>OX328123.1:128274135-128794135 GCA_946811695.1 Gonocerus acuteangulatus | reverse complement strand
AGCTTACCCATTGTAGATCCAACAGAGGATTAAATGTATGAAGTGAGCAGTACATGAAAAATCTAAACACAGCTTTGTCCTTTGAACCAACCACCATAAGCCAACAGAACTATAACACACAGTAAGTGAAGTAAATAAGAGTTTTGAAAATTATATTTATATACACACACACATATATATATATATATATATATATATATATATATATATATACATATATACAGGGTGTCCCAGTATATGTGTACACCCCCTTTTCCTCCTAGAGTTGTTGGAATTTCGAAATGAAACTTGGTAGGTCTTAGTTATGTTGCATGAGGTTTCTTTTAAAGGTTTAGTTGACTTTGTAACATTCTCCAGTTTTTCTCCAGCGCATCTAACTCTTGATTTTCTAATGACGGCAGGTATTTTTTATGACGAATTTATTCCAAGACATATTTTGATCCGATGCACCGTTTGCGCGTAAAACGCAAAAAACTGAAAAATATCGCCCTTTTGTAGACAAATTCCTATTTATCACTGAAACCAAGCCTTTTACGTAAAAACACCTTGATACAAACGTTGTAGCCTATTAATTTTCCGTTCAGATAATACCAAGATCAAAGTTGTAGGTTTACTATTTAACGGGATATTATGAATGAAAAATATACCTTAAAAGTTTTAAAAAGTAACAATTAAGAAAATCGATATGAATAGAAAAAAAAGTAGCTGACATAAACAATAAAAAAAAAGTACTTATTTACTTTATGAAAAAAAGTATATAAAAATTATTCTAAAACAAAACAGAATAAATTTATTTTTCCATATGAAATTATTATATCATAAAACTAAAAAAAAAATTTACCTTTGTTTTCATTCATAATACCCCATTAAATATTTAATCTACAACTTTCATCTTGGTATCATCAGAAAGGAAAATTAATAGGCTACAACGTTTACATAGAGGTGTTTTTACGTACAAGGCTTGGTTTCAGTGATAAATAGGAATTTGTCTACAAAAGGGCGATATTTTGCAGTTTTTTGCGTTTTACGCACAAACGGTGTGTGGGATCAAAAGATGTCTCAGAATAAATTAGTCTTAAAATTAAATTTTCTATCAGAATTCGTCATAAAAAAATACCTGCCGCCATTGGAAAATCAAGAGTTAGATGCGCTGGAGAAAAACTGGAGAATGTTACAAAGTCAACTAAAACTTCAAAAGTAACCTCATACAACATAACTAAGACCTACCAAGTTTCATTTCGAAATTCCAACAACTCTAGGAGGAAAAGGGGGTGGACACATATACTGGGACACCCTATATATATATATATATATATATATATATATATATATATACAAGAGATCGGCAAGATAATAGAATATAGTTTTAAAGATTAACACCCTAACATACCTACTTAAGGAATTCAAAACATAAGAAATAATCACAACTTTTCCAATGACATCTCTAACTTGTATTTCCTGTCAACAGCAATACAAAACAATTTGTTAATATTAAAAGCATTAATGAAATAGAATATTAATCTAATGAAATATTTAAAAATTAAGTACCTGGTACTTATAAATATGGTCTAAAGATCTGGATGTTCCAACAATAAAATCTAATGCAACAAGCCAAATTCCAAGAGCTAGATAAAATACACTTTGTAAAGCTATAATTTGTGATATGATTAATATCGGGTCCCACGCAGAATTTCTAAACTGTCCAGTCAACTTTGCCATATTTCACTTCATTAGACAAACGCAAGACTTGGCATCTTTACTTGAACTTTTAAAACCTTCTCGTTCCTAAACAAGAGCGGCCAAAGAGGTATGGTATATACAAATGACCTCCAATCTAACTAATTGGTGATGCCTTGTTATCTAATTTCCAATATGAAAGCAATTTAATGAACCACTTTTCCTTAAATTGAAGATTACTAGTTTTTGGTTATTTTTAAGGCTTATCTACTTTTGAAGTCATTGATGCCAGAGATTTTTAGTTTCTGAATAAGGACATCCACGATCTAAAACGTGTTAAAATAGAAAAAGAAACTAAGAATTTTTTCCTCACCCTCCAAAATTTATTAATATTTAAATAAAGAGCTCCAGGCCCAACGGATTGGAACCTGGAGCTGGACTTAAAATACACCGAAAAAAACAGGAGGTATTTACAAAAAAAATTATAATTATATTCTGCCTGCTGTCAGCCAACAAAAAAATTATCGTTGATTGGACAAATGTGACTTAACTATTGAAATTTGAATATGATTGAAGAAATAGGAAAAAATCAAAGCCCTCCAATAAATTGAATGCCGATATTACTACGATTTATCTTTGTTGTTCTTACCTTATTGTTGTTTATAACAGCTAATTGCTTAAGCTGTGATATAATTGTTATAGTTTATAATAACTTTTTGGCATCGTGTAAAGAAATATTGCTCAGAAGGAGCCAACAAAAAAATAAATAAAATTAAACAAATCACTATAACTATTTTTTTATTAAATATAAAATGATTACATATCATTATTATTTTTTGAAACAAAATGTGGCGGTTCGTCATAGGCTAATAACTGCGCCTATAGATCCTACCTCTATGGTAGACTATATAGCTGGAAGGTTCCTGCCTAGGAGGTTAACCAGTCAGTGAGTTTCCGAATATAGGACGCTCACTTGTGTTTTTGTGAATACTTACGCTTGGTTGTGTTATGTTATAATAACGTATCAGTATGGCCATACTTAGGTATAATGAAGAGTTGCGATGGATATCCGCAAGTAGCATTTGTATTAATTGTATATATATGTAGGATAAGATAGATTATAGTATGTACAAAGTAGTTCCTAGGTTAGCGTATAATTTTAATATTTTATTAGCTATTTTAATGTTATTAGTTGTTTTATTTAATTATTTGATTAAATTATTAATATATTAAATTTTAAAATAAACACGTGTTTTACCTATACAAAACCAGAGTGACGTCACAATTACCCCCAAAGAGGTAATAAGTGGTGACCCTGACATGATTTGTAAAATACAGTAAATGATTGGCATGTGACGTCATAGTTTCCAAATTTACGTTTTGCGTGAAGATAATGATTTTTAGCCGTTTTTGGTTTAGTTTTCTATATTTATTTGAATTCAATAATTTATTTATTCATTTAAATTAAATGATCTATTTTTTTTCTCTTTCAAATATTTGATTTTTAACTTGTGCACATTTTAGTTATTAACTAATATATAAAATGGCTGACGAGAAGGAACAGGAAAGTACGCAAGAGTTTCTCGCTGCATTTTCTGCTACTAACAAGACACCGCCTTTCTGGAAGTCAGATCCCGAATTATGGTTTATACAAATGGAGGCAGTTTTTGCTCGTACGGGGATTACAAACAGTGTCACGAAATTCCATACGGTGATACCTATGCTCGACTTGGATGTTATGCGACAAGTTTCTGATATATTTAGAAACCCTAGTGCCGTATCTCCATATGAAGACCTGAAGAATCGTTTGATTGGTTGCTACGCTGAGTCTGAGAGTAGACGCATAGAACAGTTATCAGTCCAGGCAACGAACAGTTATAGATGGAAATTTTTGGAACACAATTTTTGACGTCGTAACTTTGTTTGGGCTGGATAGGAGGTGAACATATCAAAAGTCCTCGCCCCTAGCCTTTAAGCCGGGGGGGGGGTTTAGAAGGTCCCATTTTTCGGGTTTTCACTTATATCTCGAAAACCCTGCGTATTAGCGACATGACTATTCTATAACAAATGAAAGCTGATTAAGTTTTCTACAAGTTCTATTCAATAAAGTTTTTCGAGATATCTTTAGCTTTCGAAATATCCGCTCTTGAAAGTCTGTCATTTTGGGGAAAAACACTTTTGCCGCATATTTTTTCCCCGTTTTGACCGGATAACTCTTCAACGATGTACCAAAATAATAAATAACGGTTATAGGGTTGTAGAGTATTGCATTCCCTTCAATAACATATATTACTTTGCTATTTTATGTATTTTCCTTCAAACGTAAAAATAATTTCAGTGTTCAACGTGAAATCTGAAATGTAGCGAATAACAGCCCAGGAAACTAAGAGTTATAAGTGGCAATGTTTGGAACACAATTTTTAACTTCATAACTTTGTTTCGACTATTTAGGTGGTCAACATATCAAAAGTCCTCACCCGTTGCCTTTGAGCCGGGGGGAGGGGGGGTTTAGAAGGTCCCATTTTTCGGGTTTTCACTTATATCTCGGAAACCCTGCGTCCTAGCGACATGACCATTCTATAACAAATGAAAGCTTATTAAATTTCCTACAAGTTCTATTCAATGAAGTTTTTCGAGATATCTTTAGTTCTCAAAATATCCGCTCTTGAAAGTCTGTCATTTTGGGAAAAAAACACACTTTTTTTCTATTCTCGACCGGATATCTCATCAACAATGCACCCAAAAAATATATATGTCGGTTATGGGATTGTAGAGCATTCCATTAGCTTCAATAATATATGTTACAATACTATTTTATGTATTTTCTTTCTAACGTTATATACGCACTCACTTGGTCTTAACAAAACCATTGCCAATATAATGGTCAAGATGTTATATAATTGAGTGTGAATAACTGGTCAGAGGCCCAAAAATTATATATTTCGTACTATTTATACTTCCAGTACTACCTATATTTACATAATGGAGTATATTTTGGACAATACAATGACTGGAAATGGTGAGAAATTGAACGGTTCATTGGTCGACAGTTGTTGCAAGATATCACGTTGAACAATAAAACAGTTTTCACAGTTGAAGGAAAATACATAAAATAGTAAAGTTATATATATATATATATATATATATATATATATATATATATATATATATATATATATATTATTGGAGCGAATGGAATGCTCTACAACCCCATAACCGACATTTATTTTTATTCTAAACACCCCCCCCCCTCCTCCCCGGCTTAAAGGCGAGGACTTTTGATATGTTGACCTACTATCCAGCCCAAACAAAGTTACGAAGTCAAAAATTGTGTTCCAAAAGTTTCCACCTATAGCTGTTTTCAAGCATTCGTTACCTGGACTGTATTGGAAGGAAAACAACTGGGAGATGAGAAGCCATCTCAGCTGTTAAGGCACATGCAACAGCTGGCAGGGGAAACAGTCAATAAGGACATTTTGAAGACTCTATGGCTGCGTTCACTGCCGACCAATACACAGGCGATTCTTACCACGGCTGGCCACACAGAAGTTGAGAAGCTAGCGGAAGTTGCAGATAAAATTCACGAGGTGATTCGACCAGAAGAAGTTTGTTCGGTGGGTAATGCAAGTTCTTTCTCCTGGCAGAACACAGCTTCACGCTTAGAATCGAAGATAGAGCAGCTGAACGCGCAAATTGCAGCTTTGTCTTCTCGAGGGCGCCAAGGACAGCGGGAGGATTCATCTATTCAGCGCCATAGGACAAACCAGAGAAACCGAAGTCGTTCCAAGAGTCAAGCGAACAGACCCGATTGGTCATGCTTTTATCATTTCCGATTTAAGGAAAATGCTAACTAGTGCATTCAGCCCTGTGCCTGGGAGAGATTGCACAAGAAGTCAGAAAACTAGCTGATGGCCCGGAAGTGGCGTGTGCCGGTGCCAGCAGTATTGCACAACGCCGTCTTTTTGTACAGGATAAGAGAACAGGACTTTCTCTGCTAATCGACACTGGAGCAGCAATTCTGTTATTCCTGCAAGGAAGTGCATGAAGCCTGTACAGAAGGATTTTACTTTATATGCTGCAAAGGGTACCAAGATTAAGACCTACGGTGAGGAAACTTTGAAGTTGGACCTTGGACTTCGTCGTTCTTTTAAATGGCCTTTCGTAATTGCGGACATACCCAGAACTATTATCGGAGCGGACTTTATGTACTACTACAACCAGATGGTTGATCTCAAGGGTCGACAACTGATTGACAAAGCAACAGGGTTGACTTCTAGAAGCAAAATCATCAACGAGATTTCAGCATCTATCTCAGCCGTTCCCGAAGGACACCCATACGCCTTCTTGCTTATGACTGAATATAAAACTGTTTTATTGTTCAACGTGATATCTTGCAACAACTGTCGACCAATGAACCGTTCAATTTCTCACCATTTCCAGTCATTGTATTGTCCAAAATATACTCCATTATGTAAATATAGGTAGTACTGGGAGTATAAATAGTACGAAATATATAATTTTTGGGCCTCTGACCAGTTATTCACACTCAATTATATAACATCTTGACCATTATATTGGCAATGGTTTTGTTAAGACCAAGTGAGTGCGTATATAACGTTAGAAAGAAAATACATAAAATAGTATTGTAACATATATTATTGAAGCTAATGGAATGCTCTACAACCCCATAACCGACATTTATTTTTTGGGTCCATCGTTGAAGAGATATCCGGTCGAGAATAGAAAAAAGTGTGTTTTTTTTCCAAAATGACAGACTTTCAAGAGCGGATATTTTGAGAACTATATTCCAAACATTTCCACCTATAACTCTTAGTTTCCTGGGCTGTTATTCGCTACATTTCAGATTTCACGTTGAACACTGAAATTATTTTTACGTTTGAAGGAAAATACATAAAATAGCAAAGTAATATATGTTATTGAAGGGAATGCAATACTCTACAACCCTATAACCGTTATTTATTATTTTGGTATATCGTTGAAGAGTTATCCGGTCAAAACGGGGAAAAAAATATGCGGCAAAAGTGTTTTTCCCCAAAATGACAGACTTTCAAGAGCGGATATTTCGAAAACTAAAGATATCTCGAAAAACTTTATTGAATAGAACTTGTAGGAAATTTAATCAGCTTTCATTTGTTATAGAATAATCATGTCGCTAGGACGCAGGGTTTCCAAGATATAAGTGAAACCCGAAAAATGGGACCTTCTAAACACCCCCCCCCCCTCCTCCCCGGCTTAAAGGCGAGGACTTTTGATATGTTGACCTACTATCCAGCCCAAACAAAGTTACGAAGTCAAAAATTGTGTTCCAAAAGTTTCCACCTATAGCTGTTTTCAAGCATTCGTTACCTGGACTGTATTGGAAGGAAAACAACTGGGAGATGAGAAGCCATCTCAGCTGTTAAGGCACATGCAACAGCTGGCAGGGGAAACAGTCAATAAGGACATTTTGAAGACTCTATGGCTGCGTTCACTGCCGACCAATACACAGGCGATTCTTACCACGGCTGGCCACACAGAAGTTGAGAAGCTAGCGGAAGTTGCAGATAAAATTCACGAGGTGATTCGACCAGAAGAAGTTTGTTCGGTGGGTAATGCAAGTTCTTTCTCCTGGCAGAACACAGCTTCACGCTTAGAATCGAAGATAGAGCAGCTGAACGCGCAAATTGCAGCTTTGTCTTCTCGAGGGCGCCAAGGACAGCGGGAGGATTCATCTATTCAGCGCCATAGGACAAACCAGAGAAACCGAAGTCGTTCCAAGAGTCAAGCGAACAGACCCGATTGGTCATGCTTTTATCATTTCCGATTTAAGGAAAATGCTAACTAGTGCATTCAGCCCTGTGCCTGGGAGAGATTGCACAAGAAGTCAGAAAACTAGCTGATGGCCCGGAAGTGGCGTGTGCCGGTGCCAGCAGTATTGCACAACGCCGTCTTTTTGTACAGGATAAGAGAACAGGACTTTCTCTGCTAATCGACACTGGAGCAGCAATTCTGTTATTCCTGCAAGGAAGTGCATGAAGCCTGTACAGAAGGATTTTACTTTATATGCTGCAAAGGCTACCAAGATTAAGACCTACGGTGAGGAAACTTTGAAGTTGGACCTTGGACTTCGTCGTTCTTTTAAATGGCCTTTCGTAATTGCGGACATACCCAGAGCTATTATCGGAGCGGACTTTATGTACTACTACAACCAGATGGTTGATCTCAAGGGTCGACAACTGATTGACAAAGCAACAGGGTTGACTTCTAGAAGCAAAATCATCAACGAGATTTCAGCATCTATCTCAGCCGTTCCCGAAGGACACCCATACGCCTTCTTGCTTCGCGAATTTCAGGACATTATCAGACCAAGTTCCATGAAGGAGCCGGTGAAGCATGACACCGTTCACTTAATTGAAACGACCGGACATCCTGTCTCTGCGAAGGCTAGAAGACTACCCCCTGATAAGTACCTGTAGGTGAAGGAGGAGTTTAATCTTATGGTGGAAATGGGTATATGTCGTCCATCTAAGAGCCAATGGTCGAGTGCTTTGCACGTTTTGGACAAGAAAGATGGAAAAGTTCGTCCTTGTGGAGACTTCCGCCAACTTAATTCTCAGACAGTGCCTGACCGATATGGCGTTCCAAATATAATGGACTTTCGCAACAACCTGTACGGTAAGACACATTTCTCAAGGCTGGATTTAGTAAGGGCTTATTATCATTTCCCGATCAGAGAGGAACATGTACCCAAGACAGCAATATTTACTCCGTTTGGACTATTTGAATTTTCAAGGATGTGTTTTGGACTGAAAAATGCTGCGCAAACTTTTCAGCGTTTTATGGACAGCATACTCCGAGATTTGAACTTCTGCTTTGTTCTCCTGGATGATGTGCTTATTGCCTCTTCAAGCCACAAGGAGCACATCGATCATCTACGAGAGTTGTTCAAAACGTTGAACGATTATGGTCTCACACTTAACCCAGATAAGTGTCAATTTGGTTTGAGTGAGATCAATTTCCTTGCTTATCACATAACGCCGGAGGGAATAAGGCCGCAGGAAGCAAAAGTTCAGGCCATTGCCGAATATCCAAAGCCCCAGGACGTTAGATCGTTACGCAGATTTTTGGGGGTGATTAATTTTTATCGTCGCTGTATTCCCAAGGCTGCTGCAGTACAACGGATTCTCAACCGATAACTCCAAGGTTCTAAGAAAAACGACAAATCGCTGATTAAGTGGAGGAGAGCACTGAAGCATTTGAGCGCTGTAGGGATAGCCTAAAGTCAGCAGCATTGCTTGCTCATCCCAAACCAGATGCCAAATTATCATTGGCTTGCGATGCGTCCAGCAGTTGTATGGGAGCAGTTCTTCAGCAGTGAGAAGAAGATCATTGGACACCTTTGGGATTTTACTCAAAAGCATTATCGGAGGCGCAAGGTACATATTCAGCATACGATCGCGAACTCCTGGCTATATATTCAGCTGTGCGATACTTCCGACCTATCATCGAAGGGAGGAGCTTTGTCATTTTTACTGATCACAGACCACTCGTCTACGCTATGCATCAAAAGCCTCTACAGCATCTCCGATTAGGATGAGGTGGTTAAATTTTATTTCCCAATTTTTGACCAATATTCAGCACGTTGATGGTGAGAACAATCTGGTAGCTGACGCTTTATCACGCGTGGAAGCTATTCATCTTGCTAGCGATTTGGATAGGCTTGCAGCTCTACAGAAGAAGGATCCGGAGGTCGAAGCTCTGAAGAAGCAGGAGAATTTGCAGTTGAAATTGATCAGCTTACCTGGAGCAGCCGAACCTATCCTTTGTGAGACATCCCAGAAGCAAGTGCGAGTCTACGTTCCGGCAGCACTTGCCGGGGGGAGATCTTCGATTCTCTGCTTAATGCGAGCCACCCCGGAGTAAGAGCATCCCGAAAATCTGTCGCTCAGAAGTACTTTTGGCCAAGTTTAAATAAGGATGTCAGCGCTTGGGCACAGACATGTATTGGATGCCAGCGAGGTAAAGTTGGAAGACACACGGTTACAAGCCCTGGTAACTTTGAATTCGCTGAGCGGTTTGAGCACGTCCATTTGGATATCGTCGGACCGTTACCGCCGTCAAAAGGTAAGCGGTATCTGGTCACGATGATTGACAGGTATACGCGCTGGTCGGAAGCTGTGCCAGTGGAGTACATAACGACAGAGGATAATAGCAGAAACATTTTACCATGGATGGGTGTCTCGATTTGGTGTGCCATCTAGATTGACTACGGACCAAGGGAGGCAATTCGAGAGTGTGCTCTTTTGTTGTCTTACTCGGTTCCTTGGTACCAACAAGATCAGGACATCCACTTACCACCCTCAATCTATCGGGTGTATGGAAAGATGGCATAGGTCTTTGAAAGCAGCTTTGATCGCACACCTGGATGTGGAAAATTGGGCTAACCTGCTTCCTACAGTTCTTCTAGGATTGAGGACCGTGATAAGAGATGACACAGGTTTCAGTGTCGCGGAATCAGTTTATGGTCAGAACTGCGTTCTTAGCTCCATCTCTCGGACGTTATACCGTATCAGAATCTGTTCGCCGGTTGAAGGAAGATTTAAGCCATCTACGTCCAGCCCCATTTCGAGCTAGTAAGAAGATGTTTGTACATCAGGCTTTAGCGACATGCAAATTTGTATTTTTGAGGGAAGACACGTTGAAGAAGGATCTTACCCCACCGTATAATGGACCTTATCTTGTTCTACGGAGGACCGAAAAGCTATGCACACTTCAGTTGCCGAACAGAGAGCTCACAGTTTCGCTAGACAGAGTGAAACCAGCTTTCCTGCTTGCACAGGATGAAGATAGCAGAACAGTGACCACAGCAGCTAATAACCCTGAAACCTCTATTGAACCAACTGCAGCCGCTAAAGAAGAGGACAAGGAAGAAGGACTACCAGTACACCCGGTGAAGAATAGGTTTGGCCGCACCATTAAGCCAAACGTCAGATTTTTGGACGCAGTTATTAGGGGGGAGTGCTGTGGCGGTTCGTCATAGGCTAATAACTGCGCCTATAGATCCTACCTCTATGGTAGACTATATAGCTGGAAGGTTCCTGCCTAGGAGGTTAACCAGTTAGTCAGTTTCCGAATATAGGACGCTCACCTGTGTTTTTGTGAATACTTACGCTTGGTTGTGTTACGTTATAATAACGTATCAGTATGGCCATACTTAGTATGGCCATACTTACTGCGGATGGATATCCGCAAGTAGCATTTGTATTAATTGTATATATATGTTGGATAAGATAGATTATAGTATGTACAAAGTAGTTCCTAGGTTAGCGTATAATTTTAATATTTTATTAGTTATTTTAATGTTATTAGTTGTTTTATTTAATTATTTGATTAAATTATTAATATATTAAATATTAAAATAAACACGTGTTTTACCTAACCAAAACCAGAGTGACGTCACAATTACCCCCAAAGAGGTAATACAAAATAAACAATAAAAATGAGCAAAGGAAAGGAATAATTGTCTTTGGCATCAGTGGTTCAAAGCACCTTAACACAATAGCTGGAAATCACCAAACCTCTTAACCTTAAAGGTAGTTAAGGGAGGTTAGGGAGATTCCAATATTACAGTGTTCATCACAAAGAATTGGCACTCACAAGACTGTCATTTTATACAACACCAGCTGCTTGAGATAGTCCCGAGAAAGTTTACATCACAGTACTGATTATCACCTCAATATAACTCATTTTAAAACATGTTTTTAAAGTAACTCAATAACACTAATTGTTTTTTCACTCACTATTCTTTTTTTTTTTAACATATGTTAATTAACATATGTGTTAATTGA
Organism: Gonocerus acuteangulatus; assembly: GCA_946811695.1. NCBI lineage: Eukaryota > Metazoa > Arthropoda > Insecta > Hemiptera > Coreidae > Gonocerus > Gonocerus acuteangulatus. Next base: position 128,782,610 of record OX328123.1, on the reverse strand, counting down.
AACATATGTTCTGCTACACTACTCCCCTCCTAGTGACGGAGTCGCAAAAGCGTGTGTTTAGCCCTACCTGACGACCAGATCTTGTCCTGTAGGGCGATGGGGTGTGTGAAGCTGCTTCAGAAGATCTATTTATCTTCAGAGGATTGTTTGTGATTTCTCCCTTTGGTGTTCCTGAGCAGGTGTCCTGGTAGTGTTCTCGGTGTCCATGAGAAGGTAGGCTGGTTTTAGACGATCGAGAGACACTGTCACTTCCCTGTCTTCTACCTGGATTGTATAGAATTTCTCAGCGCGCGAATAAGGAGGGACTAAAGGTCTTCTTACAGTATCTTCTCTGAGAAAAACATGTGAACATTTTTGCAGATCTTCATGCTGGAATACCTTTCGTGTGGTTGATCTTGGTTCAGCGGGTTTAAGCTTAGCGAGATCTTCCTTCAAAAGTTGAAGGGCAACTGCTGTTTCTTGCTGAATGGGTGACCGTGGAAAAATTCTCCTGGTAGTCTAAGAGGTTTTCCGTAAAGTGCTTCAGCGACGGATGCACTCATGTCCTCTCTGAAGGCTGAACGTAATCCTAGGAGTACAGTAGGCAACAGTTGTGACCACCTGTCTGTATCAAGGTGTGCAGTGAGAGCGGCTTTCAGAGTTCTGTGCCAGCGCTCAATGCAACCGTTGGATTGTGGGTGATAGCCTTTTGTCCGTTTTTTCTCTATTCCCATGAGAACAGCAAGGCGTTGGAATATCTCAGCCTCGAATTGCCGGCCTTGGTCCGTTGTGATTCTGCTGGGAGTACCAAAGCGAGCTATCCAATGTGTGTAAAATGCTTCATTGAACTTTACTATAGTCACCGACCACAAACCACTAGTTCACGCCTTCAAACAGAAGCCCACCAGTGCATGTCCACGGCGTATCCGCCAGCTGAACTTTATTAGTCAGTTCTCAACAGACATTAAGTATCAGCCTAGCAAATAAAATATTGTTGCCGACATCTTGTCCCGCCTAGAATAAGTACAGCTACCAGATGATCTAGATGCTCTCGCGGAAGCCCAGAAGAAGGATCCATCAATCGCTGACCTCAAGAAGAACCACAGTCTGAACTTCAAACTCATTGACATCCCTGGACTCCATGGACCACTTCTCTGCGAAATGTCCACTGTCAAGGCACGTCCATACATTCCAGAAGATCTTAGAAAAGCTCTCTTCAACCAAGAGAAAACTTATCTCTCAGAGATTCTTCTGGCCAGAAATGAACCGTGACATCGGGAAATGGACCAAGTCGTGTATACCTTGCCAACGGTCAAAAATACAACGGGACACCCAGACACCATTGGGAACATTTCCAAGAGCCAAACGGTTTGAACATGTCCACCTGGATCTGATTGGACCACTGCCCGCATCCAAAGGAAATCGATATTGCCTCACGATGATGGACCGTGGAACACGATGGCCAGAAGCTATACCACTCCCAGACGTAACGGCTGCCGTATGACAGTGGACATTTCGCAGAGAAGTGGTCCAGGGATGTCAATGAGTTTGAAGTTCAGACTGTGGTTCTTTTTGAGGTCAGCGATTGATGGATCCTTCTTCTGGGCTTCCGCGAGAGCATCTAGATCATCTGGTAGCTGTACTTCTTCTAGGCGGGACAAGATGTCGGCAACAATATTTTTTTTGCTAGGCTGATACTTAATGTCTGTTGAGAACTGACTAATAAAGTTCAGCTGGCGGATACGCCGTGGACATGCACTGGTGGGCTTCTGTTTGAAGGCGTGAACTAGTGGTTTGTGGTCGGTGACTATATTAATGTTCAATCCTTCAAGAAGTGGTCTGAAGTGTTTAACAGCTTCATACACTGCGAGCAATTCTCTATCATAAGCAGAGTAGTTTTTCTGCGTCTGTGATAGAGCTCTAGAAAAGAAACTTAAAGGTCTCCATATTCCATTCTTCCGTTGTTGGAGAACAGCACCTATGCCGATATCTGAGGCATCGCAAGCAAGAGATAGCTCCTCGTGAGTGGATTGATGTGCTAGCTGTGCGGCTGCTGCAAGACTATCCTTGGTTTTCTGGAATGCTTCCAAACTATCCTGAGTCCAGGGTACTGGTCACTTGTCATTTTTCTTGGTATTATGCAACAAGCGATTCAGAGGTGTCTGAACAGTAGCTGCATCAGGTATACATCTTCTGTAAAAGTTTACCATACCAAGAAAACGACGAAGCTGGCAGATTGTTGTGGGTTGTGGAAATTCGGCGATGGTCTGGACTTTGGTTGGCAGGGGTGTAATGCCATCAGAATTTACTCTGTAACCAAGGAAGTCTATTTCAGATTTCCCAAAGACACACTTGGCTAAATTGAGTGTCAGTCCATTATCGTTCATCTGCTTGAAAACTTCCCTAATATGCCGCTCGTGTTCATCTTCATCAGCTAAACAATGAAATAATCGTCCAGATATGGAAATATGAATGGAAGGTCACGGAATAGGGTGTCTGAGAACCGCTGGAATGTCTGGGCAGCATTTATCAAACCAAAACTCATTCTAGTGAATTCTATCAAGCCGAATGGTGTAATTACAGCTGTTTTTGCAATGTCTTCTTCAGCTACTGGAATGTGGTAGAAGGCTCTGATTACATCGAGTGTCGAGAAAATCTTCTTTCCCTCTAGCTGTGTGGTGAAATCTAGAAGATTTGGTACAGGATATCTATCTGGTACGGTCTGCTTGTTCAGCATCCTGTAATCTCCGCAGGGTCGCAAGGTTCCATCCTTCTTTGTGACTACATGCAGTGGGCTAGACCACGGACTCTTAGAAGGTGTGTTCCTTAACGGCCTTATATTTGTCCGGAGGAAGTCTTCTGGATTTTCTTGTTACTAGATTTCCTTTTGTCTCAATGTGATGCTGGACGACATTGGGAGAAGGTCCTCTAATTGGTGATGGGCGGGTTAGATTGGGGAACTCTCGTAGGATATGTGAGCATTTGCAGTCCCCAGGAATGGTTGATATGGTAGACACAGAAACCATGGAAACCGTTCCACATGCTGTAAGACCTGTAGTGCCGTCGTGTAGCTGCTTATTCATTATATCGACTACTAGACTATGACGGAAAAGAAAATCAGCACCAATGATAGGCTTTCTCACAACCACAATAACAAAGGTCCAAGGAAAAGATCGTCGCAGTCCGAGGTCCAGGATCATGGTTGACTCTCCATAGGTTGGGATGCGGGTGTTGTTTGCAGCGATGAGACTATAATCTGTCGGCGATCGGTGTTTCTGAGGGTTACGAGGAATGGTGGATATAGAAGCACCTGTATCGATAAGAAAAATCTGACCTGACCGCTTATTTCTAACGAAAAGACGGCGTTGTGGTTGGGCTGAGGCGATAGCCGCTTCATTCGCCAGCCCTAGGGGTTTAAATTGACCTTATAGTTGCAGGGCTTTGTACATTTTTTGGCTTTGTCCTTAAATCGGTAGTGATAAAAACACAGTCCTCCACGGGAACTTGAACGACTTGGGGGTCGGCTACGAGTAACCCCCCATGGATTTCTGTCATTGCTCCGTGATCGATGAGCCTGGCGATATTCTGCTACTTCAGTGCGAAGAGATCGAAGTTCCATGACAAGCTGGTCAATCGAAGATGGTGTTGTTGACAAAGATGGTGATTGCTGGGGCTGGGCTTCCTGTTGTGAAAGTGAAAATGTCTCAACTGGGGTTTCTATCTCGGCAATCTTGTCTGCTGTTGCTGCTAGCTTCTCAAGATCATCTTGACCAGTTGCTGTTAGAATTGCTTAAATCCTATTTGGAAGGTTTCTAAGCCACTAAGTTCTTACCATCTCCCGTGAGACAACTATGCCGGCTTGCTGAAGCATGATGCGTAAAAGTTGTGATGGTCTCTGGTTACCGAGCTGTAATAGTCTGGATTCTTCGAGTCTCGGATTCTTCATAGACTTGTATGAGGCGAGTTTTGAGGTCATCATAAGGTTTGTTGGTGTCAGCCCTTTCGATGAGATCCGCAACCTGTTCAAGAACTTCCATTCCAAGATTTGCCATTGTTGCTTGGTACTTCATCACTTGGGATGTGGCTTTTGAGGTGAAGAAAACGTCTTCTGCATGAGCGAACCATAGTGAGGGGTTTGGTTTATGAAATGGTGGCAAGCGATTGTGAGCACCAGAAAATGCTGAGACTTCAGATTCCTCTTCAGTAATTTGCTGAGGTAAGGGCATTTTTGAACCACAGGGTAAGATGTGGGATGGTTGTTGTCCTTTCGCCTTTTCATCGTCGGGGTCACCACTTGTTGGCATCGCGTATAGAAATAGTGCTCAGAGGGAGCCAACAAAAAAATAAATAAAATTAAACAAAACACTATAACTATTTTTTTATTAAATATAAAATTATTATTATTATTTTTGGAAACAAAATAAAAAATAAAAATGAGCAAAGGAAAGGAATAATTGTCTTTGGCATCAGTGGTTCAAAGCACCTTAACACAATAGCTGGAAATCACCAAACCACTTAAGCTTAAAGGTAGTTAAGGGAGATTCCAACATTATAATGCTCATCACGAAGAATTGGCACTCACAAGACTGTCATTTTATACAACACCAGCTGCTTGAGATAGTCCCTAGAAAGTTTACATCACAGTACTGATTATCACTTCAATATAACACTTTTTAAAAGATGTTTTTAAAGTAACTCAATAACACTAATTGTTTTTTTCACTCACTAGTCTTTTTCTTTTTTTTAAACATATGTTAATTAACATATGTGTTAATTGAAACATATGTTCTGCTACAAACTAACTAAAAATAGGGCACTACAGTCTTTGAAGGACCTGGGACTCCGCCAACATCTTTGACCATTCATCTGCTTCTTGAATCATGATTACAATACAGTAAAATTTCTGTCTGACATAAATATCCTGCAATAACTATCAGATGTAAACGCGCCCTTATTGCTTTCTTATATATCGCCAGTTCAAACTGGTTAGTTTATAATAATTATGTAAAATTACATTCATCGTATTAGTATTATTTATTTATTTATTTAAGGTTTCAGCCCAGCCTCCACCTTGGTTGTTTTCTACCTAATTGTTCCTATTCTTCACCTGTAATCAATAAAAAATACGAAGGAATACAACCGAAAACAAAGTATTATTCCTTAGTATTTTTAATTAATTATAGGTGAAGACTAGGAAAAAATAGATAGATTATTTATGTGTAAGTAACTGCGTTGTACTTGGCACAGATGTTGAGATTATTTCCTCGGAAGTTAGAATATATATTTTTTTTCTTTTAGATGTTTTGACGGCCAGGGCCATTAGCGCTTAAGGCTCTAATAAATTTAGTGGAGGATTTAGACTGTTTTCCTGTACTTAAATAATAGGTTGATTGCGTCAGAGAGTATACGAAAGATCTCCTAGATTAGGACATGTAATACTTCTAAGTTTCCAATCCCGGGATTTATAACCTTAAGCTAATGTTTTAAACAGAGTACTTTTATAGCTGCAATGATAAAAGAGTAATTCTGGCAATATTCTACCTGTTAATAAGTTATTTTAAATTAGTACGCATTTATGAAGTGTTAAAATGGAAAAAGGATATCGTGTTTCAAAGCCAGTGGAAGTCTATAACTATATTTCAAAGGAAGAATTCAAGAAATTTGTGGATAACAACAGAAAACCACTTTTACTTCGTGGATTAAACATTGGCGAATGCAAAAGTAAATGGTCTGTGCCTTACCTTGCAGAGTCGATCAAGGATTTGAAAGTCAGTGTGCATGTTTCACCCACTGGTCAAATGAGCTTTTTACGCAAAAACTTTACATATGCTAAAATACCCTTCGATGAGTTTTTGTACAGAGCTTCTGGAGACAGTAAATTACATGAAAGTCAGACCTACAAGCCTATTTTATGTGAAAATGAAGTTTTATATTTCAGGTCTATTAGTTTTGACAGGAGAGGAAGAGAAATTGCAGATCTCAACAAACATTTCCCACAAATAGCACATGATTTTAACATGCCTGACCTATTTTATGATAACGATTTTTTCTCAAGTATCTTTAGAATAGCTTCACCAAGAGTTCAGGTTTGGACTCATTATGATATAATGGATAATGTTTTGGTCCAAATTTATGGAACAAAACAGGTTGTTCTATTTTGCCCTAGCGATGCTGAATATTTGTATATGAATGGAGATAAGTCTGAAGTTCTTGATATAGAAAATCCAGATATAATGAGGTATCCTTTGTTTCCTAAAGCAGTACAGTACAGGTGTGTTTTACACCCTGGTGATGCCTTGTTTATTCCAGCTCTTTGGTTTCACAATGTTATAAGTGATACTTTCACGATAAGCATTAATGTATTTTGGAAAAATTTACCTCATGAAATGTACAACAAAAATGATGTATATGGAAACAAAGATTTAATACCCGCTGTACAGGTAATTTTAATTATAATTTATTGTTCCAAAATATCCTTATTTTCTAAAAATGCATTTCCTGTCCCCTTCTAATTGAGGACAAATAAAATACTTATATCAGTAGTAGTTATAGAAAGATAGCGTACGGCTGTTTATTAAAGGGCTTGTAAATTTAATAAGATATTTTTTCCAATGAGCTGCAAGGAACTTTGCTCTTTCTCTCTCTCAACATATATATATATATATATATATATATATTATTTTTTTTACTATATACCTTTATTTGACAATTATACAATACATCAAGTATTTTTTATTATTCTTTTGTTCTTGAATACATGCCATGAAGGACCGATAGGGGAAAAAAAGGCCCATTGGCCAAAACCTATTGTCTTGAACTTTTAGCACAGGTTTACATTTTCTCTTAAGGTAGCTATATAAATATTTAAAATGTTTAGATATATACAAAAAAGCAGACAGGAGGAATTGTCTTGTCAATATATACATATACTTTACTACGCTGACCAAATTTGAGCCATTCAGTTCCTCCTCAAAAGGTATTTCATTCAATGCCTTTAGAGTATTACACTGAAACAACGTAAATAAACGAGAAAAATATTTGTAATAGCATTTTCCTAGGACAAAGTGGATAAGAGGGTTGAGGGAGTTGGATACCGTTTCCACTTGGGATAATGTTAGTTTTCTGCCGTGGCACCTAAATGTTTGCTTCTAAAATTTGATTTTACACTTTTCATGAAAGAACAAAACAAAACATTTAATGTTTCTATTCTTAGCTTTTCTAGTGTCATTAGAGATAAGAATGGCAATGTGCTACAGTTCCTGTGAGTCGGACTCTCTTTAATATTGACAATTCCATAAATTGGGAGTAGTTTTCTTGCTCAATTGCTGATTAAGGATTTATATAGTAATTTAAAATTTAATAACAGTTGCTTGTGTTTTCTTGCAGTCATTTGTGCATGTGAAGAAAGCAGTGGAACTTTTAAGCACACTTCCAAGAGATTATAAGTTTTTCTATATCAGTAGATGTATTGGGGATTTGAAGAAGGCTTTAGAAGAAGACACTAAACCCCAAGCTGATGAAATGTATGAAGGGGCAACTCCTTTTAATGGTGGAGAAATTCAAGAAAACTTTAGAAATCTTCACATTGAAAATGATAATCCATCTTCATTATAATATTGTAAAGTTCAAGGAAAAAGGGAGGCCCAATCCGCTTATGAGTGTCCCTTCGGAAGGACACTCCTCCATTACTTTTCCCTTTAGATTCAAAAGGCTCGTTAATGGAGGAGATTTACTTTTACAGAACCAGATAAAGACAGTTGCCTTCAGTATTGTTTGGGCTTTTCAACAGTGTTTTTCGTATTCAAATTGTCCGGCTGGAAGATTTTTTTTATGGAAAAAAATGTCTTCATGAAAAAGTCAAACTAAAAATGTACCCGATACTGAGAGGTATTCCCAAACAATTACAGCCGTAGCGAAAGTGTTAAGAATATTTCTAAATAATTTGATCAATTAGTTTGTGCTATAAAAATGCATATTTATCTTTTTGCTCGCATTGTTGAAAATCATTAAATAATAATTTAATATGTATAAAATGACTTGTGATGCCTAACTGTAACATTAGAAGTGATGTGATGGGGGGAATTGAGTGTATGAGGGCTCCCTCAATTTATTTTTACTGTTATAGGTTACAGCTATTTAAATATATTTTTAATTTTTTTGATATTGTTTCTACTATACAAGGAAACATTTCATACCTTTCTCACTGTTTGCTTATAGTTTTGGGTGTCAAGGTTGTTAATGACAGGAGGTCACCAAGGTCATATGAAGATTCTCAGGAATTTTTTGATATTGCAGTCCGGTATTTGACTGATATATCAGTCCTGGGTGCTATGGACTTCAACAGGGTGTTCAAAACTCGATTGACACCCCCCATTTTTCCCACAATTTTTGAAATTAAAAAATGAAACGCGGTGGGTCTTAACGTGATCGAATGAACATTCGTTGGACCTAATGCACGACCCCTCAACTTTCTCCAGAGACCCTAACTCTGGAATCTCCAATGGAAAGAGGTTATTTTTATGACGGATTATTGTAGAGAATTGAATATTATGTCGATTTTATATCTGTCATTTTTTCGCTAAAGCTCACCAATGAGTAGCAAATTGCGAAAAACCGATAAAACCCTTGTTTTTCGTCACTCTTCTGCCAATAATGTAGAAAGTATGCCCGTAATGAAAAAAGTAGTTGATATGAACGTTGTAGAGGATTAAACTTACTTCCCAAAAAGTACCTTTAAATGCCTAAAATATTAATATGAATGGAGCAAAACACACTTTTGTTTTTGAAGTTGTCAGAAAAGTGTATTATCAACATGGTCTACGCTTCATTAAAACTTAATAAACATTTCCTAAACTATTTTTGCTCCACCTAGTTAGTTGGGGATTTAAGAACGTTTGAAGACAAAAAAAAAAATCAAATTCAACTACTTTATAAAGGGATTAAAAGATAAAATATTAAATTTAAAGGAATAGAACTCACCTAATGATTAGAATTTTGTGGTAATTATTTTTGTGTTGCACAATTTTTTTTTTACTTTTTATTTTACGGCACCTCGACATCTAGGCCGTTAGTACCGACATCCAGGGTGCAGTGAGGAATCCACAACGAACCGTGAGATAAGAAAATTCCTGCTGCCGGTGGGGATCGAACCCACCATCTCCCGCTTATGAATCTAAGGCCGTTAGCCACTAGACCACCCTCTATTCCTTTAAATTTAATATTCTATTTTTTTATCCCTTTTTAAAGTAATGGAACTTGATTTTTGAAAATACAAGAAATAGCTGTGGTTTTGTCAACATTTTTATATTAATTTAGTCTTCAAACTTTCTTAAATTCCTAAGGAGGTGGAGCAAAAATAGTTTAGGACATTTTTATTAAGTTTTAACAGTAACTGTAGTCAGGCATTATCATTTGAGTTCTATTCCTTTAAATTTAATATTTTATTTTTTAATCCCCTTATAAAGTAGTTGAATTTGATTTTTTTTGTCTTCAAACGTTCTTAAATCCCAAACTAGGTGGAGCAAAAATAGTTTAGGAAATGTTCATTGATGAAGCGTTTGAATTCAAGTTTGAATGAAGCGTAGATCATGTTGATAATATACTGTTCTGACAACTTCAAAAACAAAAGTGTGTTTTGCTCCATTCATGTTAACATTTTAGGCATTTAAAGGTACTTTTAGCACTTTCCTCCGAAGGAAAGTAGCTATTGAGGTTGGACTCATGATGGAATTTTTGAAAAATTTCTTCAAATCTTTATCGATCCTACCTAGTAGACACCGAAAATGACCCCCGTTAAAATTTATATATATCTATATAAATATATATATATATATATATATATATATATGTGTGTGTCTGTTAACACGATAGCGGCCAGAGTTTTTGTTTTTTCGTCACGAAACTTGGTATATAGCATTCAATTAGCAAACGATTGAACGAGTTTGTTAACCACCAAAGTCGGTCCACCGGAAGGGGGGGTTTACCCCGAACCCAAAACACTAATTTGACTATGTCAGCCGTAATATTTGTTATATTTCAACTAAACTTGGTATTCGTAGTGGTAATATAGAGAGAAAAGTGAGATATAAAAATGAACTAAATCGGTTCATTAGAAGGGGGGGTTTACTCCGGGCCCACAATACCAATTCGCCACTACCAGCCGTGATTTTTGGTATATTTCGACGATACTCGGTATTCGTAGTGGTAATCCACAGGTAAATATGTGTTGTAAAAATAAACTAAATCGGTTCATTAGGAGGGGGGTTTACTCCGGACCCACAATACCAATTCGTCACTACCAGCCGTGATTTTTGGTATATTCCGACGAAACTCGGTATTCGTAGTGGTAATCTACAGGTAAATATGTGTTGTAAAAATAAACTAAATCGGTTCATTAGAAGGGGGGGGGGTTTACTCCGGACCCAAATTCCTAATATACTCATACCGGTCGTAATTTCTGCTGTATTGTAACGAAACGCGGTATACGTCGTGGGTAACTCATGAGAAAGAAGTGTTGTAAAAATGAGCTGAATCGGTCAATCGGAAAGCAAGGGTTTAATTTGTAATATATTTCAATAGAAAAGCCCGCCAGACGTAGGTTCACAAAGCCGCCGCAAGGAGCGCTTTCTACCACTAGAGTGACTGTATCCTGTTCCTGCGTTAGATCAAAATACGATAATATGAGGTTTTTTGTATTTATTACGTAGTGTAATAGGTACCATGTGTAAACATAACTCTGGAAGCAAATTAAAAATTGATCAGTTACTCATTACAAATTTAAAAGAGAACTATTCATGTTTTTATTTTATTTATGTTGGATATTTTAAGCAAATTGTTCTGGAAAGAAGTCTACACTACCCAAATTCTGAGGAAAGTGCTTAGTTATGCAGCTCCTGCGTGACGGACTTTTTGGGAAGTAAATTTAATCCTCTACAGCGTTCATATCGACTACTTTTTTCATTACGGGCATACTTTCTACGTTATTGGCAGAAAAGTGACAAAAAAGAAGGATTTTCTCGGTTTTTGGCAATTTGCTACTGATTGGTGAGCTTTAGCGAAAAAATGACAGATTTAAAATCGAAATAAAATTCAATTTTCTACAAAAATCCGTCATAAAAATAACCTCTTTCCATTGGAGATTCCAGAGTTAGGGTCTCTGGAGAAGAACTGGAGAAAGTTCATGTTCAAGAATGTTCATTTGGCCACGTTAAGACCCACCAAGTTTTGTTTTTAAATTTCAAAAACTGTGGAAAAAAGTGGGGTGTCAATCGAGTTTTGAACACCCTGTATATCAGTTCGGATGCTACGAAATATTATATCAGTCCTTCTGCTATTGGCATTTGTAGGATATTTATAGAAGATGCAGTCTTTCAAAGCCAATAGGGGACAGGATTTCACTTTTGTCACTTTAGCTTCCAACTACTCAGCCTACCTGTACGTATACCTGCTCCCTCCCTTTTTTTACTGCCAAAAACCGTTGTTTCTCTTTACCTGAAATTTGCCATGCATATTTCTCTTGTACATTTTGAGCTTCACAAGTGAGCAATTGTGTGTGTAAGTATTTCTAAGAAAATTTATTCTGAACAAGAATTATTAGAACTATTGACGGGTGCGAGCAAAAATGAAGAGGAGTTTTCTTCGGATGATGATGAGGGCTCTGATAATGTATCCCAAAATGTTTCTGTTAAGGTACGATCCCACCAGTGTGCTGAACTGTGCGACACATATATTCGTTTTGGTCGATTCACAGAAGCAAACAGTAACTAATTGTTCGCGAACATTGCTAGAATAGTTGCAAACATAGTGAGCGCACACTTCAAGCAGTGGACACATCTCGACTTGCACACACTCATAGTTCGCAAAATCAGTTTCTGCTTCAGCTTCTGCTCTCGAATCGAAAACATTAATTTGTTCGCGCACATAAAGTAAGATATGGATTGGACGAATGATAAAATTATTGAATTTATTGAATCGTTTCCTCTACTTTGGGGCTCTAGTCATATTGACTATAAGAATAGGAATAAAAAGACGACACAACTTAAGAATTGGATAACATTATTAATTGTGATTCAACAGAAGTGATGAGAAAGTGGAAAATTATTTTGGCTCAATACCATTCTCTATTAAAGTAATAGAATAAACTTGAAAGTAATCACTCTTTTTATTAAGTTATACAATTTTGTGGCTTAAACGAACTAAACTTTTTCTTTAATAGCTGCGTTATGTAGAAGAAAAGTGAAAATATTTATAGTAAAAGTATATTGTTCTGTTAAAAAGTATTATACGTAAATTAGTGAAAGATATACTGTTGCTTGTGTATTTATAATTATCAGTATCAGTAATAATTATTTCATGCAATTGCTTCTTGACATGGCACCATTCTAATGTGAGTTTGGAAATATTCTACAAACTCCTCTCTGATGTCTTCGCATTGCCTGCTGACCTTTTTACGATATGTCTTAAAGGAATCTATTCTTATTTCTTCTAGAAATCTATCTGTCTCTTTATTACATCGTTGTAAAATTACTTTCTTTCTTACATAATAAAACTCAGGTTACACTACAAAGCCTATACTGGAATGCAAAGTATAAGAGAATTATCCTCTGATGAAACATGATGTGACTAAAGTATTCAGCAAACGGGGCACTCCAGGCACTAGGCTATCCCGCACCACAGTACCATCTAGCCCTACAAGTATTACACGGCCTAAATGTTAAAATGTGTGCTGTTTGTCAATATACAATTTTTATTTCTGGTTCCCCTATGAAACAATATTGCAGGATTTGAGATCCGGCAAGCAAGGTGGACATGAAACATCACCATTTAAGGATATTACACATCCTGGCAATTTTGTGCAGACAATTTTATTGAAACTCTCGAGATATGGGTAATGGCTCTAGGAGGGTTTGTGTTCTCTGCCAGAAAAAAAGTAGACGAGGTAATGTTCCTTTGTGTTATGAATGTTTTGATTTATTTGGGGGGAGGAGGTGATGATGGTGTTATAGAAGAGAAAAGAATAACCTGAAACAAGGCTTTATTGGACTTAAAATAATATTACATATTAGACTGAATGAGTACAACAAACTAAAGTAAGGTTGACGCGCTTTAAATTCAACCAAAAAAAAAAAAAAAAAAAAAAAAAACTAAAGTAAACAATGAAATGGAAAACAGCTGTAAAAAAATAATATAACAGATGGGTGATAAGACATATTAAGGAAGTGAAATATCTTTGAAAAAGCTGAGCAAAGCCAAATGGAGAAAGTAAGTTGCACGTATTATCACCCAACTTTGGTCCTCCTGGCTGCGGAGAGAAGCCCAACCTGGGCCAGCCACACAGTGTTGAGTGCCGATACTTTCATCAGCTTTTAAAGAGTTAATCATAAAAGATTAGCATAACTCTATAATAATGTCTTAACTTATTCATTGACCTTCAAGTAATCTCTGAAAGGGTTATTGAAAAAAAGAAGATTAAAATGCACTCAGGTTTAAAAAATATATTTATAAATTAAAACTTTAACAAAAAAAGGGGAGTAATTAATTAACTTCTTTTGGTCTATCATCATCAAATTCGTATTCGATTTCCACTTTAGGTTTTCTCCGGGAATCTTGCTTCTTGGACAAATGTACCTGCATGTCCTGAAAAAAAATTAGTGAGTGCAATTAAAAATGAAAATTTTTAACTTTAGGCGCTTTGACAACTAAGCCATTAGCGCCTACATCCAGGGACCAGGTGAGTAATTCTCGAACCATGGGATGAGAAAATTCCTGCCGCCAGTGGGGATCGAACCCACCATTTCCCGCCTATGACTCTAAGGCGCTGGCCACTAGACCACGGGAGACCCCCACCCTGTATAGTAGCATTAGTTTTGATGATACATTATTTAACACAATCAAATAACTACTTATCTGCCATGACGAAGCGCGGGTACTCAGCTAGTTACAAATAGAAAAGAGAAGCTATTAACACGTTAACTGCGGTATAGGTCCCGGGAGACCTATTCGACTGATTTAGTTATGTGCGGGAGCATTGGCTGAGCGACGTGATAAAATAAATATTTAGCACGTTTTTCCGTATAGGTCCCCTGGGACCTATACCGCACTCAACAAATACATTATTAGTAGTATGCGGCATAGGTCCCGGGGAACGTATACGGAAAAACGTGCTAAATATTTATTTTATACATTTTAATATTAACTTATATATATAAAAGAAAGATTCGGAAACAAACTTACGCCATTAAAAAAATAAAAAATATGCCGCACAGAAACAACTTGTCGATGCGAAACATCGGAATCTTGCAGTGGCCTTGAAACATCGGCTTCTAGTGCTTGTACGACTCTAGCTAGCGATCTTGTGAGTAACAATATTGATTCCTCTAGAGTTTCCTAAATGTTTCATGTCCAGTGTTTTAATAGGTATCACAACTAATTTGTTTCTATAGTTTTCGTTTTTGTTTGTATAAAATAAATGTTTATCCAGAGTTTTTTTTATTACATACCACAATCTTCATTTGCTAATAAAATAAACCATGATGCCATGAAAGGAGGTGAATTTGCACAAATATCCTAGCCCATATTTATTAGCATAAATACAAACTGATAAAATGAATAATTACTTTTGACTGTTATATTTCTAAAATGTGTATCGACTTACTGCGTTGGCAGAAGCTTCTTCAATGATTATTAAAATGTTTTCTGCAAAAACAAAGTCTGCAAATGCTTTTATAAGATTTGCAGATAATTTTTGGATTTTCTACAAATAAAGGTAATTATAGGTCCCCGGGGACCTATGCAGCACAGCTGGGTAAGACTTGAATAGGTCCCCGGGGACCTATTCGTCAACTGGACCTGTTGACCACCAGCAGCTAACGTGTTAAGTCACTTTGTACTTATATATGTTAAATTAAGCGCAATAATCAGCAATGCGGTGGAAACTAACCATTGTGCTGATGAGTGAAGCAGATAGAATATTATTATCACACCCTGTAGCGTGACTTCTTTTGTTCCATGCTGGGGACTACGGAATAAGTTGTTTTAACCCTTAGCTTAAGGCGGGTAGTACGGCAATCTGTCTACCTGGCCAGGCCCTAGTTATGAAGTATTCTCGCCCTTCTCTCTACATGTGTTAACCTTCATATAATTTCCTCCCTTAAAATTCTAATGTAGGAAAATATTATTTTACTAGCTGTTACCCGGCATGCCATGCTACACCTACTTTCTGCATATAGAAAAGCCTAAATAAATTAGAAACCAAATAAGTATTATTAAAATCTAATAACACGAATCTGTAACTGTTATGAACCCATGGCCTTCCAACTGTGAGTCCTAGACGACTTTGACCTAACCTATAACACCCCCCGTATCAAGACAAACATGTATGCCATGTAGTTTGGTAAAAGTCGGTCTAACAAAAAAAAAAAAAAAAAAAAAAAAAAAAAAAAAAAAAAAAAAAAAAAAAAAAAACATACAGACAGCAGCTGGTAGACGTTTTTGACCTGGCCTATGAGAATCCCCTGATCAAGACCAATCTGGGTGCCCAGCTTGATCAAAATCTGTCAAACGGTGTGGGTTTGTATAAAGAACAAACATACAGACAGACAGATGGTAGCCGCTTTGACCTAGCCTATGGCATTCGCCGTATCAAGATCTACCTATGTTCCAACTTACATAAAAATCGGTCGAACGGTGTGGATTTTTATAGGAAAAAAACATACAGACAGACAGCTGGTAGAGGTTTTTGACCTAGCCTACGACACTCTACAGATTAGGATCTACCTGTGTACCGAGTTTAGTCAAAATCGGACAAACGGTGCGGATTTGTATAAGAAATAAACATACAGACAGACAGCTTGTAGACGTTTTTGACTTAGCCTACGACACTCCCCAGATTAAGATCCCCATGAGTACCGAGTTTACCGAGGTTTATTATAGCACGGTTCCCGTCATGCTATGTGTTATTCATGAACTGATAAGTAACCAAAGTATAATGTTTCTGGGGCGCTCCGGACCAGTGTCGAGAAACAGATAACCTAGAGATAACCCATTATCTATAGGTTACCAGTAACAGGAATTTAAGGGTTCAGGATATTATTACCTTGGATAGACCATCACCAGGTACAGGGTAAACTCTATGAGGGGCAAAATCACAGTTTATTTCTAGTAATTCAAGGTCTGCCATCAGAGGTGAAATGAAGCTCAAATAGAAATAATATTATGAAATAGATACAGTACGCTAACAGCTGACCTGTTGTCCTAGCAACCCTTGCTGCTGCCTTGCCTGCTCTCTAACCAAATAAAAATTCAAACCCCTCTTAAAATACTTAAAAATTTGAATATCAAAAAATCCTTTCTTAGCGAGTGTTTACGTTCTAAAGGGAGTGTCCATGCAAAATTTCAAATATTTCTGTCAAGTGGTTTGTGTTGGGTGATGATAGGTCAGTGAGTGAGTGGTATTTGACAAATATATAGTAGATTTACGTTTTCTTTTTAGCACTAAATATTTAGGTTGAATTATATAATTAGATGCTCCAATTAGTTTTTTTTATAGTTCTATTTTTTAGTACAAATTGTTGACTGCTAGTAAAGTCCCTCGTCCCAGGGGCATGGCATGCTTTGACTTCTACAGAAGTCTTTAGTAAGGCAAGGGTTAAGAAGGAGGGGCGTGGAGGTATATTAAAATAGTAGAATTTGAAATTTTACCTCTATATCACTGTCCTCTTCAGACATATCAAAATCCGAGCCCATTTGTTCAATTTTTCCACTTTCTCCATCGGATTCCTTAAACATAAAAATAACTTGAGTTCTATAGTTGATGTTCTAAGATGTATAAATTAAGGTTATTTATTTAGAACTCAAAGATTAACACTTTCAAACTTAATGATGGTATTAAGGCAAATACGTAGTAAGGTCCAAAAGTTTACAGGCTGGGATAGAAGGAAAGGTGAAAGAAAAAAACTGGTTTTACTGTTTTTCAATATATTCTCCTCTAAGTTCAACACACTTAATACAACGCTTTGGCAACATTTCTATACCACAAAAAAAAAATTTAGTTTGAACATTGTAAAAATGGGGAGTTTCCTTCAAGGCTGGACACTGACTGACAAGACTGAGGAAGTGCGGGCAATGGGTCTGGAGTGAGCAGGCATGGACCTGCATAGGGGTGCAGGTCCCGGCACGTTTGAAGGAGGGGAAGCAGGACAGGCCGGAAACTTATGGACCTTACTACGTAATAGGACTATTCTAAACAAAATCTTTAGATATATAATTTCAGCCTGCAAATGTATACGTGCACATATGGCAGGTCAAAAGGAGACACCTATTCCAAGTGGGACTTCAGATCCAAACAATTAATGAGAATTTATGTCATCTTGTTACAACACCAAGAACTAATGATAGTGTATCGTTAACCCTTCCTCGACCATTTGCTGCTCCAGCATTCAAGAGCGGCTGTAGCGTTAACTTGGGTAAAAGTCGAAGGAAAGACAGAACCCATGTACCGTTGTCTTTTCCAGCAGTTGAGAACTTCTAATATTGTTCTCCATTTTTCTCTTCTCATTTCTCGAATTAAGAGCTATCTAGTGTTACTGTAAAATACTTCTAGTATTACTGCTTGTCACTAGAGGGTAAATGAATCAAGTTTTTGGCCGTGTAAGCTATTTAGGCATATTGCAACTTGTTACCCTATCAGCCTTGTCAAATTACCATAAATTCTTATAACTCCGTCCGTCCCCCAAAAGCATGTTTATTCAGTTATTAAGTATATATTTCACTTGATTATCATCCATAGCATGTAGGACAAATTGTAAACAGAAATACTTTTCTATAACTTTCTTTCAAATAAAGTTATTTAACTTAAAAACAATTTAAACTCAAAATTAATTAAAGTTAAATAAAAAATAATAATGATAGTACACGAAACAAAAATCATAATTATAAAAGATGAGTTTTAATTCGACAAGGAGATGGCTCAAAATCAAGGTGCAAAGAGCAAGAGTGGCAAAAGTATCAAGGGAGCCCGAGGCTGGGTGAAAGTATCCTGTACACGAGAACTCTTCACTGTGTGCCTCTCTTGGTAAGGAAAAGGTTAAAATAAACAAAATTGGTGCAAAAAGACTTCCCTTTACAACAGACCCATTATTAGAGTATCCCTATTGGTTATAATTGTTCGCTTCAAATGAAACACGGTAACACCTAGATCTAATGACAGAGGTATATTATGGAAATAAGCAAAATCTAGCTTTCTCTGTTCTTTCATTTCAATTTATCCAGAGCAATGCTTGACCAGATACAGCTAATATGGAATAAATCAAATTTTACCAATAAAAATAAATTTATAATATTTATTAAATGAAGACGTTATAAAACATAAAATGAAAACTAGGCAGGAATGAATGCTCAGGGATCTCCTGAAAAATAGGAAAACATTTTATAAAGCATTAATGAAATAGAAAAAATAACTATAGTATAAAAGTTTCATGGTAGCTCAAGAATGGTTCTAATAATATAAAATAAGTAAAAATAATTTTTCAATAACATTAATATTAAAAGAAACATGATATTATTATGGAGGGAATAAACCCTAACCCCTAAATTAAATGCATACTTCCTTCTTTCTCACTGTTCGGTCCATTTTTATCGGCAGTTTACAATTATGTAGTGTGAAAACATAAGTGAGACGCAATTCGATTGATCTGAGAAACGACAGCAGATACACAATTAATGTGCTTATGTCCTTCCAATTGGAAATAAAAGTTACAGAAATATCAACATTTTAAACTTTCTGAAATAAATTTTATCATTAAATGTAATTTGCTTTTCTATTACTCAGACCCTATTAAATCCACTTATTCATTAGAATAAATAACCACAGTCATGACGTGGCCACAATTGTGGAAGGTTGTCCTGCTAACTCTAGCTGTGAACAATTTTAATCTTAGCTCCTGATGAGGCACTGAAAGCCCGAAACTAGTAGAGCTTGAATAATAAATCAATTGTATGTATTGACGTGCTATATATTTGATGACCTTCTGGCATATAAGAGAGTAAATATTTTATTACTTAGACAATTTCTATTAATTACAAATAACTCTAACTTATATAGGAAATGTAGAATTGTTTTATAAATTTGCATTCATTAAGAGCATGTAAAATTAGAATTATTTGATGAAAGTCTCTAACTTTCGCAGCTTACGTGTAACTTAGAATAGATATAAACATTCACAATTAAACAAAAAAATATATACCTCGTCAGTGCTTTCAGCTGCTATGTATTCATCTATTTCATCATTTTGACGACTTCCTGATGCCAATTCTCTCTCTAGTTCGTGTTCCACTTCCTTCTCAATTTCCTAAAAATGTACGGAACACATAAAGATTAAACATATAGTGAAAGATTGAAGACTGAGTTAAAAGTAAATATTCATATGATACTAGCTGACCCGGCGAACTTCGTACCACCTAACAGTCGATTCTTTAACTTTTTTTTTTTTTAATACTTATTCAGCTATTCGGGACACCGGGTCAGCTAGTATGATAGAAAAAAGACAGTTAATAAGTCAACAATTACGTTACGTCAAAAAATAAAAATTACAAAACACTTAAAATTATTTTAATAGTCACTAAAAAATCACAATGGAAATTACAATTTCAGATTTCTTATTATGATATCTACTTAATATATCTCATTTTATTGTTACTTATTCAAAATTAATTTTCATTTTTATTGTAGTACTTTATGGTACACGATATTTTTTGATTGATTACCTGGTGCGTAAACAAACAGAGCAGATGGTTTTCCACCACAGGAACAGGTAACATACAATTGACCATGCCAGAAACATGGGTTTTTTGTTTTTGAGTAATGTTACCATTGTATAAATATTGACATTAATATTTAAACGATACTAACGTCACTCAATTGTTTTGCCTTCCCGGAACCCCTCCACTAACACTTAAACTTTATGGTATGGTATTAAAGTTCAAATTCACTTTTAAGTATTATTACAAATCTTTTGTATGGGAATATAGAAAAGTGGGTTTGTGTTTTTTTTACTTCGTTAACGCAAATATAAATTAATTTAAATTCCATTATTAACATGGGATTCTATTGCCACCTAGTGATTACATTTTCTTATTTATTTAAATTTAACGTCCATTATTATTAACTGAGAATTTTAGGAGGTGTTATCCATGGGTTATAGCCAGAATAGGGCTGATGTATTTTCTTTTTTCTAAAGAAAAGCTACCATTCCTAGTGGGAATTGAACCCCCTAACGGAGTGTTAAGTTCTCAAGCCTTAATACTCACGGCCACCGGGCCTCCACATTTTCTTATTATTACTGTTATAGTTATATAAACATAAATAAAAACGTATTTATTATAAAACAATATAAACAATGAGTGAATTTTGGCTTATTCACAAATAACCTAATACATTAACTGTTAAAAATATTATAATTGAGAACATATGTTATTATTGAAAAATGAATTTGCGTTAACAAAGTAAAAAAAGACCCGAAAAATGTTGTTTTTAGATTTTTTCAGGCAATTTTTTTAATTTTTCTCTCCATAAGAACCATCCTCGTACTTCAAGGAATATTATAAAAAAAGAATTAGCGAAATCGGTTAAGCAGCTCTCGAGATTTGCGCTTAGCAACACATTTAGCGATTAATTTTTATATTATAGATAAATTATGATAATCTTTACAACTTTATATAAATTTTACATTAAGGAAGATAGTCAATTATAACTAAATATAGTATAACTGTTCTGTCTATTTTTATATAAATATACCTCTTCTATTAACTAGTAGACTATAGTTAATGTTCTATTTAATATTTAACAAGAAAACTTTACCATCTCTTGATCAGACTCTTCTTCTCCATCTTCTGCCTCTTCCTCGTCATCTTCTTCCACCCTCTCCTCTTCCAGTGCTTTGTCAAAGACACTTTGAGGAAAGTTATAGATATCGCCATACTGAAAATATAATATTTATATTGAAGTATTTAAAGTGATAAGTTAATAGTAAGGAAAACCAGATAATGAAATAACATTACGAGTACATTATTTTCATGCACCTGCGATGCAAAACGATTTGAGTAGAGACCAATGAATGGGCATTGAATATGGGGATATGAATACAAAAATGTTTTCATGAAAATAAACAAATGTGGAACTAATGAGAAAGACATGGTTTATTTGACTAAGACAAGATTGAAGTTGATGTGGACAATGTAGAATTTGTCTTGGAAATGATATATAATTAGTTCTATGACTAAAACGTTTATTCTTCAATCAACTTCCAACTCTTTTGTAAATTGCAAATTATTGATTTTGTTAAAAGCATTTCAAGTCAGTTATTTTAGATAGTGTCAATGGAATACATGGTTTATCTAATTCTTAGTTAATAATAAATGGACGTTGCATCAGAGCTATATTATATAACACTAGTATTTCTAAAGTGCCACAACTAAAAAAAAAAAATTGAATGAAAATGTGTCACTCTTGCCTATGTAGGAGGAACAGCATTAACCCATTCGGGACTGTAGATATATCAGTTCGCTCTTTTCAGCTTTAGAGGACTGTGGCCTTGTTATTAGTTCTGTCCCTAGATCCATCTACTGGTTGATGGGACATGTTCTAGTACTTTTCCTTGCCACTAGAGTTCATTCAAATGCATTTTATACACTTGTACGGACCCTTTACTACCCCTTGACCTTCGTCTACCCGACTTTATGACTATATCTGCCCTTATCTCTTGCAGTTTTAGCCTTCAGTCTGTTCTCTGGTTTTGTACAGTTTACTGGCAATCTTTATCTCTGTCATATATTGTTTTCAATATGTCTAGAAAAGTGTATAATGATGAAGAATTATTGGAATTACTGGCTTGTAAATCTGATAGCGATTTTAATTCTTCATCGGACTCTTATTATGAAGGAAATATTAGATAGTAGTGAGGACTACTCCGGGTACTTCATACAGCTAAAAAGCATTCAGACCACTGGGCACATCAGCTGCTCTGGACTCTCAGGCTGCCAGGCCCACAATATGCTTGTATTAGATAGTCCCTAAAAGATTAAGGCAGGAAGAGCGACAAAGTGCCCTCTGGTGTACAAGCTCTGGAGCTGGGTTCATACAGTTTTGATGGTTGACAAAGAAATATTTACCAATGTCTTTCTTAGTCATAACTGAAAAACACCGATTTTTGAGTTGTCACATTAGAAATACTAGTGTGATATGAAGTGCCTCAACCACTGATTTTAAGAAGCAAACGTAACTTATGTTAAAAAATTCAAAAGTATTAATATTCACTGGTTTAGTTGTTAAAATATTAATAAGGCCAACGGCCATAGCCACGCTGAATGCACCGGTTCCCATAGATCACCGAAGTTAAGCAACATCGGGCGTGGCCAGTGAATGGGTGACCGACCACGTTGCCGTTGGCATTATAAATGGGTGGCAACCTGTAGATAGCCCGGCGTTAATAGCTAAATTGGTGATACGCTGTTAAACACACACAAAACAAAAATTAATAAGTTCTTTTTAATAATGAGTACAAGATGCAGTAGATAGTAAGAGTTTGATCATATGAGCTGCTGATTTTCAAAACAGGATATAGCCAAATTGTACAACTTTTAAGGGGACACAAAAAACATCTATGCTAGTATAACTTCTTTTCCTTGAAATGGACTTGATTTTACGCCGGTGGGGTGAAACAGACCTCGGATTTGAATTCAGCGACCCTCAAAACCATGGAAGCTCCAGTTATTTCTTCTTTAACGATTTTGTACGAATTTTGACCTTTAAATGCTCTTAAACCTGATGTGATAGGGTGAAACGAACTTCTGATTTGGATTCAGCATGTCAAAATACATAAGAATATTTGTGTGTAGGAAAAGACCACTTCTTTTTTTTTTTGTGTGTGTGTGCCTGTGTTATTGATGATTATCAAAATATGCGGGCTGTAAGAAATTCAAAAGTGACAATACGAATCAGAAATATTCTTCTTGTTTTAAATTTTCAGGATTAAACACTTTTCAAGAATTTATTTTAATCTTAATACATTCACAGCCTTTCTAAACTACAAAATCTGAACCCAGTGCCTACTATCTGCTTAGGAGGGATGAAACACGCGTAATGTGGGAGCAGATTTTATTAAGATAAGATTGGGAAGCATTATTATAGAAGTCTAAATATCCATTTCATCTGAATCGCAGAAGAAGAACATATCGTCGATACAAATGCAAAGTTTTGAATGTGAAAAAACGCATTTTTTATTTTAAATTTTTCTGATTGCTGTTAGACTGATGTACGATGTGGCAAACTCTCGAAAATTAAAGAAAAATAATTAAAAATTACAGAAAATCAAACCAACAAATGTGCATTAAGTCTAATTAAAATATATCATAGGATAAAATATATATAAAGTCATCTACAAGGTGCCAACCAGTTTTTAGATTCGATACTTAGCATTTGTATCGACGATATCAAGGCCAACACCTCATTGATGGATGACCAGCTGGGAAAGCCCGTTGCCCTTAGCATTTTTGTTAGTGACCTAAGAGTTAATAAACCATTAAAAAAAAAGAAGAAAGAACTTGTAATACTATACAAGGCGCTTTTGAGCAATTTAGTTTATGTCCAAGAAAAATAAAACAAAACTCATACTAATGATCAATCATACCGTGCCCTGTTTCAACCTTTCTAGCAGTTCCTTCTCAATAGCAGTATCCAATTTAGCAGCAATAAGAGCTTTTTCCTCCCTTCGCCGTGTTCTCCTCTCAATCTTTCTCTGTAGGGGGATGATCCTTCTCCTGGGAAAATAAATACGAAAAAGGCGATTTAACGCTTTGCACATCTCTGATTTTAATAAATGAAGTGAAAAGTGGTAACCACAAAGTACTAAAATATAAGTACACAAAATAAATTTGCTACATTAAGATTTGTAGAAAAGTATCTTTAAAAAAAATATTTGCAACGACTTTAGGGGCGGGAGAGTCAAACCTATAGAGTGGCTGAGATACTGCTGAAAATTCTGAGGTTTCAATTATTTAACACATTCTTACTTGTACTTCATATCAAACCACATAAAAATTCTTCACCCTTAGTGGAAGTTGGTAAGTTTTTTAATTGTAGAATATGTAAAATGGTTATTAATGAAGTTAATGCATGTGTAAATAATTTGAAGGGTAGTAGCTGCAAAAATTACTATGATGACAAACCCTTCGAAAAACTGGCTGTATGAAATGGAACAGCTGAGTTGTAGGTAAAATTAGCTTTAAATGATAATTTTAAGAAAATTAATTGGTTATTATTGTGATTATAAAGCAAAAATATGGGAAAAAAACTATTGGAACTTCATGATAATTTAAATGTTTTTTTTTTCTAGTTTTATGAGGATGGCCCCAAGGCCAAACATTAAAAATGTGAAAAATAATAAAAAATAAATTAATATGGTTTGAGGTTAAAAAATGATTTTTTTTTCAATCATCTCAAACATTATGGTCTTTGGCCATGTCATCATTTTCTTTACCAATGTTTTGTAAGTCATACTGCTGTTGTTGTTTGTTCAAACGTGTTTCTCAGACTGAGAAAGGTAGCAGCATGACTCGCGAAACGGTGGTAAAGAGAGGATGACACAGCAATATCGGAAGACCGTGATGCTTGAAAATGAGCACAGTCTCCATCATTGATATACTGTGCCTGGCTGCATCTACTCAACGAGAAGAAAACGCAGGACCTTCCAGGGAGACATCAGAAGACCCTTATGATAATATGGAGTATTTCCAAAATCTTGTAAACGCCCAAGGTAACACAAATGCTATGGACACAACAGACAATGTAGAGAAACGGTCGATCGGGGGTGGCGGTGGTCAAACCATAGGGGGTGGACCCTCCGTTATGGGGCAAGCGGCAGAAATGCAAATATTACATAATCCTCGTATAGCCTCTACCACAAGGTCTATCAAACATTCACATTTATTTCAGATGTGAGGTTACCAATTCCATTTATATGAGAACACTGTTGCCAAAGGAAAGTCGTGGTTGTTACATTATCCGTTAGCTCTGGTTCCTGTAGACTTTTTACCATTTTATATGACACCTCAGGAGTTTGACAATCTGCCGACCGGTACGTTTATTGAGGAGGTACGTGTTAAGGTTACTCCGAAAGGTATACGATGTAGCTTTGACACAGCAACAACTCTCTCGGGGCATGCTAATAATCAACAAACAATTTTTGGAATAACAGCCGTCGGTTTAAATCATAAATACCTATTAAGACATAGACGTGCTGTTCCTAATGCCACTTCACCTATGAATCCCACATATAGTGTAATACGAAAGGATGATGTTGATAAAATCGTTGATCGCTTGTGGGGTACTACAACAGCGAGTGCGGATTTTAATAAACAATTTCCTACAAGCCTGTGGACAATAAGGTCCTTACCTTTCTATACGGGTATTTTCATGCCTAAAGAGAAAGAGAATGATTCTTTTAAACTGGATACAGGCCATATAGACCTAACGTCACATACAAATGTGTTTAATGTTCTAGATCATAAGGATGTACCCTGTTTGAATTATAAATATAAACCAAACTTTGCTCCGTTAAAGGTAAAAAAGAATGTGTCTAGCACTGATGCCGTCGTCGATAAAGACCATCAATGGCATGGTAATATATATTCCACAGTATGCATAGACATCGAAGCCTGGAGGTTATAAAACTTTAACTTTGTCAGAGAAAATAGCTGCGATTAAAGAAGTTGAAAAAGGAATGAAGAAAACATGTGAAATTGCCAAGGACTTAACTGTAAAATAAATAAAAAATTCTTGCCCATAAAAATGACTTTTTTTCAAAACGATCGACTTTTATTTTCACTTTTTTGATAAATTATTTATTACTTATTTATGTAATCATCAATTCATGAAATGTTTGTTTTTCTTTAAAGAAAATGTATTTTCTTTAAATTAAAAAAATGTGAAAATATGAAGTTCGATTTTTTAGCGCTTTATTTTCGAAAACTTTTGTAATTCGAATTTTGGATAATTCGACCTTTTTTTTCAGCCCCTAGGAGTTCGAATTATCCAAGTCCTACTGTATGTTTAAAATAAAAAGGATATAAAAGGAGCAGATAGAGATTATTTAGTGGACTGTGTATTTTATGGATATATATATATATATATATATATATATATATATATATATATATATATATATATATATATATATATATTGTAAAAAGATTTCCTCTTAGACATGGAAATCACTTAAGAAAGTGTTTTTGAGAAATCAAAGAACATTTATCAGTAAGCCTCAGATTACTAAAGATAAATGATCTCAAGAAAAATGACCATGCTTTGCTCTCCCAATCAGCTCAATTTACTCGACTGCAACTGTTCAAAGGCCTATGAGGTTGAGACAAACATGACTGTAGAATGTCTCTAGCCCCGCCTTTCGTTTGATGTCCCTCTGGCCTTACAATGAGCAGCTATACTTCAAAGCTGCTTACCAAGATTACAGAGGGTCAGTTATAATTGGGAGTGAGTCAAGCAAAAGCAATGACCATTTTCCTGTCACACTAAAAATTCTCATCATTGGCTTACAGTTCTCATAATTTCATTAAAATTTGTTGTAAAAAGATGAATAACATTAACTTTTTGGGGAGATAGCTATGTAATGAGATAACGTGGCGTTGTAATAGAGACATGAGATGGCATTTATTATCTTGAATTTGAAACAAATAAGGCATTAAATCATAATATTAGTGAAGCACAATTACTTACTGTCTTCTCAACTTTAGTTTCCTCATCCTTATGAGATACTGAGTTATTTTTACAAAACGCTGCTTGCATTTTTGCCTGATAAAATTATTCCAATACAAAAGATTCTCATTTATCTGATACATGGCTTTTTCAAAATTTCTGGAAAGCTTGACTCTTTCCCATGTTCCTTTGGGAAAGCATGCTCTGCAATAAAGAAAATAAGAAAACTTTCGAAAAATAAATAAATACTAGTATTTAATGTGCAAGGTAATTACCTTTCAGCAGTTTTCATATAGAGGTAAATAATACCTTTCTCTTCTTTGATAGTTGCATACTTGCTGTTAGCTAATGGACAAGAGCTTCTGCTACATAGCCCAGTCAAATTGTACTCATTTCGGCAAAATTGTTGTCCTTTTGTACTGAAAATAAAGGAAAACAATAAGAACATTGAGGTTTATTGAAGATAATTCATTTCTGTTAATAATGATCCTTACTTAGTTTTAAATGAACAAAACGTTCTGTTTATAATACCCCAAACAACCTAAATAAAACAGAAGTTATGATCAATTACTTGTTCACAACATGTAAAACAGAAAATCACACGATTAATAAGAGCTTTACATCGTCCTGATTCATTTTACTGGAGGAAATGAACACTATAAATTAACGAAACCATCGATTACAAACCGCTTCACAATATCCAAAAATAAAATTAAGCTATATACAACAACCACGTTTTTCAAAGTATTCAGGAACGCAAAGCCAGGAGGTTCCATACAAAACAAAGAGTAACCGGTGAAGTAATTCATTATTGTAAAATAGACTGACTAGGAAAGATTTCAGTGCTGCTCCTGGCGAGTAAATGGAGCATCAATATCTAAAAGGAGATTTCTAATTAATGGTTTCCTATAAAATAGTGTATTAAATATTTAAACTCGTAACCAATGATATTATCTACTCTAGTGGAAGACAAATATATATATAAAAATAGAAATCACATATTTTTCGCTTATATCATGTACAGCTGATGACTATTCCTTTTTATTTAAACTAAACACGATAATTTGCAAGAAATAACAATAAATTTTTATTGCCTAAGAAAAGTAACATATTTCAAAAGAACACTTAATAATATTCATCATTGTATGACATTACATCATTATTATTAATTCATTGTGTGTTTATTCATAGGCTCAAAATCCCCTGTAAATAAGTAAAGGGTGTCTTGTTAGTAAGAGCTGAGAGCTCAAGTCCAAAGCTTGTAGCATGCATCAGTTTTTTTTTATAAATGCCGTAGAGATGACTGCTTAATTTAATTTGACATGAGAATTACTTCAGAGCTTGTTCTTGGAGATCAAGGGGATTTCCCTGGCGGCTACCCTATCGAGTTCTAGCCACGCCAGAGGCGTTCTATAAAAACAAGTATAAATAGGCTTGCCATATTTTTTGTGACTAAACCCAGTACACATTAATTTTAGATGGGAATACCGGGGTGGCCTCCTCCGGAAAATAATTTAAATGGCACGGGAGAGATAATTAGTATTGTGGTGGTTGGAACCATTTAGAGATTAATTGTATTTTGTGGTAGTAGTAAGGCACAAACTAAAAAGTACAACGTCTGGTAGACGCGTGTTACTAATGGCGCTCATTTACATGTTCGTCTCACAGGCGTGAATTACTTGAAACGAATTATTTACTACAATTGAGGTATGCATTAAACCAACAATAACCATTTAAAACAAAATTTAATTATTTTTCCTCTCTATTTATATTTTATTCCGAACCCAATTGCACATTTCATTCCCAACGTTACTGTTGTCAATGAGTTTTCTTCACTTGAAATAGTAAATGAATAGATGTAAAGAATTTGAATCATTGGCACTATAAGAAAAAAAAGGGGGATTCCGCCTAAAATTCCAAAATGTAAAAACAAATATTGAGTTCAAGCATAAAAAAAATGGCGCTTCTTTTGTTTGTACACTAAAAAAAGCGTTACTGTAAATTTGATTTAATCGAGGAACGCAGCTCGAAATTCACAGATCCTTCAAATAATAAACCGGCATTTTTATAACTCAACAAAATCATGCTTTGGTAATTTACATAAAATCGTAGCCAATTATTCACGGAACAGAAGATCGAGACGGTGGACGCTGGCAATATTTTACTAATGATAGCGGTCAGGTTTGTAAATTCTGGCATTCTACGCAAGCAATAACAAAATATGATTACATAAATACACTAATAAACAGTTTGATAATACATAAAAAAAGATTACGTTGTTCTTAAATTGTTAAGCATCCAAGATAACGTGAAGAAAATGGGACGAGATATTCTTGGGCTTGGGGAACCCGAAGAAACAATTAGTGGACTTCAGGAAATTTGTGATTATTTTCCCAAATAGAAAACACACCGCTAAATTCCATACTCATACAGAACACAAACAGCTTACAAATGCATAAAATGTTGAATCCATTATGGCTAGAGTGTTCAACAAAAGTATGCAATACTTGAGCTCCTAGAGCGATGAATTTGTGTTTGTTTTTAGACCTGATTTTAATACGTAACTATGGAAATTATTTTAATAAACTATACCTTCATTTTGAACAGTTTTTTTTTCAAAATATTTGCCCCCAAAAACATTTTTACCATTCACACGTCTCACAGACTCATGTTACTTATAACGTACAAAATTGGCATGTTACCAGTTGAGGGTTAACCATCGTCCAGAAAAAAAAAACAAAACGACATCATCACCGATAAAATAATGTATATCATCAAGAAAAAACATTATTAGATAAAACAATCACTGTCATTTTTCGAGGGAAATCTTATAGATAACCATGGGTCACCTGGTAACTAAAACATTCTTCTGTAGGGACTCTTGGTTAGCTAAAAGAAGATAATTCATATTTTTTACCTTAACTGATAACGACGTAAAGTACAGGAGTCAGAAGTATTGATATAAGCAAGTTTATCTTTGTATAGAGATCAAAGAAATACATTACATACATATAATATCTCAGTTTTAATTGTTCCTCTATGTTTATTTCTCATAATCTGAAAAGAAATATATAACATATTTGTTTATAATAATGGGTCGTAATGTAAATTAAAAATGAAAGAATCAAGGAGAAAATGATTGTTCTTTTTTAAGAATAAAAATTGTTTTCTAGAATTAAAAGAAAAATATCTGTTGACACATCTGATAAGTAATTCTGGTGGTGCTATAACCTACCTTAGTCAAGTGTTGACGTGGGTCTGTTTATTGTAGTTTTCAGTCCATTTATTTAGGATTTAATTTTTATAAAAAGAGGGAGATTATTTTATTTTATGAAAATGGTCATAAAGCGGGATAAGAAAGAAGAAGAAGATGGTAATGTTCAAAATATTTATAAAATTTATTCTGAAACGTTGCCGGCTGTTTTGTCAGAGATCTTACTAATTTTACTTTTTATTAGGTGGTAATCCTTTCCAAAGTTTGGACAAAACCAGCGTTTTACAAGATGCAAGAACATTCAATGAAACACCTGTGGAACCTCGAAAATGTACTCCCATTTTGACAAAAATTCTTTATCTCATTAATCAAGTTAGTTTCAATCAGACCTTCTTGTTCCTTTAGATTTTAAATACTACATTGTTTTCACTTATTTTAATTTTCTGTTTTAGGGTGAACAGCTTGGACCTGCAGAAGCAACTGAAACATTTTTTGCTGTGACCAAACTGTTTCAGTCAAATAATACCTTATTAAGAAGAATGGTATATCTAGGAATCAAAGAACTCTCACAATTAGCTCAAGATGTTATCATTGTTACATCTAGCCTTACAAAAGATATGACTGGTAAAGAAGATTTGTACAGAGCATCTGCGATTAGAGCTTTGTGTAGCATTACTGATGTGAGTGAATTTTGAATAGTATCAATTAGTTTATTATTGCTGTTGTTTTTTTTCAATACAAAATGACAATTCAAACTCATTCATAGTATAACTTTGGAGATATTAAAACTGTTATTCATGGATTTTTATTTTATTTATTATTGTAACGTTGTATGCTGGACAAAGTTTTGTTCAATCATTCTCTTAAAAAAATATTTATAAGAATATATTTCAAAGCGGTTGTAACAGCCTACATCTAAATATATAAAACGTGTCTTCCTGTCTGTTTGTTCCTAATATAAATCCGCACCGTTTGACTAAACTTGGCACACAGGTAGGTCTTGATCCGGGGAGTCTCGTAGGCTAGGTCAAAAGCATCTACCAGCTCTCTGTCTGTATGTTTGTTCCTTATACTAATCCACTCCCTTAGATCGATTTTGACCAAAATTGGCACACAGGTAGGTCTTGATATGGGCAGTGTCATAGGCTAGGTCAAAAACGTCCACCAGCTGTCTGTATGTTTGTTCCTTATAAAAATCCTCACCGTTTGACCAAACTTGGCACACAGGTAGGTCTAGATACAGGGAGTTTGATAGGCTAGGTCAAAAGCGTCTACCAGCTGCCTATCTGTATGTTTGTTCCTTGTACAAGTCCACACCGTTTGACCAGTTTTGATCACACTTGGCAAACAGTTAGGTCTTGACCCGGGGAGTGTCATAGGTTAGGTCAAAATAGTCTAGGACTCACAGTTCGGAGGTCACACGTTCGAAACTATAAATTACTTATTTAGTTTCTAATTTATTTTTGTTTTTCTACATGCAGAAAGTAAATGTAGCAGGGTGTTTACAGTTCATTCAAATTAATACAAGCGGAATTTAATCTCTGTTGAAAAGCTGACAGCTGTAAGACCCAGCAAGGAAACTTAATGTTTTTTTGAAAAAATATTAGGATCAATATTAACTGCTTGAAAACTGAATCTTATGCTAAGGCATGAAATACTATTCCTATATGGTTATAGGTGTGATGAGTGGGGTGGAAGGAAGCTTTAAAAGGCCAAAGTAAGGAGATAGTGATCCTAAAACATTTATTTAGCAGAATCTGTGAGTAATGTTTTAATTGTTAATAAGAACAAAGTTTGTGAAGAGGGTGATTTAGCTGAGAATGAAAGGGTCAACAATTTTGCGAGGATTAGGTGTGGGAATATTTCACATCAGGTATCCTGGACAGTTATTGTTGGTTACATTGTAAAAGAGCTGTTTTAGGTGAAGGAATAAAGGTCAAGATACATTCTTTGCCACTGTACTACATTGTTCCATTGTCAAAAAGGAATAATAATTAATTACTTTTGAGAATATTACATTCGATATAATCATTATTTCAGGCTACAATGCTACAAACAATTGAACGCTATATGAAACAGGCAATTGTCGACCGCAATCCTTCAGTCGCAAGTGCTTCTCTGGTCAGCTCACTACATATGAGTAAGATAGCTGGTGATGTTGTAAAACGCTGGGTTAATGAAGCACAGGAAGCTGTTAATTCAGACAGGTTTGATGAAATGTTAATTTTATTTTTAACATTAATTATTAATTTTTTTGGTTGTGCTTTTTTTTATTCATTAGATTATAGGTACTGCTCACTGACTGGCTTTCTTTCTTCTGCCTTTGATACATAAATGGTCTGAGGCCTTTTTAGGCCTACAATTTCTTTATTTTATTTATTTATTTTTTACTTGCTAACATCTATCTGGTAGATAAACTACTATTATCATTTACTTTAGTCTTTCCAATCATGACTTTTTTGTTCTGTCTCAGATTTCACACACAGTGCCATGTGTATTAGGCCATGTGTTAAGGGAGTCAGATATTGAGACAGAAGTTTAGTTGTTTCTAGATTCAGATCCAATTAAAAGCTGTATGTGTCTAATCTTCATTGTGTGCACATAATCTCATAAAATGTAGTTTATTGGTGTCCACAATGTATCTATTTTCAGCAATACTGAGATTTTTATAAATTAGGTAGAATTTTGATTTATTATGTGAGTTAATGCAGTAATGTATAAATTTTATCATATCATTTTGTAAATATTCCTTTAACTGTTCCGATAAGTTATCATTAAATATGTTTTTTTAATGCTGAGTGAAAATAAATCTTTCCGAATCTTCGGCCGGAATTCATTTTTGGAAATTAAGAGTTTTGATAACTTTTCATACAATCATTTTTCGGGATAATTGAACATTTTTGTAATAGAATTAACATGCAATTTAAGATTAACCAAATATAATCATTCTATTACAGTTTCCAAATATAAAATGTAGTTTGGTGTGCTATGTGGAAGACCAAATAGTTTTTAATAAAGAATTTTACAATTTGTTTTAATATTTCATTCATTCAATATCCTCAAGTTTGTCCAGAATAACAGACAATAGCTCGTGATACTGTATTAAACAGCTCCATTTTTTTTTTTTTTTCAATGGGAATTTCATTCCTCAAAATAAAACCTGACCCAGTCATATTTAGTCCTTGTTTAGCCTTAGCTAATTTTTTCTTTAAGTGACAATCCTAGAAGAATCCTTAATTATTACTTACCTCAATGGTGAGGACTGGGCGAAATTGTATGGATTCCTTAGAGAAGCATACCGTTACAGTTAATTACTTGTATCAGAATTTAATATTGAAGTGGACTCTGGCTGACTGATAGGCGTCCATTGTGAAGAGGTTTTTTTGTATTCATTTATTTTGTAAAAATTGTAATATTACTGTTAAATAAAACCATAAGTTTTGTTCCTTCCCCAGTGTTGTGCAAAACTAAACTAATATTGTATTTTTAGTTTTAGTTTAGTTTTAGATTTGTACAATTATTAATCATGTGGGCTCCGTTTTTAGTATTTTAATTAGTTTAGTTTAGTAAAAGAGACCTAAATTTGTGATTTTAGTTTATTTTTTAATTTACTAATTTAGTTTATCAAAGAATATATGTTTGCAAATTACGAGAAAAAGCCACAGTTTCTTATTATCCAAAGAATTGGTGATATCCTGACCTGTATCGATCAAAATAGTGCATCAATAGTTAAAAAGTCCGACTCGCAGGAACTGTGTCATCTTAGCGCAGTTCTAATGACATTTCGAAATCTTTGAATAGAAACGAACAACTTTTTTTTTAGTTTTTCGTGAAAAATGTTAACAACATTTCGAAGAAATGGGATAGATTAGGCATCACAAAGCACAGGAAACTGACAGTAGCCAACTTACACAGAAGCGGATAATTCTTAATCCTCATTCTTGAAGAAGGCTGTATAAGTCAATACAATTATGTATTGAAAACGTACTCACTTTGATTGGTAAGACTCAGATTTCTGGTCCCTTTGAGGTAACGGAGAATTTTTTTTGCTTCTATCCAGTGATCATGTTCATAACACGTGTTTTACTGGCTTAAAATATTTACTGGATAAGAAATATCTGGTCTTGCACCAATTGATAGGTGGAAGAGTGACTCTATAAGATTTTGATAAGGGTATCCTGGAAGAACTTCTGAATTTTGCTCGAGTTTGAGACTAGGTATCATTGGGGTCGACAGAGGATCGCACTCGTCCATATTATATTTTCTTAGCAATTCATCAATATAAAAAGACATAGAAGTTTTTAAAGGTAGAATTATGGCAAGTGGATGAAGCACATTTCGAGTAGAACCTCTACAAACTCTGACACTTGGATGACAAAACTCTTGGCAAACAAAAATATGAATATAATGTAGACAGTACAAAGTAGATATACTATGACTGAAGTCGTAATATATAGATTATATTAACTCCCTTCTGTTTATAATACACCTTAGGTCAAAAGCCAAGTCTAGCTTAAGGTTGATTCAAGCTAGACCGTGCCGGGCCAGGGCCGTGCCACGGTGAAACAATCACACCAGCATTTTCAATGCACTCGGTCACGGTACACCACGTGGAGCCCGAGCCGGGGCATGGATATCTTTCCCGGGCCGGCCCGGCTCCCTCTCTCAGTTGTGCAGCACTGTTTAATTACATAATTGCAATTATCAGTAATAATAAATTGTTCACTTGGTTATTAATGACTTGCCTGAGACACACTGCTAATCGCTCAGTATGTGAATGCGCTCGTGTAATGGTGTCTTCTGTTTCGTGAGACCGTACTTCAAGAAGTAAAATATTAAAACATTTTTTGGACATTCAAAAATAACCAAAGAATTTAGTTTCATCGTCCAATCGTTCTTTATACAGCTTGGCAAATTCTCCTTCCAGCTTATGCTTACATCAAGTCGGATGCACGCCCAATCTTCTTCTAGTTTCTCTCTTTGCTCTTCATCAAGTGCAATTGCAATTGCTGCTAAATCTTCTTCGTAAAAGCACATTTTGAGGTACAAGTAGTCGACACGACCATAGCCCGGACGGAACTGTCGGCATAGCATGCACGGAGACCCGGCCGGGGCCCCACTCGGTGGGGCCGCGCTCGGGTTACAAAGGCCCGGGCTCGGTACAGCGTGAATAGGCCTTTATTCTTAAACAAGTTCTATTAGTATTCGTTGCTCTGAACGAGTTAACTCGTGTTCGACTAGCAGGGCTCCAGACGCTCCACACAAGTTAACTCGTGTTCCACTGTCAGAGCCCCTCACGCTCCACACGAGTTAACTCGTGGCCCGTATTAGCCCCATATGTAGTTTCTCCGGCCGTGTTTTTAACCCGTATAAAATCAGTGGGACCTCTTAAAATCTTCTTTGTGCATTTATTGAAGTTATGCATCGTGAAAGTTTAGGAAATAGTTGTATTTTGAAATATACTTATTTTGAAATAAAAGACAGTTATAACTTTTAAGGAACAAGTTAGAGATATATATTTTTTTTCCTTTTGTTTTACACATGTTATTTTTAAATTAAAAAAAACATGTTGCTTTTAATAATTAAATTAATTTGGAGAGTGGCGTTAATAGATAAATCTTGATTTTCAACACTCCCCCTCACTCGACAATCTAGAGAAGTCCAATAGATTCTCGAAGTTCTGTAAGTCGTGGATTTGGTAATCCTTTTGTAAGGATATCAGCCTCCATCATCATTGATGGTTTGTAAGTAAAGACTATATCTCCATTGGCAACTTTCCCACGAATGAAGTGTTCTTTTACATTGATGTGTTTGGACCTTGAGCTGATGATAGCATTTTTTGTTAAGTCCTGAGCAGCGATGTTGTCATTAAAAATTTGTATGGCTTCTTGAGGTTTTCCCATGTCATTAATAAGTTGTCTTAAATGCATGGCCTCTTTTGCAGCCTCAGTCAAAGACATGTACTCCGCTTCTTGGGTTGATAGTGCTACGGTTCTCTGCTTGCAAGACTCCCAACTTACACATGACCCTGCTAAAGTAAAGCAGTAGCCTGTATATGAACGGCCGTCATTGCTGCATGAGCTCCAATTAGCATCTGCGAATCCAATGAGAGGTTGATTCGATTTTTGGTAGGTTATGTTCAGATTTCTGGTATCTTTCAGGTAGCGGAGAATTCTTTTTGCTGCCATCCAGTGATCATGACCATAACATGTATTAAACTGGTGTAAAAAGCTTACTGCATAAGAAATGTCTGGTCTTGTACCAATTGACAAGTAAAGGAGTGACCCTATTAGATTTTGATATGGGTATCCTGGAAGTACTTTTTCTAAATTACGCTCCAGGAATCATTGGGGTCAATACAGGATTGCATTCTTCCATATTATATTTTGTTAGCTGTTCATCAATGTATTTGGCTTGATTTGCTGTGATTTTTCCTTTTTCCTGCTTGAATTCTATTCCTAAGCAGTACTGTAGAGGTCCCAAATCTCTCATGTTAAAAGAATTCTTCAGGGTAGTTTCTAAATTTTCACGACTCTTTGATTTTTGAGAGTTTTTTTTTTAGGTTGCAATTTTTAGTTTAGTTTATTCCAAAAAGTGAATTTAGTTTTAGTTTTGCCCAAGGATATGGTTTTGCCCAAAAAGGACCTTCCCTAAGGAAATAATTAAGGAATTTAACCCATAAAGCTTGTCTTACAGTGTAATTTCCTTGGTTACCACTTCCCTTGCAGAATGAACTTTTTCAAGATTTTGTTTTCACTATTTTTAGTGTTATGGTTCAGTACCACGCTCTCGGACTCCTTTACCACATCAGGAAGAATGATAGGCTAGCTGTTACTAAACTTGTTGCTAAATTGACCAGGATGTCATTGAAGTCTCCATTTGCTGTTTGCATGCTAGTAAGTACTAAAATATTTAATTTCAAAAAGTAACTTTTAATATCCACTCATAAATTTTTGCCAGTTCATGCATACTTTTAAACATCTCCTTTTTTTAAAAAAAGAAAAAGAAAAAAAAAGTGTTAGGAGATTTTGACTTGACTGGCATAGAATAACTCTATAGCAAAAGGACAATGCTGCCTTAACCTAAGCATTGTTGCGACTGAAACAGTTGTATCAGTAACCTTTGTTTCGACCCCTTTAGCTGACTTCTGTCAGCCTCACCTTTTATTAGTTAAGAAATTTGTAATTTTTAAAAGAAAAACATCAAAGAAATCTCTAACTGTATTCCAATTTAATTTAATTTATTTAAATTTCGGCCTAAATACATGAATAACAAGTATGTGTAAATCACAGTTTACTTATTGTTTAAAATTTTTCATCATATGCCAAGACCCGTCATTGACCGGTCTTATTATTGATAATAGTTTTGTATAAAAATATAATAAATAATTAATTTTAGATTTTTAGGACATTTATTTTACGTTTATTGTGTATCACTGGTTATTGCCTATATACTTCTTCTTAAAACATCATTATACCTTCCAGTACCCTATAATAAAAATATCAGTATTAAGAGATTCCTTCAATTCACCAAAACCGATCATGAATGATTTCAGATTCGCATTGCCTGCAAGCTCCTTGAAGAAGAGAGCAGTGGAGAATATGCTGATTCGCCACTTTTTGACTTCGTTGAGTCGTGCCTACGCCACAAGAGCGAGACGGTTTGTGCCTGATTTTATTATTTGTTTTGAGTTAGAACAGTAAAAACTATTCTAGCTTACACTGATAGTTGTTTTTATTTAATAATTATGACTGTACCAGATTAATTGTCAAATAGCCTTCTGATTGGACCACCTAGTGTCGAGTCTAGTTTTTGTTGTCATAAACTATCCACATGGGAAGTAAATTAGAATCTTTGTTTCAAATTAATGTAACTATTGATTGTAGTTGTTTATATTTTGTTCCATTTGTTGAAAGGTTGTCTATGAGGCCGCAGCAGCACTTGTAAACTTGAAGCACACCACAGCAAGGCAGATTGCCCCTGCAGTCAGTGTTCTACAGTTATTTTGTTCCTCTCCTAAACCAGCACTGCGATTTGCTGCTGTTAGGACTTTGAATAAGGTAAAATGAACATTCACTTTGCTTTGAATTCGACAATTAACATTCACCCTTGATAACAAACCACTTTTTTTTAAATTTATTTAACATGTTGGCTGCTGAACCGTATGACGTAAGGTCATTTTCCACAAATGTTATCTTTATTGAATGCTTTGAATGTATCAAGACAAATTTTACCGATTCGAAAATTGTTCATCGGTAAAAAACGCCTGTCGAACACCCTTCGACAGTTGCTATTTGAAAGGGAATTGCTTCCTGACAGGTGTTCAAAAGGTATTTTTTACTAGGGAAAAATATAAAAATCGGCAAAATTCGTGATGGAACATACTTAAAAATAAATAAATATTTTTTACATATAATATTTTTAACCTTTAGGTACTAAGGGGAGGGGGATTATGGGGTACGGTGTGTACGTGAATGTGAGAGACAATATCTCAAACAGATTTTAGACCTGTGACTTGATAGGTCCTAAACAAAGAAAAGGATAATAATGTACAAATGGATTTTTCACATATTTTAATATTTTTTCAGTCTAAAGGATATTACTCAGGTAATAACATATGTTACCTGGGAATTACCCTTTCATAACTAAAGGATATGTACTAAGAAAAGCATTTCCCCAGCTTGTGATTTTCAAGCATTCCATAACCATAAAGACATAATAACAATAACAATTAATTTGCATAGAAAAATAATAATAATGTTAATTTTGATTTGTATAGACATTTTTCAATTTATTTACAACTGGTGTTCTGTACTATTCATAATGAGAAAACATAAGAATGTAATTTGTGGATGTCTGAACAACGGAAATAAATAATTCAAATATTTAAATGAATAGTATGCACTTAATGATTAAAAAAAAAAAAGATCCACACTGTATGGGAAAATTGCAAGAAAAGTTTTTTGTCGTAAGAGCGATTTGTAACAAATATTTGCTTGTGCGTTAAAAAGATAAAAAATTCCAGTGGCGGGCCAGTCAGGTTTGAAGAAAACCCCTTTATAATGGCTACGAACAAGTTAGGAGTTGTTTCAATGTAGCGAGACAAACACAGACTGAATTGAGGGAGAACTAGCTGGGTTGAAGACCCTTCGACAACTGAGAACAGGGAGTCGATACTGTCGAACAACCTTCGACAGCCGCTATCAAGGTCGGTTTTTAAAAAAAATTGAAATTATCTGTGGTATCAATTTGAATATATATATATATTGTAATGATCTAAAAGGGGGTGCTCTAGAAAAGGTCAGTTTCTGGCATAGCAAAGAGTAGCATTCCTATTCAAAATAAAGGCTAACTTATATTTCATAAGTCCATCACAAATATTATCATTTGTTAATCAATAAAATAAATAAAAGAGTAATAAAAGAGATAGCATTTGGCAGTGCTTAGTTTGGCAGTATTTATTTTTTTTAAAAAGGCAGTGTTAAGTAAAAGAAGAGTCCAAATGTATCGGCTAGGAGCGATAAGGTATACAAGTTCCCAGGAAGATAACGACAGAGGTGTTTCCAAGTATGAACATGAAAATCCAGGGAACTCGCTGAAGGCAGACACCCTTGGTATGGTGGGAGTAACGCCTCTATAAAAAGGGCCTTCCCCCACCACTCACTCTCATTCCAGCGCCAACGAAGGGCCAGAGCACTCTCACTTCAACGCCAGCCAAGGGCGAGAGCACACCCATTGCACCACCAGAGCCAGCCGACACCAAGCACTTCACCTGGACATGATGGCTAAACACAACTCCAAGATCTAGCAGCCGACCATCAGTCTCCTCAACACAGCTACAAGCAGCCTGCCTCTTCACTTCCAGAACATCATCCGTAAAATAAGCTGAGTATAACTCACTCACTGCCAATTTTTAAATAAATTCTAAAAGCTATCTAAAAGTTCATAATGGCCAATATTTATATTTTAATATATAAGATAATATTTTAAATATGTTCTAACTTTTCTAAATCAACTTTTCCTAGAATAACTTTTAAATATATCCAATTTTCTAATTTTTGCCCAAACCAACACACCACATCTTGGCGCCTCACGTGTGGCTGAATCTAAAAAAAAAAAAAAAAAAAAAAATGCCATCTTGGCGCTATAGACGAGTGGCAGTCCACAAAAAGTGCCATCCTGTCGCCGAAATCCTGAACACGTTGAGTCGCGTAATCTTTCCCGTAGCTTTGTATTGCAGCCCCGCAGCTTAGAGACGAGTTGCAGTAGGCACGCGCGTGTTTTAAAACCAGAATTAAAATTTTTAATTTTTGTTTTTATGTTTTCAGATTTTAATATTGAGACCATATAATTAAAAAAGTGTGTTTTAAGGTTCAAAACTTGAATTTTTATGAAAAATACAATTTTTTGAGTGATATTAAATTTTTAGCAAATATTTTATTTTTGGCTGTGATGTTTATTAAATTAGTTTTATTTAAGTTTTTATATATTTGTTTTGTCAGCTTGACAATTTTTCAACGACCACATAATTGGATCAATGTTGGGAAATGTGATGGCAATTTTGAAAGATGCGCTAATGATAGATATAATTCTATATATTTATTTCTGTATCTTTTTAGATTTTATTTTTGATTTATTAATTTTTGTATCAGATTTATAATTTTTTTTATATTAAAATTACTAATTTAACAATATGGAACATAACGAAGGTAATAGAAGTTTTGCCCAGGGGGTAAAAAATATTGAAGCAATGCTCAAACAAATGATGGCCCAAATGCAAAAGACCAAAACCGAATTAAAAGCAGAAATGCAAAATACCAGAACCGAATTGGGGGAAAAACTTCAATCACTCGGGTCCATAATGACGCTCCGTGAAATCAAACCTACTCCTCTTTTAATCCATAAAATCAAATCTGTTCCTTTAATGATAAATGATCAAACTAGTCCTAAAATAACTTCTGGGTCCAACAATATATTTACTTCCGATGAAACTTATATTTTAAATAATTTATTCAAAATAAATAAAACGACAACAAAATTAAACAATAATGTATTAACTTCCGCCGAAAATTATATTTTGAACAAATTATTTAAGAAAAATCAAACAAAAATTTTAAACACAGATTATTTAACAACTGTTGAAGATTTTATTTTAAACCATTTATTTAAAAACAATATTTTAATAAAAGAAACAGCAAAAGTAAACATGCAATTGTATATTAAATGTCCCATTATTAATATCAACCTGGGAGAAACATCCTGTAAAGAATATACCTTCATTTTGTCGAATAAAAATGGAATTATTCGGGAAATGTTTCATTCGATTCTCCTAAAATATTATCATCAACCGACCAAAGATGATGAAATAAAATATTCAACCAGTAAAGTATAACAATAAAACCTCTCTGTTTTGGAGCTCCTCGGCGTTGGGTACCGGATTTGAGTGGATAGGGACAAATAAATAATAAATTTATTAATATTTAAATTATATTACCTATCAAAATTCTATGGTTTATTGATAAAAACCAATGTTTATAAATTCTTTATATACCATTTTCAAAATTACGAGAGGCAAAATCCATTTTTCTTTCATTTTATTTTATTTTTAAAATCGTGTGCACAACCGTACACTAAAAACGAAAAAATGTTACTAAAAAAGTCATTGTATTATCCTTTTAGCACTTTCCTCCGAAGGAAAGTAGCTATTGAGGTTGGACTCATGACGGAATTTTTGAAAAATTTCTTCAAATCTTTATCGATCCTACCTAGTAGACACCGAAAATGACCCCCGTTAAAATTTATATATATCTATATATATATATGCATATATATATATATATGTGTCTGTTAACACGATAGCGGCCAGAGTTTTTGTTTTTTCGTCACGAAACTTGGTATATAGCATTCAATTAGCAAACGATTGAACGAGTTCGTTAACCACCAAAGTCGGTCCACCGGAAGGGGGGGTTTACCCCGAACCCAAAACACTTATTTGAATATGTCAGCCGTAATATTTGTTATATTTCAACGAAACTTGGTATTCGTAGTGTTAATATAGAGAGAAAAGTGAGATATAAAAATGAACTAAATCGGTTCATTAGAAGGGGGGGTTTACTCCGGACCCACAATACCAATTCGCCACTACCAGCCGTGATTTTTGGTATATTTCGACGAAACTCGGTATTCGTAGTGCTAATCCACAGGTAAATATGTGTTGTAAAAATAAACGAAATCGGTTCATTAGGAGGGGGGTTTACTCCGGACCCACAATACCAATTCGCCACTACCAGCCGTGATTTTTAGTATATTTCGACGAAACTCGGTATTCGTAGTGGTAATCTACAGGTAAATATGTGTTGTAAAAATAAACTAAATCGGTTCATTAGAAGGAGGGGTTTACTCCGGACCCAAATTCCTAATATACTCATACCGGTCGTAATTTCTGCTGTATTGTAACGAAACGCGGTATACGTCGTGGGTAACTCATGAGAAAGAAGTGTTGTAAAAATGAGCTGAATCGGTCAATCGGAAAGCGGGGGTTTAATTTGTAATATATTTGAATAGAAAAGCCGGCAGACGTAGGTTCACAAAGCCGCCGCAAGGAGCGCTTTCTACCACTAGAGGGACTGTATCCTGTTCCTGCGTTAGAACAAAATACGATAATATGAGGATTTTTGTATTTATTACGTAGTGTAGTAGGTACCATGTGTAAACATAACTCTGGAAGCAAATTAATAATTGATCAGTTACTCATTACAAAATGAGAACTATTCACGTTTTTATTTTATTTATGTAGGATATTTTAAGCAAATTGTTCTGGAAAGCAATTGTTCTACACTACCCAAATTCTGAGGAAAGTGCTTAGTTATGCAGCTCCTGCGTGACGGACTTTTTTAGTAGTAGATTCAGTAAAATGATAACTGGTTTACCCGTTAAAAGCAGTAAAATTATTAATTAAATGAAAATTTTGCACCAATATAAAATTCTAATGTCATTATTAGTATTAATATCAAAGAGAAATTATCAAGAAGATATAAAAAATTATTTCATTATCGGTCGTGATAAGATTTTAGACACGCAAGTGTAAAGGTTGGAGAATCCAAAATATGCTTTTATAAGACAAAAAGATTCGATAAAAGTCAGGAAATGACCAGTTTCTGTGAAAATCCCTAAAACTATCAGGAAGGCAGAAAGTAGGATTATTAACTCCCAAAATTACAAATCCTCCAGGTGCCAGAAAATACCCAAACAATAAAAGTCAGGAAATGTCCAGTCCCTGGGAAGATCCCTAAAAATCTTAGGAATGCAGATAATAGGATTATTAACTCCCAAAAGCTCTTATCTACCTCGAGGGAAGAAAGGTTTGATAATCCCTAACGTAAAGAGCAGGCTCATGCTAGTTCACGTTTTCAACACGAGCACCGCGCTAGTGTACTACACTGCCAAGAAGTTCCTATAATTGCCACAGCCCCGAGCAGCGCTCGCATCACTCTCTTTTCAATATAACTTGAACCCTCCAACTATAGGATGTTTTTAAATAAGAAATATATTTTTGAAGCCAATAAGGCTATAATGAATTAATGACGAGAATAATTAATGGTTAAACTACTTAAAAATAAAATAATTAAAACTTAATAATTGTTTAAATAAAGATAAAGACAGACTTTGACAAGGACAGTTAATAAATATTTAAAGGGAAAAAACCTTTTCAAAAGTTAATAATAAATAAAGAAGAAGTAGGAGTAAATAATTAATTGAAGTAAGGGGAAGGAGAAAAATATTTCATATATTTTGATATATTTGAATATTTATTTTATATTGAGGGCTCACGGACACATGAAGAGGCCGGAGTACCTATTATTTGTTTTGTATTAAAGGCTCACGGACCCATGAAGAGGCCGGAGTACCTTATCTACGAATTGGGAAATATTATATTATATTATATTATAATAAAAGGGGGGAAATTTATTAATAATAATTATTGATGTGGAAGGAGTTTGATATTTAATAATTAATGAGAAATGGAAGG
This sequence comes from Gonocerus acuteangulatus, assembly GCA_946811695.1. Taxonomy (NCBI): domain Eukaryota; kingdom Metazoa; phylum Arthropoda; class Insecta; order Hemiptera; family Coreidae; genus Gonocerus; species Gonocerus acuteangulatus. Next base: position 128,738,627 of record OX328123.1, on the reverse strand, counting down.
AGTTTAATAATTATTGAAGTGGAAGGAGAAATTTTTTAAATGAAATGTAGAAAGAAGGAGTGACTGACAAACAAGTTGACACCGACAAGGACTGATAGACTTTTGACAAATTATTTTATTACATTAAAATTTCAATTTTTTTAAAAATGGGCTAATGAGGGAACAAACTTTCTTGAACAATTATTAGAGTCATGTCAAATGCATTGGGTAAAATAATTAAATACGAATAAAAACCAAAATGAACTTAAAAAGGAAACTTGTTGTACATAAAATATAATTAAAGAATAAATAAATAATAATAAAACTTAAGATTAAATGAGCCCGGGAGGCTCAGCTTTGAGCTATACTTATTTTTTTTTGTCGTAGTAGATATTTTTTAATTATATTATATTGTTAATTTGAAATTAAAATTATTAAATATTGGATTAAGGGTAAAATTAAAAATTAAAGAAGGAAAAAAGATTATAAAAAAAAAAAAAAAAATATATGTAAATAGATAAAAATAATTTTTTTTTTATGTTTTGATAAGTGACTTTGTATTGGAATAAGAAGTATACAGCCATACAACATGTGTTGTAAGTGTAAATGCTATTATTGTATGAAATTTTTTTTTTGTTATAAGATATAATTTATAATTTTTATTAAGACTCTTTAGAATGTTTATAATTTAATGTAGAGCATCTAAGAAACAAATTTAAACTTTTAAAAATGAAACCTGTTAATAGTATCCAGTATTTGAATAGTAATGCTACCCTGAGCCGGAAAACAAAATCTTTAGACAAAATTAAATTTAAAAAAAAAAAAAAAAAAAAAAAAAAAAAAAATTATTTTTTTTTTACACCGGAGCCCACCCGAAATGTAATGATCTAAAAGGGGGTGCTCTAGAAAAGGTCAGTTTCTGGCATAGCAAAGAGTAGCATTCCTATTCAAAATAAAGGCTAACTTATATTTCATAAGTCAATCACAAATATTATCATTTGTTAATCAATAAAATAAATAAAAGAGTAATAAAAGAGATAGCATTTGGCAGTGCTTAGTTTGGCAGTATTTATTTTTTTTAAAAAGGCAGTGTTAAGTAAAAGAAGAGTCCAAATGTATCGGCTAGGAGCGATAAGGTATACAAGTTCCCAGGAAGATAACGACAGAGGTGTTTCCAAGTATGAACATGAAAATCCAGGGAACTCGCTGAAGGCAGACACCCTTGGTATGGTGGGAGTAACGCCTCTATAAAAAGGGCCTTCCCCCACCACTCACTCTCATTCCAGCGCCAACGAAGGGCCAGAGCACTCTCACTTCAACGCCAGCCAAGGGCGAGAGCACACCCATTGCACCACCAGAGCCAGCCGACACCAAGCACTTCACCTGGACATGATGGCTAAACACAACTCCAAGATCTAGCAGCCGACCATCAGTCTCCTCAACACAGCTACAAGCAGCCTGCCTCTTCACTTCCAGAACATCATCCGTAAAATAAGCTGAGTATAACTCACTCACTGCCAATTTTTAAATAAATTCTAAAAGCTATCTAAAAGTTCATAATGGCCAATATTTATATTTTAATATATAAGATAATATTTTAAATATGTTCTAACTTTTCTAAATCAACTTTTCCTAGAATAACTTTTAAATATATCCAATTTTCTAATTTTTGCCCAAACCAACACACCACAATATATATATATTCAGTTTCATTAAAACTGAAAATAGTCAGAAACTAGAAAGAGAGGAATTTTGAATGAAATTGCTTCGCCATGAAAAAAAAAAATAAATAAATAAAAAAATACATTTTTGTGTTAATAGACACTTTTCAAAGGTTTTCTGACATTAGGTAATGAATGAAACCATTTTAAAGGTGATATCAGTTACCATTTCCGAGAAAAAAGGATACAACTAATCGTCTATTTTTTGGTTTGATTATCAGAAATGATTGATTCAGTTGAAAATTGCTCTACACATTTGACATTCATTTAAACTAAACTATTTAAATTTTGGGTATGTTTGGAGTTATGGAAGTATTAGAAAAAAATAGATTATATTATTAAACATGAGCAGTTGTAGTCTTTTCAAAATCATGGTAGGTAGACTATAACCATTCAATAGCTTACTTAATTTCCTACAAAAATGAAATAATTTTGCATGGGGCAATCTCAGGCGACGAAATATTGCTTAGAACATTAAAAGTGTTGGTTTCATTGCTTAAAATCGTTCTTTATGTTTGTTTTCCGCAGTTTTTTTTTTTTTTTATGATTTGTTGTTTTTTTAATTGATTTTAGCAGTAACATTTTAAGGTACTTATCAAGTTTATTTTTTTTTTTTTTATTTAAATCTTTTTTATTTTTCAGGTGGCAATGACCCACCCAGCGGCTGTGACATCATGCAATATAGACCTGGAGAACCTTATAACTGATTCTAACAGATCTATTGCAACTCTCGCTATTACAACTCTACTTAAAACAGGCGCTGAATCTGCAGTTGATAGGCTCATGAAGCAGATTGCCTCTTTTGTTTCTGAAATTAGTGATGAATTCAAAATTGTAGTTGTTCAGGTAAAACATTTATATTAGCAATTTCTTTCAGAGACATGCTTGACAAGCAAAATTATATTTTAGTTGTAAAATTCTATGATATTTCAGTTGTATTCCTATTTATACTGGAAACCATGAACAACAGGTTCTAACAACTTGTTGCCATAAGCTTTATATATATATATATATATATATATATATATATATATATATATATATATATATTAAAATCACATCAATATTATATTAATCAAGTTTACGAAAAGATTGTAATTAGTCTAACTTTACTATAATTCTCTTAATTTAAATTATAATTGCCATAGTCTTAGTTTAAATTATATAGTCTTAGTTTAAGTTACAATAGTCTTGGTTTAAATTATAATTGCCATATTGGATTTTAAGATAATGACTGTAATGGTCTTTAACTAATAAATTATATAATCTGTAACTAATTATTTTTAACAATTTGTAACTAAACAAAGCATAACACCATTTCACACAGGCAAAGAACTAAACCTATCCCACAAACTCACAGACGTCTCAAAATTTAATTAAACACCTAAAGCAAATATTTATAAAAGAACCCAAACCTTTTCGAACCAACATATTGGAAGGCGCAAATAACCTAGTTGTAGAGCGCCAAACTCCATATCTATCTATCTATCTATCATAAGCTTTTTAACAAGTAACTGATGGAAACCCCTCCAACCATGTTTGTTGTTGACCATTTTAAAAACATATCTTCAAAGGATTTTCAATAAAAACAAATAATTTTGTTCAGGGAAAAGCAATTTTTTTTTTTTTAAGGTTTCTCGGGTACTATCAACAACTCGTTCCTTATGGAGAGCTTTTCATACTGAAAGGAATTAGATAATACAAGGTGTTCACTATTTACCTAAACTAAAGTTGATTTCGATTTCTAGTGAATCACGAATGGTGCCAATGACACTAAATGTTGGAACTTCTGCAGAATCTACCAATTAGTTGAAGAGAGTCGATTGCCATGTGGTATTATGGCATTAAATACAATAAAGTTTTCAGCTCTCGAGTTTGTCCACAGGAAAATAGAAACGGCATCTACTCCCATGATTGTTGATTGGTTTAAGTCAAAATTTTATATAACTTTATCATTCATCTATTTTTTTAATGTTTCAGGCAATCAGAGCACTGTGTTTAAAATTCCCTCGTAAGCACAGTACTTTAATGACTTTCCTCTCTGCCATGCTCCGAGATGAAGGGGGTTTAGAGTACAAGGCATCCATCGCTGACACCCTTATTTCCCTCATTGAAACAAATCCTGAAGCAAAGGAATCAGGCCTTGCTCATCTCTGTGAATTTATAGAGGATTGCGAGCACGTTTCTCTTGCAGTCCGAATCCTCCACCTCCTGGGAAAGGAAGGGCCTAAAACCAAACAACCATCAAGGTATACTTCAATATTGACTGCATAATTTTCATTTGAGATACTGTCTCACCGATGAGAAGAAAGTACCCAAAGAGCCAAGAGCATATACGCATTACATTATAGTTTCAGAATTAAAAATAAAAAATATGATTTCCTAAGTTTTTGATAGCAAGAATTTGATCTGAAAAGGTGAATAAAAATAAATATTTCAAAGCCAGTTGTTATTTTCTGACAATTTAGCCTGAAGGACTGTAATTGAGGCTGAAGCAATGGGAAATTAATTAAAATTTTGTTTTTATTCCACGCCCATTACCAAATACGTATATGCTATTATGTTAAATATACTGAATTTTTAAGAATTAATTTATTTATAGAAGAATGGTAGATAAAACCTGACATAATAATACAATTTTTGGCTTAGTATTAAGTTAGAGACAGAATTTTGGAAAACTTAAGAACTTGAATCTTTTGAGGCTCCAAAGAAATTGTTGGAAGGCGCTGTAGTAATAGGATGTGCAGAATTTCTTTTATTCAAGCCATCTTAACGATACATTACTTTTTCTTTATAAAATAAAATGAAAATAGTTTTCAAAAGGATGTTTTGTAATTTATATATACTTTCAATAGTAGGAGCCAGTTAATATTGCTTCATTAAAAAAAATATTTTTTTTTTTGCTCTATGAATTCTATTTGTCTAGGTATTGAAATAAAAATGTCAAAAAATAAATAAATAAAAAGATTAGTAAAATCTATAAGGCCTGAGGATGCAAAGGGAATTAACCTTTTGTTTTAATTATTTTCATCAAGACGATTTATTTTATTTCAGGTATATCAGGTTTATATATAATCGGGTGATTCTTGAAAATGCTGTTGTAAGAGCAGCAGCAGTGTCAGCATTAGCCCAGTTTGGTGCGTCTTGTCCTGATCTCCTTGATAATATTTTGGTAAAGTCCATATTTTTATTCTTACTTTACATAATTTGTTGTTTTTCACCAAATCTTCCACTTTTATTTGCTTTAATTTATGAGAAAATCATTAATTAGATTTCATAATATAAAATAATATACATAATTTGACTTCTCCAAAAATAATCCATTTCTTGTCTTCACATTTTAAGGTTCGAGCAATGTATTGGTATAAAAACTACAATTTACTACAGAAACTCACACTTTTCTCATACTGTATGTTCATAATTGTTCTTATTAACTGGGTTATGCAAAGGAATTGTTTTTTAATTATCACATTTTTCATTTTGTCTTAATTTTCAAATTTTTATTTTTAGAAAAACTAACTTGCCAGGCTAGGATTTGAACTCATATGTATATATATATATATATATATATATATATATATATATATATATATATATATATATATGCATGTGTTTATATATAAATGATACAGCTTAACATTATCATTTTAAATATAAGCAGCTCAATTATAATGAGATGCAGATAGTTAGCTGTCGGTGTCAGACCATGATAAGATGTCAGTGAATAGTTGGGATTCTGATATAAATCGCAATCGATGAGTAAAATCTGTATTTAGAATGTTTTGGCAGCCTTTGTTAGCAATGAGTAACTAAGAGATGGGGAAAGACCAAAGATAGCACTTAAGTGACCATGATGAAATTATATGACATGAAATATTGATTTATTTCCACTATGGTCTCCCTTTGGCCTTCCTACATCCCGTAGCCAAAAAGTATGCTGAAATGTTCTAAATATAGATTTTTACCAAAACCTGATTGTTGTTCTAAGCCTAATCCCAACTATTTCCTGACTTCTTAGGATGCTAAATATTTGATCATATGGTATATTAATAATAATTTACACCAGGGTGTCAACGATTTAAATCAATTGATTTAAATCAGTGATTTAAATCATGATTAAAATCATTTGATTTTTTTAAAAAAATCATTGATTTAAATCAATGATTTCATAAAAAAAAAAAAAAAAAAAATGATTTAAACCAATTGATTCTATTAAAAAAATTATTATTATATATTTTTTAACTTTAGTTTATTTTTTATCTTAAATCTAACTAGTTCTGCCTTTTTTTCAGCCATTTCAACATTTTGTCTTTATTTTTGTCCCTAGAGCCTACCCTAACTTGACCGTTCTTATCTATTCAAAGTCTGTATCTTTTATGATCCTTTCTTTGTTTTTAATTCTGCAAATAAATCTCCTTTTAACGTTAAGATAAAACAGATTGGCAGGTAGTGAGCGAAGTGAATGCTTTAAATTGGTGGAAGACTTCGTCTGCGTTACAATATTTTATTTCCTCAAAAGAACTGTTAATAATAGAGCAGCTTATGATTGGAAAGGCAACTTCTGGAGGGGATGACAGAATTTTTTCAACCTTTGGTTTTGTTCATAGTCAAACGAGAAACTACCTATTTAGATGTGAAAAGGCTGACAAACTGGCATTTTTGTTCAAAGCTTTAAATAAATAATATTACTGTTATTATACGTGATTAATAGGGAACGGATGGTCATGTAATATAAAATTCAAAATATCTACATATATATTTAACTACTTATAATAAAATATGTAATAAAAAATTGAAAATATTTAGTAAACAAATACCATAAACACTATAAAATATTGAAAAGAAAAGCATAAATAATAGGTAGGAACTCTGTTATTATTAATGGAAAGAACAAAAGTCTAGAACAAAATGACTAAAAACTGTTTAGCATATTGAAAAATAAAGCAAAAATAAATATTAGGAATTCATTACAAAAAGGGGAAAAAGTTGAAAATTTCTACAGATGAACATTATTTTGAAATTTTCAAACGTGAAATTTTGCCGGTCTGATCTGAGTATACTTTTGAAGCGTCTGAATTATCCTTCAATATCTACTAAGTCACTGGTGTTTATTTTAAGACTACAATCAACTGCTCTGAAGAGTGGGATTCAACTAAACTGTTAATCGTTTTGCCGCTATGGATATACCCAATAATGTGGATATTTTTCCACCCAGGGTTTTTTTCTGGACTGTCTTTTCACTTTATTTTTAATCGATTCCCAGTATCTCCTTCTAAAACCTGGATTTTCTCTATTACTCTCGTATGATTCTAATGCTATCCACTAACAACATGCCTATTTCATCATTTAACATAGTATATATATAGCCACCTCCTTGGAATTAGAAAAGACACAGTCACCTAGACTCAATGTGTAAAGTTTTATTTCCTTTCTCGGTTTTCTTTTATTTCTTCAATTACAATTTTTTTTTAAATTTATTTATTTTACTTTAAGAGCTGCACAGCAATTGTGATCTGCCCTAAACGAATTTATATAAAATATAATAAATAAAATAATAAATTATAAGCCAAGGATCAGTAACAAAGTTAAAAAATAAAGGATATGGAGAATGAATAATAAAATAAAAATAAAGAAAAGAATAATAATAAAGAAATATATAAGGAATTAATAAAATAAATAAATACAGAATTAAACGTATAATTTTAATGGTAATAATAAATAGTAACCATAATGATATTTGTAGAGTTGAAATTTGAGGTATATTATCCTGAAATAAGAAACTTTGACTTGGGAGTTATGTGTGGTATAACTATATTTTATTATATGTCTTTGTCGTCTTTAAGTATGTCAGTATGGTATCAATATGTGGGCTCCTATCAGATAACAGTAAGTTGCCTCTTTTAAGGCAGTCTGTTAGTAAGTGTTTTACAGTTAAAAGTACGTTACATGCCTCACATAGTGGTTTGTCTTGTCTTTTTAAGAGGTACGAAAGGTTGAGTCGTGTATGTCCAATCCTGTCGTGTTAGTGTGATGGAGATTCCAGGGCTCTGAATGAAAGTCAGCGTGTAAGTGGTAGCGTATATTGATGTCCTATCTGGCCTGGACGGGATGAGTGATAGAGAAGAGTGGAGAGTGACGAGCGTGGAGTCTAGTAGAGAGTCGTGGAGAGTGAGGGGGGGCTAGGATTTAGCCCCCCCTAAACAGGCAGGTAGGATTGGGGAATTATGGAGCAATGCAGGTCTCTAGCTGCTGATGTTCAATATTATATGTTCAATATTGCTAGGGTCTGGGTTCCTTTCTTTTCCATGATTTTCCTCACAGTTAGTATTACTTCGTCGCGTCTCGTCCTTAGTTCTCCTGACGAATATGGCTGTATACTGCACTTTATTTTCCTGCGGTGGATATCTTGTGTGCAGTGCCATGTTGCTTGACATCTATTCAGTATAGTGTGTGTTATTTTTGTTTGTAAGTCTTGTGATGTAAGTAAGTGCTGGTCATGCGGGCGACTAGTTGCAGCAAGTTTTGCTTGTTCGTCTGCTTTTGAAGTCTCTCCAAGGTTCTCATGACCTGGAACCCACACCATTGTTACCATTGTGTGTAAGTCTTTTAGTCTCGATAGTTCTTGTAATATATTAACAAGGATCGGGTTGGAGGTGTAGATGTTCTTTAAGGAGAGTATAAAACTTAAGGAGTCTGTACCCAGTATTATGTGTGGTATTGTAGTCTGTACGTTGGACAGGCCCAAAAGTATGCCATGCAGCTCTGCCTTATATATACTTGCATCTACTGGAAGGCTGATGTTGTATATACTTTCTCCTAAAACAGCAGCTGCACTCATGCCACTTGCTGTTTTGGACCCATCCGTGTATATTATTGGAGTATTTCCATTAGAACTTGTCAAGTTGTTTTTTTTTTTTTTTTTTTTTTTTTTTTTTTTTTTTTTTTTTTTTTTTCTTACGGCACATCTACATCTAGGTCATTAGCGCCGACATCCAGGGTGTAGCGAGGAATTTCACCAGCGAGCCGTGGGATGATAAAATTCCTGCCGGAGGTTGGGAATCGAACCCACCATCTCCCGCTTATGAATCCAAGGCGCTAGCCATTAGACCACGGGAGACCCCGTTGTCAAGTTGTTAAATGAAGCCCTGTAGTAATTTTTAGATGATGCGTCAGCTTCTTTAAATTTTGTCATAGTCAAGTCGATTCTTAGGTTGTTTACTCTCAAGGTGGGATTGAGAGGTTTCTGTAAGGATATGTAGGTGTATTGATCAATGTAGCATTTTCTGTGTTTTCGTGGAATCGGATTAGGAGTGGTTTTTGCCTTGGTTGTTCCTGTATATATTTGTTCATGTAAGGGTTGTTTAAAAACGTGTTGACGGAACAGGTGTTCGAAGTTTTCGATCTCACGATAAATTTAAGACATATTATCCAACGTCGATAATCCAATTACGGTTCTCCAGATTCTGAATAAAAGCTACTTATTGGACTCGACCTAAAAGCTCCTGTTGCAAGTCTTATACCTGTGTTATGTATTGTGTCTAATGCTTTTAGTGTTTTCAAACTGGCAGATGAATATGCTATGCAGCCGTAATCCAGAAAATGGTGAAGGCTCTGTAACACTTCAGCATGGTACATTTGTCAGCTCCTCATTTAGTATTGCAAAGAATTCTTAAGAAATTCAGCGATTTATTACATTTGTTAAGAATACTTTTGATATGGGGTCCCCATGTTAGTTTTTGGTCTAATGTCATTCCAAGGAATTTTAATGTGTCGCTGTGTTTAATGTTCGTGTTATTAAGCTTTAAATTTGGTGCTGGGAGGTTGCAAAATAAAAAGAATATTAAAATATGTAGCAAACATATATATTTATAGCAGAATATGTAAAAATATGGAGTTTTGAAGATTTACATCAATACTTAAGATTTACAAATCAGAAAAAATATGTAAATATAATAACATCTTTTCCCTAGCGATTAATATTTCTGTAAAGCTTCATTTCTAAAGTCTTTGTTCTAAAATTTGAAAATTAAGTTAATTTGAATATATACTGGGGTCGAAATTGTCCTATATTTTGAGACTAGAGTTTCTGACTGTAGTTAAATTTAATGTCTTTAATCGCTGAAAATTAAAGATTTTCGTCTATTTAAGTCTTTAAATTTACAGAAATTCCGGTCTTAAAATATAGGACAACTTCAACCCCTGTATATATGATCCGTCAATACTACTGTGCTCCCGAAATTATCCACTTAAGACAAAAAACTTTAGAATAGTTATTTCATTATTTCCATTGTAAATAAACAAATATTTTGGTTACAGGTTTATATAATGAACAACTAGGTAATAACCAGCTCTCTATGTAGACTAGATACATTTAAAAAGTTTGATTTCTTTTTTAAATCCATTTTTAGTAAAAAAATCAAAAAAATCCGATTTAAATCAAAAAAATCTGATTTAAATCAAATAAATCCGATTTTTTTGATTTTTTTTAAAAAATCATGATTTTTTTACACCCTGATTTACACTTTCTCAATACCTACGGTCGACTATCTCTTCACTACAATCATGGTTTGAGAATTAATTCACTGACAATGTTTACCACCCTGTATATTTTGTGCTCTTGATACTCCTCAAACTCCATATTGATAGTTGAAGTTCTCGATATTTCAATCCCATGCTACTCCTCACCAAGATCCTCCCATAGAACTTTAGCAGTGCCTACACCAGTCTGTGATAATAATCCCAAAAAAAAACATAAATGTGAAATAGATGCCAAGTTCCTCCCCCCACAAAGAAACACTCCCTTCCCCAAAAATATCCCCTCCTAAACACCCCCCCCAAAAACGCCTTACCATCCTACACTCCAAAAAATTAGTATGAGTTAGTGTATTAAGTGCACCATATTTTCAACCAAAAATATTTGCCAATACAAGAGATGATACAAGAAAGAAATGTCCAAGTTCATTACTTGGAAGACCTCATAGTTACTTACTAAGAACAATAAAGACACTTCAACTGACCTTTAAAAACAACAATAAAAATACTTATATCCAGTTACTAAAATATCACTTTCCTCAAACAGGTATATTCTTAAACTTGGCAATGTTTAGTTTTCTCTATAAAGATAATTTCGGCACAAATAAAACATTGCCAAGTTTAAGAATATACCTGGTTGAGGAAAGTGATATTTTAGTAACTGGATATAAGTATTTTTATTGTTGTTTTTAAAGGTCAGTTGAAGTGTCTTTACTGTTCTTAGTAAGTAACTATGAGGTCTTCCAAGTAATGAACTTGGACATTTCTTTCTTGTATCATCTCTTGTATTGGCAAATATTTTTGGTTGAAAATATGGTGCACTTAATACACTAACTCATACTAATTTTTTGGAGTGTAGGATGGTAAGGCGTTTTTGGCGGGGTGTTTAGGAGGGGATATTTTTGGGGAAGGGAGTGTTTCTTTGTGGGGGGAGGAACTTGGCCTCTATTTCACATTTATGTTTTTTTTTTGGATCTTATTACTTTTTTCTAAGTATTAATTACAGTTTAGTTGCCGCATACCTACTGGCTTTTGTACTTCATATAAAACCAGGGTCTTTGGATTCTGCATAAAGTTCTCCTTACTGCTTAATATTTGATACCAATAATCAACCTACATACATCTAATCACTAGCCTAAAAAAGTTAGAAGCTATTCCAGATTACATTACTCTAGAGGACAAATTGGTTGCTCTCTTAACTAAACTATTACACTGTAAAACACAGGAACCTTATCCTGAGGATAAAGATCACAATAGGGAAAGTGTAGAGTCCTTCAAGAAAAAGATAAGAACAAAGACGATACATTTTGGGTTTGTGATCCTAAACTTTGGAATTTAGATGGCTCGAACCCATCTGTGTCCCAAGTTTGGTCAAAATCGGTCAAACGGTACGGATTTGTATAAGGAACAAACATACAGACAGACAGCTGGTATAAGATTTTGACCAACCCTATTTGGGTCTAATTGTTTCTTAAAACATCAAATATAGGTTCTTCATACCGAGACGATTCATTTGATACCCCACATCATGGGTTTCGGACGGAATGACGGGTTTCCGAAGGAAGTACAAAACTGGCACGCCCCCGCCCTGGAAGCGGAGTCAAACACAACTTTTCAGGATTTTTCAATTTTTTCCTTTAATAACACCTCCATATCTATCATCATGCAAAATTTCAAGTCTCGAGCATCATGGGAAGTGCCTAATAATTTTGATGAGTCAGTGAGTGAGTGAGTCCTATAAATCCCGATTTTCGATCGCTTTTATCTCAGAAACTATTCGAGTTAGAATTATGAAAATTTCCAGTTTTACTCACATCTAGTAGTATAATACCTGTGTAAAATTTCATAACTTTATCTTTACCTAGATGAAAGTTATGAGAGGGTAAATATCGGCTCTAAGACCTCCTGTAATATACACACAGTATGCTTAGGCCGGAACTTGGCCTGGCGCACTACCGTGCGCCTAGATATCCTTAATGCATCTCAATACTGTAACAGAAATCTTAAACATTTTTTTTTTTTTTTTTTTTTTTTTTTTTTTTTTTTTTTTTAGGTATTGTTAGCTCGATGTCAGATGGATACAGACGATGAAGTCCGTGACCGGGCTACATATTACTTTTGCATTCTTCAGCTGCAGGAAAGATCTTTGATAAATAACTACATAATTGAACCCCCTCAGGTAAGATAGTATATAACCAACCTATAGTGTTGTGTGGTCAACTATTTTTACTGATTCATATTAACATTCAGAGAAGCCTAAAATAATTTATGTTTTTTAATATTTCGAAATGAAGAGGAAATTAATTTGATTCTTCTAAAAATTAACAAAATGCTTTTTAAGTAAAAATCATAAATGCTTTAAAAAGTAATTTTAAGAGCAAATATTGCAGCATAAGAGCAAAGCCACGGTATTATAGTTGTTGCAATTTGGTGAACTATAATTTCAATCATAGATTTTTAATACTTAGGCTATAAAAATTGTTATAGCTTACCTTTATATAACTAACATTAAGGACATATACCATTGTTCAAACGTCATGTCCAGTAAATACAGCTTGCCTCTTTTATCAGGGACACAAATGAAATATCTTGTCAACTGTTAGAAATATCGCAGAATCACAAAGGATTTAAGTTGTAGCTCTCATTTCAAACTTTCAGATGCATCATTTGTTAACACCAACAATCTAGTTGTAACTACTATAGCATACTGGGTTACAGGTCATTATCGAAATTCAAATATCTTTTAAACTGTTAAAGATGTCGCAAAATCTCAATTAAAATAAAATTCTATGTGACTTAAAGAGTATTTTTTTTTGTTTAGGTTTGTGTCTCCAGTTTAGAGAAGGCTTTGCTTCAGCATTTAGCGGAGGCAGCTGAGGAACCATTTGATTTAACGTCTGTTCCTCTAGCTCCTCCACCTCTTGCTGACGACATCCAGCCCAACCAGCCTTTGATACAGGAACCTTTGCCAGGTTTGCTGCCTACATTACTTATCACGCTACCCGTAAACACACATACATATATATATATATATATATTATTTATTCTTATAGATGACCCAAAATATCAAAATTCCTTTTTTATCCTAGGAGGCATGGGGTCATTAAGCAGTCTTCCTTTATTATACTACTTTATTTATTGGGCCCGACATGTTTCGTGCATCTTTTCTTCGCACCTCTTCAGGGGCACTTCTTGCAAGGAAGTCCTCCCGTTACCAAGTACTCCCTCTGGAGTCCTGGAGTCCTTAAGCAGGACTCCAGAGGGAGTACTTGGTAACGGGAGGACTTCCTTGCAAGAAGTGCCCCTGAAGAGGTGCGAAGAAAAGATGCACGAAACATGTCGGGCCCAATAAATAAAGTAGTATAATAAAGGAAGACTGCTTAATGACCCCATGCCTCCTAGGATAAAAAAGGAAATATATACATATATATATATATATATATATATATATATATATATATATATATAAGATAAATTTTTCTAAAAAGTATTAAGTTTGATATGCAATTTGTTAAATGTAGGCTTGATGCGTCCCAATGCTGTGAAAGAGGAGAGCGCCATGGAGAGACTCAAGTCTATACCAGAGCTTGCTTTCATCCCTGGACCTCTCTTCAAGAGCTCTGAACCAGTCGGACTTACAGAGTCAGAAACCGAATACCAAGTTAGGGTTACCAAACATTTATTCAGGAACCACCTAGTTTTGCAGGTAATTATTATTAATTCCTATTATTGAATAATTAAAAATGTAGTGAGTTTCCAGTTTTAAGTTACATGATAATCCCCTTTCAAAATCTGTATTTATATGTGAACCCTAGCCAATATTACCCTATTTATATTCATAACTAGCTGTTACCCAGTGTGCCATGCTATAACTACTTTCTGCCTATGACTCTCCCCGTATCAAATCTACCTTTATATCCAGTTACCTCAAAATCGGTCAAACGGCATGAATTTGTATATATCTTGCCAGCAGAGGCCAGCACCGCAGCATGTGAGTAAGATAGCTCTTATCAAAGCATGGCCAGCGCTCCTTAGTTAGACAGTGACTGTTGAAATAAAATTGAAATAAACTGCATTACATGATTATATAATGATGTAAAGTCATCTATGAGTTCGAGTTATTCTAATTATCAAGAATATCAACAAATAAATTTAAGACATTATTCAAAATGGCCTTCAGAATCTGAATGGTTCATTGTAGCCAATTTTTCTTGAACAAAACGTTTGACCTTTTGACCAAATTTTGAAATTTGACTATTTTGACCTAGCCTAGGAGATTTCCCGTATCAAGACCTACCTGTGGGCCAAGTTCGGTCAAAATCAGTCAAACAGTGTAGATTTGTATAAGGAACAGACATACGGACAAACAGACAAACACGTGATTTTTATATATATAGATATATTTGCATTTTCATTACAATAAATATGATGGTTGGGATCCTTGCCAATTGATCTTAGATTTATAATTTTTTTTTTTTGTTCATTAATTTCTAATTGTATTAGACTTTTTCTAATCTTATTGGAAAGTTTAATTAAAATAGAAATATTGTTGTTGTCAGCTTGAAACAAATGTGTGTTAACTTTTTATTTTTGTAATTTGGCTCTATTAAAACGAATTGTCAATTTTGATACCCTGCAGAAAGTGGGAACATGTTTTTTTAATGAAAAAAACACTTTCTTGTGGGACAATCCAGACCCGTAAACATAATACATAAATTTAAATAATTGAATAAAATCTAACTTTACAAAAACTTAAATAATAAAAATATACACAATTTAACTTTAAAAAAAAAAGCAAATAAAATAGGTCAATGTATTCAACATGAGAGGGAACAGATGTGGAGGGATATGGGAGCGGGGGGGGGGGGGGGGGGGGTGTACAGCGGAAAATATACAAAAATAAATAAGTAAATACTTTAATTTAAATTAATTAATTTTATTTAAAACAAAACATAAACGAGAGAGTAAAAAGAAAATAATCTACTATATATTTGTCAAATACCACTCACTCACTCATCTATCAACGCCCAGCCCAAACCGCTCGACAGAAAATTTTGAAATTTTGCATGGACACTCCCTATATAACGTAGGCGCTCGCTAAGAAAGGATTTTTTGATATTCGTATTTTTAAGCATTTTTAGGGGGGTTTAAAGTTTGAGTTGGTTAGAGTAGGCAGCCTGTGTTGCTAGGACGATAAAGAACAGCTGTTACCTTACATTATCTATCTCATAGTTTTATTTCTAATTGAGGTTAATTTCAACTATGATGGCAGACCTTGAATTATTAGAAATTAACTGTCCCTCATAGAGTTTTAATTGCGTTTCTTTTCTGCCTGTCCCCGTCAGATAGGCTTGCCATATTTTTGGAGAGTTAAACCGGGACACATTAATATGGGATGGGCATACCAGGGGGGGGGTGGGAATAAACACAGTACAAATTATAAGCAAAATGGTGAGTTTTAAGCCTAGCAAGTAACGGGAAGGGGGGATCCTGAACTGTTAGTGTACCCAAACCTTAAAAATAAGAACGGAACTTTTTTTGCTACTTGATTTTCTTAAAACAATCTCTCAGCCAAATAGTAGTGTCTGGCAGCTGGCAGCGCTGTGCAGGTAGTTCCAGCGTTTTACAGTTAGATTACTTCTCATATCTTTGACACTGTGAGCAGTAGTAAAAATGTTGATTGTAGAAAAGTAACCGATTTATAAAAGATTCTTATAAACATGAATTCATTACTTTTTACATCTTACAGCCTTTTCAGATAAAACTGGGCGGGACACCGAAACAATTGCAAAATACCGGGACAGTCCCGGTCAAACCGTAATGTATGGCATATCCTTAGGTTTTCCAGGCGAGTTAATAATATCCGGAACCCTTGCACAGCCTCCTCGCCTATAACCTTGGTATTACTCGTAAATATATTGGGTGTTACCATATGACTTCTTGGAAACATAAACTTTCAAATTTTAACGCCCATTGAATAAAATATAGTATGACGGGAACCGTGCTGTAATAAATTGCACAGAATTGTATAGTAATGTAATTTTAATGAAACATTATTTAACGCAATAAAATAACTACTTATCTGCCGTGACGAAGCACGGGTATTCAGCTAGTAATAAATAAATACATATTTATTATAGGAGAAAGGAAGAGCTGGGATTTAAATAAAAGTAAAGAAGGAGTGTTGAATGGAAAGTGTTAGAGAATGCCAGGAGGAGGTGGCTCGGGAGATGAAGGATGATCGAAGGAAGCTGTTATAAGAGTGGTAGAATAGAGGTCGGAGGGATGATGGGAATGGACTGAGGATTTAAACTGGAGGAAGTTGTAGATATAGGTAGGGGATTGAGTGAAAATAAAGAACCCTAAGAATTACTGTCGCCAATTGATAGAAATAAACACTTCAACTCGTAATACTGCTGAGAAATGAGCTGGAGTTGTCAAGGATAAATATGAGAAAAATTGACCGCTGAAAAAATTCTTCAAGCACCCTAATGAGCCCTCCATACACCCGTGAACTGTAGCCAAAGTGGGAGAAGGCAAGGGAGGATACAAAAGCTGAGACGTAGGAGGAGGTTATAGGATCGTTTAAGAAGATGAAGAATGGATATCGAGTAGACATGCGCGCCGCACCGGCGCCTCTACGCCGCCGCCGAGCCTAGTCAGTCCGCGTGCCGATTTCGTTGGTGCATACAGGAAAGGGTGTAGCAGGTGGGTTAGGGCAGGAAAACAGGGAGTGTAGTGTGTGGTTACCTGCCGCCATTTTTGGCATACCTTCTCTTCGAGTAAACGCTTGTGTGTTGTGCTATTTGATTGGAACAAAGCGGAAAATAAAATAATTTTAGGTATATAAAAATGGTATTTAACTCAAAAAATAAATCCAGTTTTTGTGGGAGATATTTTCAAAACCTCGCAATTGAAGAGAAAAACAAAAGTCTGACTCGCAGGAACTGCGTCATCTTAGCGCGGTTCCGTTCATATCCCTAGTGTCATTAGCTAAGTAGTAGAAGCAGTTGTTGGTAGGTTTTGATCTTTCGTGAGAAAGTTATAATGAATCTCAAAGAGAAAGAAGATTTAAGGCTCCAAAACAGGAAACTGATAGTATTCTAAGCGGAAATGACTCCCCCACCTTCTCAAGGTTTGCCAAGGGAAACACTATCACCAATACGTTTCTCATTTTCATACCTTATTTTATTAAAATATTAATTTTACTATTAAATGTGATTTAAAAAAACAATAACCAATTAAAACGTTTGGTAAGTGACAAAACCCTGTTGAAAAAAACAAAACTAACAATTTTGAAGTTTGAAGCATCTATTTCTTGGATTGACATCGCCCCATCAAAAATTACATCTGAACCTTTTTTGTAAGGAATTTAGTGAGCTTTCGGATTTCCACCTTCCACTTACCACGATTTCCCCCCATTTTCGAGATATGTAAGATACAAAAATCCCAAAACCTTTCAAGTCTGTTAATGAAATATTTTATTTCTTGTACTTCCTTAACTCCAAACAGAACCAAAATGTATCTACCTTAGTTTAGATGAATATCAAACGACTGGACCAAGTTTCAACTAAATTAATCGTTTATGAGTACCCAAACTGAAAATTACTTTGGAAAACGAGGTGTTTTAATGTTTCTCAAAACGGGTACAGATATCGCTTTAAAATGGTTTTATTCGTTGTTCTACGTTAAGAAATCTATAAAACGAGTACCTGCAAGCATATGAACTCGAAAACGTGAACGTTACGATTTTTTTCGCGCGAATTACGCTCCAAAAACCATCTTCCGGTTAACAGATTCTGCCGGTTTACGAATTCGACCTTTCAAATTAAGAAACATTTTTTTGTACCAAATTTCATCAAAAACGGACCATTTTTGAGACATCAGGAGCGCGAACTGCTTCATCTTAGCGCAGTTCCGCTCATATCTCTAGTGCCATAAGTAAAGGAATACATACAGTTATTGGTAGGTTTTGATGTACCGTTAAGAATATAAAACAAAATCTCAAACAGAAGGATGTTTACGGCGCAACAACGATCACCCTGCGAAAACACTAAGTTTCTCATTTTCTTACTTCCTTTTACGAAAAGACTAATTTTACTGATAATTTCAATTTAAAACAATCAATTAAAAAGTGAGATAAACTAACCGACCCCCCCCCTAAAAAAGAACAATACAAACGCTTTCGAAGTTTTAAGCCCTTATTTCTCCGATTGACATCACCCTATCGAAAATGTCTTTAGAACCATTTTTGTAGAGATATTTTGTAGCGATCAGACATATATATATGCTTGCCATACGTCCCGGTATTTGTCTCTTGTCTCTGGTCCACCCGGGTTTATCAATGCCCCGGAAACGGCTGTAAGATGTATAAAGTAATGGATTTAGTTTTTAAGAATCATTTATGAATTGTTTACTTTTTTACTATGAATGCAGTGCCATAGAAATGAAAACGATTGTAACTGTAATCAGAGAGCAAACGCAAGAACTATCAAAAATAAGTAGCAAAATTTCCCTATTTTAACAAAGTGGGGAGACTAACAATTTAGAGTTCCAGATCCCCCACTCCTGTTACTCGCTGCACTTAATAAAAAGGCTTAAAACTCACCATTTTGCTTTAAATTTTTACCACTTACCATTTACTCAGAACTTATGCATTGACCTATGAATGTGTCTACATGTTCCACAATCATCTGAACTGTGATCTATACATTTTAGTAATGTTTAGGGAACCCTGTACTAAAACAAATATATTTTGTTTATATTTATTTTTTTGATGGCACAAAAATGGGCTAGCTCTCACTCTCAAGAACCTGTTGGGTTCAGTTTTGAGACTATTTGGCAGGATAATGAACGTAAAAAAAAAAAAAAAAAAAACATTAAAAAAATCAGGCGTTTCAAAAGTTAAATTCTAAAAATGAATAAGTTTGATCTTAGCTTGTCCTTGTTGTATAGAAGACAATTTAAGCTCTATAATATCATCTAAGCATATATTTTTTTTATAAATTTTGATAGAGTATTGTATATTTTAGTTTGACTGTACAAATACGATGAATGAACAATTGTTGGAACAAGTGAGGGTCCAGCTGGAGATAACTGAAGGTTATGAAATTGTAGCTGAAGTACCTTGTCAAAAGCTTGCCTGTTCGGAGACATCACCTACATTTGTAGTCTTACAAATTCCTGAAAATCCAACTCTCACTGTCAGTAAGTTCAACATGATAATATATTTATATCGTTCTTATTATGTCTGCTATATATATATATGTATGTATAAATAGTGTGTATATATATATATATATATATATATATATAGTGATTTTTTTTTTTTTTAAATTTTTGTTGAATAACATTTTCACACTTTTACTAATTTTTCAGCAAATTTTGGCGCTACATTGAGGTTCTTTGTGAAGGATTGTGATCCAATCACAGGAATTCCGAACTCTGATGATGGTTATGAAGATGACTATATGGTAAATCATTTATCTCTATTTACTGCTTGTTTTTTTTCAACGGCGCATCGACAAATCTGGGCCATTAGCGCCGACATCCAGGGTACAGCAAGAAATTTTCTCAACGAGCCCTGAGATGAGAAAATTCCTGCCGCCGGTGGGGATCGAACCCACCATCTCCCGCTTATGAATCTAAGGCGCAAACCACAAGACCACGGGAGACCCTCCATTTGTTGTTCCATTGCTTTCTTGCTATAAAATAGTTAGCATCTGAAATCAATTTAATCTTGGAATATAAAATTGAATTTTTCTATGATGTATTAAAAATAAAGTGTCTCATTCTACGAATGTGGATTTTCCTACTATTAGAATGTATGTGTATTTAGTTAATCATATTTTTTTACATTGTTAAAGATTAATAAGTTTTTTTTTTGTTTTTTTTATCAGTTATTCCTCTTATATATTGCGAAGAAAAGATCACAATCAATAAGGAGCACAATCGTGTGTACAAAGTGATCATTATTATAACCTCCAAATCCCCAGAAGCAACAGAATCTTTGAATTAAAACAGGATAGCTAGTCTTAAAGATCAAACCAAAATGAGTCAAATAAACATTTATCGGAGGACTGATAGAAGAGCTGTGTGGTTTAGCAACCCTATTAATTTGGGCAGCCTCACTTTAATTTTTAATAAATTGTTCTTTCTTTTGAAAAGATCTGAAATATAGAGGAGATCAATATTTATTTATTTACTAGCTTAACCCACAGCAATTGTCCTGTCTTAACTATGACTAGTGTACTCGCATTGGTATAATTTAGGAAAAAAAAATACTCAAAAACATAGTGTTTATTATTCTAATACTGTATGACACAAAACATTCACGATGGGAAGCATGTAGACAAAATTATGGAAAACAATGTTAGTATTTGTGTAACGTTTGACAAAATCACTGCATCTTCGAGAGTGTGATCACAATGAGTGCCATTCTCTTGTAATCACAAACACTGTCAGGCTTCTTTTTATGTGCTCCACAATACACGAATAACAGTTCACAGATGCTGCTTTGATGATTGAGCAAGGAACATTGACTAATATAGTAAACTCAAATAAAAACAGATGTGGTGGCTGGAGTGGACTGTGTAAAGACGTCCCAGTGCATCGGTGGAAAATACTTGTGGCTAATTTGGAAGTGGGTCTCCTTGTTTCCGTCGTTAAAATTTTTTTGACAATTTACTCTAGGTATAATTTACTGCTGGAAACTGTGTTAAACACTGCCATTCCCTCATAACATTTTTTAAAATACTCACTTCTGGCTGATTTTGGCAATTTACCGAGCTCCAAATTTGCTTTATGTCACTTCAATTAAACGTTGCTAAACATAATTGTCTTGCAATATTGAGACACAATGTTCATTGGTCTAATAGCAACGATTTTCTATGGACTGTAATTGATTTCCACATTTTAATTAAATTCTGCTCGATAGGTGTTGTCAGTTTGACCTGCTCTTATTTATCTTGTACTTGGGTGCAATGCAAGTTCCTTGACTTAAGTTTGTATGTTTAATTCCTGGAATTTCTAAAAACAAAAATTCTCAAAAAAAAAAAAAAAAAAATCTATTGTATTTTTCTTTTTATACATGTATAACTTGTGTTTGTTTGTCAAAACTTACCAAAAGTGCATATTATGTTGAACTTTTAATATTAGGCATGACAACTATGAACTAACTGTGATGATTTCTCAAAAAAACTCCCTGTAAAATTCAATCAACTGTGAAATGTGTTTTAAGAAATAATAAATTGATAATGTTATCAATATAATTTCGACCACTGCATGTCTGTTAAACCATATTTGTAGTGCCCATTCTGTTAATCACTGACAGTTTAACATTTAATAAAGTGACAGTTATGTCAAACGTTACATTTGGAAAGTTCATATTTTCAAAGCACTAAGGAAGTTATTAGAAAAGTTAATATGTTTGTTACATTTTCTTAAATTTTCTAATGTTCCACGCAACTTCCTTAATTTTTTTTTATAATATCCTCTCCTGACAATAACAAATACAAAAAAAAGAATTAGCGAAAATGGTCCTGCCGTTCATGTATGATGCCGTGACAAAGGGAAATAGAGATTCATATATATATATATATATATATATATATCCTCCTGCAAAGCATTAAGGAAGCATGCAGGGCGGGTTGCCTTGTAGATGAGACCGGCACTCATGCTGTTTAGCAGTGCTATGTTTCACGGAGAGATCGTCGTTTGAGGCATGATACTGTAGTGGATATACTGGGTGAGGCCTTAGCCGGAAGGGGGTATGAGGTTCACCTGAGACAGTCTTGAGAGCCGATGGGAACCCGATATAAGTAAGTATAAGGTGGCGATTGTGGACGCACAGATTGTAAATGGGAACTCCTCTGATCTGGACGCGCTGCACCGGGCGAAGTGTCGGAAGTATGGGAGACTTGGTGTCCGTTTGGCAGTGGGGCGAATGTTTGGCGTGCCTGTCACCAACGTGGAGGTAACGTCCTCAACATTGAGCTGGAGGGGTGTGTGGAGCAGTGCTTCTGTCAAAAGTTTAAGGCAGCTTGGTGCCCTGATGGGTGTTTTGAGAAACATTACCTTGCGTGTATTAAAGGGCTCCTGCATCATCTTCAGTCAATGGAGGACACTCCTAGACAGGGCGAGCCATTGAGGATCATCTGGTTGTTTTTGATAATTTATTTAATTTGGGGTGTGGGTATGTCTGTGATTGTTATATTTGACTGCACCATGTTAACACTAGATATACCAGACCTGGTACTGGTGTAAATGTCAATAACAAAAAATACATTTGTTACTAATATATATATATATATATATATATATATATATATATATATATATATATATATATATATATATTGTAATGATATTTTACATTACATATTTAAAAGTTTTAAATTCGAATAACCGTTAAAGGTAAGAAAGGCGGGTAAAGACGAATACAAGGTTTGCGGAAAATAAAAAACAAATAAATTTTTCTTATATTAACTTTCATCAAAAATTAAAAGTTTTAAATTAAAAAACTAACACAGAAAATCCAAAAAAGCTCATTGATATGTTGGATTCGTTGCTGGGATAAGCAAATATTATTTGTTATATTTGTCCAGCAGTCGATACAGGTAGCATTGGAGACCGGTATGACGCTCCCGCCAAGAAACAACGCCATTCCTGATGCAGCTCTAGTAGAGGCTGTTACAAGCCAGTCTGTGAAAAGGTGGCTCCAGTCTCATATATCAGTCCATTGAAAGCAGTTCAGTTTGTAATGGAAGAAACAGTCACATACATGTCAGTCTATTAAAAGCAGTTCAGTTTACAAGAAGACACAATCTCATAAGTGCAGTTCAGTGAAAAGAAGATACAGTTGTAAAGAAGATCCGGTCCTATACAGTTAATACCGAGCTGGCTTTATATCAGGTAATACTTGTTTATCTATGCCTGGATATAACTTATCTATGAGTTTTTCTTTTGTTTTGGTTTTTTATTATTTAAAATTATCTTTGTATTACTTTACTGGACTCGAACCCGACCCCTGAGATAAAGAGTTTCTAAAATTAAATATTATTAAATTTTATTATATTGGCTCCCAACGTAGAGGTGTACGTAAATAAATTTATTAAAAATAAAACATTTTATTTATATTATAACAATATATATATATATATATATATATATATATATATATATATATATATATATATATATATATATTGTTATAATATTAAAAAATAAAGAAGAAATTTTGTTTTTTTAATAATATTTTATTCTTACGTATACCTCTACGTTGGGACCCAATATAATAAAAATTTTATAATAATTGATGTTAGAAACTCTTTATCTCAGGGTTAGGGTTCGATTTTCTCTAAAGTAACACAAAAACCATTTTACATAAGAAAAAACTCATAGATAAATTAAATTCCGAATTAGACAAACAAGCATTACCTGATATAAAGCCAAATCTGGAACCAACCTCAGAGAACAGGATCCTCGTTACAAATGCAGCTTCCTTTTAACTCAACAGACTGCACTGCTTTCAAAAAGACTGACTATGATACCACTGTACACCAAACTGGAACTGCATCCGGAATGGAATGTTTCTTTAAAAATGCACTATAAGTGACTGCTTGTAACTGTCTCTTGTAACCGACTCTCATGTGAACCTGGAGCCACCTTTTCACAGACTCACTTGTAACAAACTGCCTCCTTTTCACAGACTCACTTGTAACAGACTCACTAACTTTCATGGCGGGAGCGTCATACCGGTATCCACTGCTACCTGTATGGACTGCTAGACCAATATAACAAATAATAATTGTTTATCTCAATGAACTTAACATATCAATGAGCTTTATTGGGTTTTCCGAATTTTCTGTGTTAGTTTTTAATTTAGAACTATTAATTTTTGATGAAAATTAATATAAGAAAAAATTTATTTGTTTTTTATTTTCCGCAAACCTTGTATTCGTCTTTTCCCGCCTTTTTTACCTTTAACGGTTATTCGAATTTAAAAATTTTAAATATGTAATGTAAAATATCATTACAATATATATATATATATATATATATATATGTGTGTGTGTGTGTGTGTTTGTATAAAGTAACATTAAGTTCATTAAATGTATTGTCTTTTATAGCTACAAAATTCATAATATAATTTAGGAAAGCAAATGTTATATGTAGAAGGAATATTGAATTGAAATTGCTCGAGCAGTCTAAATAACTGGTCTGGTATATCTAGTGTTAATACCTCCATCGAGTGCTCTGGTCTAGTGGGTGAAGTCTTTGGGTTCAGAACGCTGCATTATTTTCTTATTATTATATTGATCATTTTTATTGTTAGTTTTTCTTTTATTTTTTTATCTATCTGGTTATATTTGTAACTATTAATTAATTTCAGTTTTATTATATCAGATATACTGATTTGTAAGGCTTATTTTTTATTGTTATTTTTTGTATATTATTTTATTTTATTTATTTAATTATTTTTGTCCCTTCATATATTCTTCTTGAGGTACTCTTAAGACTGATGAGGACATATTATTAATTTAGGCCTCCCAGCAACTAGGCTTGTGATGTTTTCAAGCCTAAATATCGAGGGTGAAGGAGACACCTAATTGTTAAGTTGACCAATTGTATTTTAGAAAAATAGTAACAATTGTTAAGCACTGTAATAATAAATAATTATATATATATATATATATATATATATATATATATATATATATATATAGATTACAGCACATAAAACTTTTGCTTATTAATTCTTACTTAATTATATGCTGGTAGTGGCAAATTGGTATTGTGGGTCCGAAGTAAACCCCCCCCCCTTCTAATGAACCGATTTAGTTTATTTTTACATCTCACTTTTCTCTTCAGATTACCACTACGAATACCATGTTTCGTTGAAATATGACAAAAATCACGGCTGGTAGTGGCAAATTGGTATTGTGGGTCCGAAGTAAACCCCCCCCCCCTTCTAATGAACCGATTTAGTTTATTTTTACACCTCACTTTTCTCTTTAGATTACCACTACGGATACCAAGTTTCGTTCAAATATAACCAACATTACGGCTGGCATGGTCAAATTAGTGTTTTGGGTTCCGGGTAAACCCCCCCTTCCGGTGGACCGATTTTGGTGGTTAACTCAACCATTTGCTAATTGAACGCTATATACCACGTTTCGTGAAGAAAAAACAAAAACTCTGGCCGCTATCGTGTTAACAGACACACACACATATATATATATATATATATATATATATATATATATATATATACATTTTAATGGGGGTCATTTTCGGTGTCTACTAGGTAGGATCGATAAAGATTTGAAGAAATTTTTCAAAAATTCCGTCATGAGTGCAACCTCAATAGCTACTTTCCTTCGGAGGAAAGTGCTAATAGAAAAAGAGTACATTTAATACCAGAATGAGGATTCACTTGAAGGGAAAATCACTCTTTGGCTTTTAGCTCGTAGTAACTCTTCTTCCCCTAATTCTCTGGAAAATGATGTTGTAATTTAACAGTAGAGGATAGGTGTAAAAAATTGGATTTCAACTTTTAGGGATTGAAAGCAAAAAATTGTTGGATGATTGTAGGCTTATTATCTTCTATAGTCTGCCAGGTATATGATTATGGATTGCGGATTTCACCACTTGGCAGCGCCACTCGTATAAGCGTGCCATACAGAATTTGACCCATACTGACTTTTATACTACCATTGTTGTGCTTCAACGCCATATTGGTTCTACATTGTCAGGCATCATTGTTTCTTTCGTGCTTGAAAATGTCGATTTTTGTGCCTAAAAAGTGTGATTTGCGGGGATCGCTACGATTTTGTTTCATTTTGGGGAAAACAGCAGCTGAAAGTCATCGAATGCTTGTTCAAGCTTACGGCAGTCATGCTCCATCGCCAGACACCTGTGAACGCTGGTTCCGACGCTTCAGAAGTGGTGATTTCGACATCAGTGACAAGGAACATGGAAAACCCCCAAAAACGTTTGAAGATGCCGAATTGCATGCATTGCTGGATGAAGACCGACAGCAAATGATCAATTTGAACCATGCATTGATCGAAAAGCGGCCAGAATGGGAAACAAGACACGAAAGAGAAATTTTGCAGCACGACAACGCTCCCGCACACACAGCAAAGGTGGTCAAAGACACCATTTCTGCACTTGGCTGGGATATGTTGCCCCACCCGCCCTACTCACCAGACTTGGCCCCTTCCAACTACTACTTGTTTTCATCGATGGGACACGAACTTTCCAATTGGCGCTTCAGTTCTTACGAAGATGTGAAAAAATGGCTCGATGAATGGTTCACATCCAAAAAGGAGGAATGGTACTGGCGCGGTATCCATAAATTGCCAGAAAGATTGGAAAAATGTGTAGCTAGCAATGGCGCATACTTTGAATAAATCAATTATTATCATTTCCCGAGAATTAATGTGTTTTTTTTTCAAGAAAAAAATCCGCAATCCATACTCATACACCTGGTAAGATGGACTTATGATCAGCAAGGGTTAGCCACCAGACCCTGAGGAGACCGTTGACTGGTATTATAACGGTGTTATTACTCCTTTCCAGGAGTGGGTCCTCCCACTCCTGGAAAGGAGTAATTTAAGTAATAATCTTTGATATAAAAAGAATGTCAAGTTTAAATTATAATAATACCTTTCTCCGCAGTTAGAAGATGTGGAAATTCTCCTTGCTGACCAGATGCAACGGCTTACTAAAGGTAACTTTGGTGCAGCATGGGAAGAAGCTGAGTCCTATAGCCAACTTGAAGACACTTATAATCTTTCAAGTATAAACAGTCTTGAAGAGGCAGTGAGGAGCGTGGTTACTTTTCTTGGAATGCAACCACAAGACCGTAGTGATCGAGTACAGCCTGACAAATCTTCACACGCTATCTATCTTGCAGGTTGGTTGAGTAGATCTATTTTATAAAAATACCTCAGTATTTTTGGTTAAGAATTTTCTTATAAGAATCTATAGAACAATTAGATGGGGTTTTAAAGATCTTTGGAGACATTTTATTTATTTACAGGAGCAAGAGTTTATTTTGTTTCACAAATTCGTTGAGAGTTTACTCCATAATATGTAAAATATTTAGTAGCATTGATTTTAAGATAACCAGTGTTTGTGAGAGAAAGGAGTCAAATATGTTTGATTAAAGACTAATTTACTGAGGAGTTGGAATACAAGAAATACAGGCTTTTAAAATACTTTAAAACAAAATTAAGGTTGTCATCAGAACCGTAGACTCTTTATACGTAATCTTTTCTACCAAACATTTCCTAAATTTTTCTTGGTAGAACTTAATGTATTTATAATACATAACCATTATATTATTTTTTGTCTGTTGCTTCTAAGTCAATGGTATTAATGGTTGTTTACATCATAATAGAATAATTCACTTATTTATTTAAATTTTTAATGTTCATTATAAATAACTCAGAATTTTAGGATGGGTTATCTATAGGTTACCACCCTTTTCTAGCCAGGATCGGGCTGATGCCTTTTCTTTTTTCTAAAGAAAAGCCACCACCCCTCGGTATCAAACCCACGACCCTTGGCACAGAGTGTTAAGTGCTCACTCACGCCTCCATATTCATTTAAACATATTTTGACATGCCTTCTGAGATTCAGATCACGTATCTCTCACAAATGTCTTAAAGACATCTGGAATTGACTTGTGAGAAAAATTATCTTGTGTTTTAGATAATGATGTATCCTAGGAACTAAGTAAATATTGTTTGGACATTTTCAAGGGACATTGATCTGATGACAAGGGAATAAAAATCAGATGTTTAATGCTTCAAAAACTCAAGGAACTCTCAATGATTTCTCATGATACGGCTTATTTTTCGATTAAATTATAATTTACAGATGTCCTTGCTATTTTTCATTTTATGTCTAAACAAGTTCAATTTTATTTAAATCTGGATGATAAATTGGGATGAGTGATAATTTTCTTTCAAAATATCATCTACAATATATTTTTCTCCTTAGAATCTTCTAATACTTTTTGCATCATCTCTATTTTTGCCATTTTCATACCATAGTCCGATAGCTGGCAACACACTTTTCATGAAGTGTTTTATGCACCTTGAAATTTTGGTATAATATGCCTCTTAGGTAGATAAGAAGGTTTGTATGTGTTTCCTGGACATACCTTGGAACACCAGGTACTGCGCATAGGGGAAAGGTGCAAAACAATATTTCCGAAAAGTGAAAAGTGCGTTGCCAGCTCTCGGTCTACAACTTCAATGTTGTGAGCCCCAAACCATTGTACAGTAGTTTGTTTATTTGTGGAGTATGTTGGTTTCTTTTTTTTTTCAATGCATTGATATTTTGCATTACTCCTAATTCATGCTTATGTGATAATCTCCTGAAGATGAAGTTGAGGAAAAAAAAAGTTTAGCATGGAATAAATTCCATTACCCATTCAGCAAGAACAATTATTACCTTTTTTCTTTACCTCTTTCACTCAACACGTTTTTTTCTGTTTTATTAAGCCTACAGGATGAAACAGAATGAGACGTTTGAATACATGTCTCATCTAAATAAACAATAGGCCGTTTTTCAGATCGAAAATATGTTATCTCCCTAAAAAATTAATTCCCTTCACAGCGTCTATAGCTGCCCTCTCCATTTATCATTTTCTTTCATTTTGTCATGCTCTCCATTTTTAAACTATTATTTTCAAAATTTGATTAAAAAATCCCTAATTAAATCTCAAAATATTTTCATTTGACAATTGTTTTTATAGACTGTGAGTAATTGGCAAATTTTTAATAACAGACACTTAATTTATTTTCCTTTGCAAAACATTTATTGCGAAGTCACACATAAGGATTTTACTTTTAGCGCGGTTCCTCCCTCCCTTCATAGGGAGGAACCCCCCTTATAAGGTTGATCTCATGAAACAATCCGGAAGTGCTGACTTGAAAATTTCATGTTTCAGAACCCCTAGAGACCGAAAATAACGGTGGTTCAAATTTGTGTGTATATATTTATGTATATATATATATGTATATATATATATATATGTGTAGATATATATATATGTATATTTATATATATATATGTATATATATATATATATATATATATATATATATATATATATATATATATATATATATATATATATTTGATGTTATTTTTCGTCGCTGGGATAGTATTTTTAGATGGAACGGCATTTTCCTCCAGCGGTGGTACTCCTCCTCACTTCTTCCCGGAATATTTCGATGGATTCATCTCCATCTTCTTCAGCCAGGTACTTGTTTCTTCCTCGGTGGTAGCCAAGGGAATGATATATATATATATATATATATATATATATATATATATATATATATATATATATATTTATTTGTCTGTTCGCTCATGTCTGGCTTCCCTAATGGTCCGATTGTGATGAAATTTGGAACAAAAATCCGTTGTCCAATTTGAAAGGTCAAGTTCGTTAACCAGCAGAATCCGCCCACTGGAAGATGGCGTTTGGGGCGAAATTCGCGCAAAAAAAATCATAACGCTTACGTTTTTAATTCATAAGCTTGTAAGTACTTGTTTTATAGGCTTCTTGGGCTAGGAAAACGAATGAAACCATTTTCAAGGCGATAGCTTTAACCGTTTTCGAGAAAATTGGAAAAATAGTTTTTGAATACCGTTTTTAGTTTGGGTACTTAGAATCATGGGATTCAGTTGAAACATTTTCTGCATGTTCTACTTTCATTAAAACTAATATGTTGAAATTTTTGTTACGTTTGGAGTTTAGGAAGGGTTAGAATAAAATATTTTATTTACAGACATAAAAAGTTTTGGTAACTTTGTATACTTTCCTTAATATTTCGAAAAAGGTTGAGAATCTTGCGAAACGTAAGATTACCATTTGAAAGCTTACTAAATGCTCTACAAAAATGGTTCTAATGAAAGTTTTTATTAGGCGATGTCAATCGGAGAAATAAGTGCTCAAACTTTTAAAGTAATTGATTTCGTTTATTCGAACTCTTCTGTTTGTCTTTGATTTTGGTACTTAGAATTATGGAATTCAGTTGAAACATTTTCTGCATGTTCTACTTTCATTAAAACTAATATGTTGAAATTTTGGTTACGTTTGGAGTAAAGGAAGGGTTAGAATAAAATATTTTATTAACAGACAAGAAAAGTTTTGGTAACTTTGTATACTTTTGTTAGCATCTCAAAAACCGTTGACAATCTTGGGAAGCGGAAGATTACCATTCAAAAGATTACTAAATGCCCTACTAAAAAGGTTCTGAAGAAAGTTTTAATTAGGCGATGTCAATTGGAGAAATAAGTGCTTAAAACTTGTAAAGTAATTGATTTCGTTTATTCAAACGGTTCTTTCTGTCTGTTTTATTCCTTGTTATTTTTTAATGGCTTATAGTTGGATAATGTATTTGAAAATAAAACTGGTTAAGTAAAATAACAAAAACAATTTATTGTTAGAAATATAGAGTTCCAAGACCTTGTAACTAGCGGGACCGTTTCTAGTGTTAGCCGACCCTTCCAGGTAAGATCGTAAATAAAGACCTTTCAAGACAGGTGGAACCAAATTAATAACTGCTTCTATTTTAATCTTTCCAAATTAGACTAGGGATAAGAACGGAACCGCGCTAAGATGCTGCAGTTCCTGCGAGTCGGACTTTTTTTCTATCTGAAATTGAAAAGAATTGGTGAGCTGCACCTAGAGATGTGGGGTGGAAAATTTTCCGTTTTGGAAAATTTTCAGCTGTTTTTCCTGAAAATTTTCCATTTACAAAAGGCTATTTTTTGGTAAATTTGTTCTAGGACATATATGAGCAATCCAAATTATCTTCTATTAGCTAATTTCTGAACCATTTAAACAAAAACTACAGGTTATAATTCAACTTTTTAATCCACATGAATATAATTAAATGTGATTATGTTTTACCTAACAATTGTCATATTACTTATGTTACAACTCATAAAAAGGCAATTCACCCTATTTCATAACAAAGGAGCACTCACAGAAAATGAATCGCTCATTTCTCTTAATATTTGATAAACAAGGTTGTAGCAGAAACCAGAAGATGGGTCTACCACTCTGCAACAGCTTTAAGAAACTTTGCTTCTTGTAAACAACACTAGATTGCAATTTAAAAAAAAATCATACTGCTCTCTGTCAGGAAAAATGATTAACCAGAAAAAAACAAATGTGTGGACGATCTACATATTGTAGAAGTCCATGAAGGCAACAAAATTATAGGTGAATGTAATTAGATTGACAGATTTACACAAGGCGAAGCTACTATCAGTTTCACAAAATCTTCATTTGATGAGCAATGACAGTCATCCTTTCAAATTCTGCTTCTTCTTCTGAGCTGAGAGAGAATATCGTTATTTTTGAAAAAAAAAAAAAAAAAAAAAAAAAAAAAAATATGCAAATCGATCAAACAACAAATTAAATAAAAAAATCTAAAACTAAAAATATTATGATGAAAATGTTTGTAAAAATGTTTAAAAAAATAAATTAATAATTCAAATAAAATTAAAGAAACACATATCCTCGAAGTCTTCATTTCATTTAATAAAATTGTAGTGCTCCACAGTTAGATGCTTGTAAAATTGCGATCAAAATCATATATTTATTACTACCCGAATACCCTTAAAAATAAATTAAATAAGATCGTTTCATTTTAGTTGTAATAGCGTTTTATTTGCCTAAAACTATTCAAAGTTCTAAATTGTTAGTATACCATACCCCTCCTCTTGGAGATTCTTTCCTTTACCAATGACACTAGAGATACGAACGGAATTGCCCTAAGATGACGCAGTTCCTGCGTTAGACTTTTTATCATTGGTCAGTGTCATATATACAAAATCATTTTTATGTTTTTGTAGAGAAGAAAATATGCAGTTACATTAAAATATATTTTGTTTTCATTTCTGATATCCATAAATCAATATAATAATATAAATATAATATAATAAATATTATATATGCATAAGAGTTATTAAAGAATTATTATATTTCAAATTTTCAGTTATATACATGATTAAACACTTATAATACACATTTCTAACCTTTGTTCATTATAATTTTGCTTATTATTTTGGTGGAAGGGGAAAAAATCAAAAGGGCATCCTATCCATAATGTAATATAGTTAATAAAAATACTCCAGTGTACTGGAGTATCAAGCAATGAAAGTTTCTTTTACAATATCGAGAACATGTGGCTTGGAAAATTTTCTGATTCAAAATTTTCCGGAAAACCCATATCTCTAGCTGCCCCTACGATTTTCCCTTTCTTCGTGACTGTATAACAATGTGATTCCTCAGTCACTTGTGGTATTCACAAAGTTATAATTTCAATTGTTTTCCAGCCTTAGTTTTGGCCAAGTATACATAAATATTAATCATTACCTCCTTTGCCTGGCCTCTCAAAGCCTTCCCTGGTCCTAAACAAGGCTATAGTCTTGGGGGAAAAGCAGACACACTATACTGGAAACGTTCAGAAGCTTATCACATAAGCCAGCCAATCAGACAACAATATACAGTAGAAAATGCACCCCCATTGGTCAGGAAGTATATCACCATATATAAAAATTATGTTAAAAAATAAATAAATTTAGAGCATAGTCAAATACCAAACCACATACTTCACTAATGCTTGAGGGCCACAGGATTAATTAATCAACAATAATTTCCTTTCTTGCAGGGATGTTCCGAGGTGGAATTGAAGTGCTTGCCAGAGCGAAGCTTGCCATTGGTAATTCTCCAGGTGTAGCCATGCAGCTGACAGTTAGGTCTCCTCTTCCAGATATTTGCGAGCTGATAATATCTGTGGTTGGATAATTTGAATATCCTTGTTTCTTTCTTTTTATCAACCATAGATATTTACAGGGGAATGCATATTACAGAGCACTCTTGATATTTCTTGTAAGAGAAAACTCCTTTAATATTAACCATTATAATTATTCTGATCCAAGGAAAGGTTTCTCGAAGTTGAGAATGAATGTTAAAAGTTGAATTAACTAGGAAGAAAGTTTTTCTATAGTGCAGAATAAAAATGTACAGAAAATTCATTTAAAGAATTATTACTACCACTGTAAAGAAAGCCCACACACCATCTTGCTGTGGATTGTCAAAGTAATTTGATGCTTTGGGAACCATTCAGGTATATTTCCCAGCTAGTGTGAGAAACAAGTTGATTATTTTATTTCCCCCGAAGAATTTATTTATCCTATCTTTGGACCATTAAAGTATTCATCTATATAATTTTTTCCTAAGTAATTTTAAGAATGTCTTTCTTACAAATTATTTAATATTTAAATAAATTATTAACAACTACAATATTTTTAATTTAGAACTATATGTAAATATTTGTACAAATTTAAAATGCTGAAATTTCCATATGGGTTATATTAGTTATTATTGTTTACAAATATTTTATAATTATCAATAAAAGATTATGTTAAAACGTAGTAATATTTAGTATCATCCCTTACCTAGAGTGCTTTCCTGCTTTAAAGAATTATTGACCTAAAATTACATCTTAGGTAGTAACTTCATATTCACTTCATTCTTACATTGAGTTAAGTGCAGTTCTGGATACTTAGTACATACAAAATGTTGGTGGCAAAGGGGTATAAGTAAATGTCTGGTATTTGCTGAGAAATAGCGGAAAAAAAAAAAATCAACCACTTCAAAAAAGAGAAGATTTGTTTGGAAGCCAAGGGGAACAAGTGACACTTGTATCCCTTGTACACCAAACTTTATAGCTTCCAAGTTGTGAATGTTGTTGCATCATTTACTGTTACTTCCAGTTAAATCTGGTTAGGGCAAGACTATTTTAATTGTTTTCTTAAGTAAGTGACCGAGAAGTATTTGAATGCAGTTTTAACATTGGTTCTTTATAATTTTCAACAATAATGACCTATTTTGACTTGCTCAAATATTTATTATTCACGATACCTGCAGATTTACAACTTTTGTGTACACAACTTGGGACTGGCAATGCTTCTATGTACATGTGGCATGAGGGTCAGGCCAATAGAGGTTATGAAGAGATACTGTCTTGTTTGCTGAAGTTTATCAATGCTCTTCCAGTGACAGTTAAGAAATTAACCATGTTCAGTGACAATGTAGGAGGCCAAAACCAAAGCCGGCACACTGTTAAGTTCTGGTTGTATAATGTTAATTCCTCCATACAACCATAGTTCCTACAATACATTACTTGCTAATCATGGACGACAACAGCCATGCAGAAGAGTTGCAGAGGCTGAGCCAGTTCATGATGACGTGAAGCTTTGGAAGAAGAAAGAGGCTTTATTTTGGACAGTGACTGAATAATTTGAGAAAAACCGCTTTAATTGTACAATATACTTTCTTGTTCTTTTTTCATAGCGCACCAACAACTGGGCCATTAGCGCCGACATCCATTAGGATAAGGCAAGGAACCTTCTCAATGGGCCTTGAGATGAGAATCATTCCTGCGAGGGACTCGAACCCTCATCTCCCGCATGAGAATCTAAGGCGTTAACCACTACACCACGGGGAGACCCGATATACTTATTGTCTGCCATTCCATACTGTTTTATTGAGCTATACTTAAAAAGTATCCTGACAATAAATATCAATATTGTTAGGCTTTGGAGGCCAAGGGGCATAAATGATGCATGTTATAATTATAAATTGATAATAGACATTAACAATTAGTTTTTTTTTTTTAAACTATCTTACTGAAATTTCAATTGATGCATAGTAGAAACATAATTTAAACATTATACAGACTTACAATTATCAGGGAATTAACAAAAAAAGATTTAGTAAAATGAAATACATCCAATTCCTTCACAAAAACAATTTTTTTTTTTGTTTTCTTTTTCTTTTTTCACCCGGCTTCCCTTCAGTCAGCCCTCAGCAGTGAAGCTGAACTCATTATAGGTGAGTCACTCTCCTCAACTTAAGCTATTTCATTTTAATCACTTATGACTATTGTTTTTTAAATTTTTGTCTGTTAATGTGTTGACAAATCAAAATTATTGCGATTATTTATTTTTGTGTAGTTTTATTGTACAAAAAAAGTTTTATTCTATTTATTTTGTCACAGCTCTGAGGATGGTAGCAGGAGCTGACTGAAAGCACTTAGCAAGAGAAAAAAAAAGAAAATTTGTTTTTGTGAAGGAGTTTCATTTTACTAAAGATCTTCCTTCTCTGCTAGCAACCTCAAAGTATATTCAAAAAAAGATTTAACTTTAAACATTAATATCTCAAAATTATTATAACGTCACTTGTACCCCTTGGCTTCTCAACCCATCATATATATATGAACTCATCATTTGAAACATTAAAATTAAAAAATTTCTTTTAGATTTAGAAATAAGATGTCAGTATTTTTTTGTCTTTTGTGGCATAGACTACAATGGACAATGATCATTAACAAAATCCTACACTTTTTTTTATAGAAGTAGATAACAGAACTGTACTAATAGTTGATTACTTATTTTAAACAAAATTATAAGTATCGGTTGTTTTGTTTTTTAATAGTTTTGCAAACACAATTGTTCGTTAGCTGAATTTTTATCTATAATGTGCTTCTAAATTGTATTGTTTGTCAATGCAACTTTGCTTTCTCTAATAGTGAAAGGACTAACCTGGTTTTTATTTTCTTGTATTATTTTTGCAACAAATTTCATCATAATTGGACTATTATTGTTTACCCTAACGATGAAACAGACTATAATCCGACAGCAAACAAAATAACAAGAAGGGGCGTGGCCAGAGGGGAGCTAGGCCTTCCCCCACATGAGCTAAAGGCAGCACGTGCGCACTACCTTGTTCTTTTGTTCGCGGGTGGACTATAGTACTGTAACTTATACTAAATGTGAGTGATTTTTGGTCAGTATCGCCGGATTTTGTCGTCATGAATGGGATGCAGGAAGGAAACACGCTAAAAGTTATATAAACCTTTCATTTATTTTCCCCAAATCTGCGAAGTAGCCTGAAGTAGCACAACACAAACTTATTGAAAATCTAAGTCCATGAAAGTTTGTTAAATCCTCTTCAAAAAAGTTTGAAAATTAAATTTACTTAGAACAATATTAGCTAGAGAAAATTAAATTTTGTTACTGGTTTCTTGAATTTTATTCATTTCTGCAAAACTTATAGGTACCAACTTGTTATTCAATTAATCCCAATTCAGTTATTTATTAACTTGTAATTAGGTCTTCTCATTTTCTAAGTTTACGCCATTATAATGCATAATCATTATTAATCATGAGATTAATTTTGCTTATAAGCTCTTATCTGTAACAAGTAATCTGCTGTTTTTTTTTTTTTTTTTAACAAAATTGTTTTTTTTATTTAAATTAAATTTTACTGTAAGTATTACTTCAACCATTAAATGCTCATTTAACCAAGAATAATTTTCATTTAGACCTGATAAGATCTCAAAAATAAACAATATATTAGTTAATTAATTCCAGCCTGCAGAATTCTCAATAATTTGTTGCTTCGCGCTAATGACCTAGATATCGATGCGCCGTTAAAAAAAAAAAAAAAAAAAAATCGTCATCTTTCAAATCGAATTGTATTTAATTAGTTTCGTTGACTAATTATGGCTCTCGGGTGCACATGTATATTTTTAAATTTAGAGAGTTATATAAATTCCAATACATTCTAGTTAGGGATATCATAATTACAGATATTAGGGGTACATTATTAATTTGTGTCCGGGGAAAACCCTGACCCTCGATACTCCTCATGGATCGATTTGTCTACTTAACAAACTCATTTAACTGTCTGTTATGAGAATGTTATATGCAGAGATTCGTAGCAAAAGTACAAGAATATTGCTCGCTTTCGTGTTAACACAAACAGACGCAAGGAGGAGCATTCATAAGTTCCTTGGTGTTTATTCGGTGGTAGGCATTTTATTAATACGGATTTAATCTACAGCGGTATTAACCGACAACCGCGCTGGAGAAGATAGCCAAATGAATAACTAAAATTGTTCGTTTCTCTAGTAAGTGGACTTTTTCGCTATATTCATTGAATGGCTGTCACGGTAATCTGGTACTAATGTAAATCAACAATGATTTCACTGAAAGGAAGAGATGGAGCTCCAGCATATACTGCACGTACGAGTCTT
Organism: Gonocerus acuteangulatus; assembly: GCA_946811695.1. Classification (NCBI taxonomy): domain Eukaryota; kingdom Metazoa; phylum Arthropoda; class Insecta; order Hemiptera; family Coreidae; genus Gonocerus; species Gonocerus acuteangulatus. The sequence goes on along the minus strand of OX328123.1, from coordinate 128,701,252 downwards.
ACGGAAACACACTTCTCCTCTTGAAGTCTCTTAGTACACTGCCAATGGGATCACATCCAGTCGGGCTCTTGCTCTGCCATAGAGGTCCCACCATGGAGGTACAAGTCACATTGTTCCAAACAAAAATGTATACATTAACAGGGGAAATAGTAAAGGCTGGGTCTTTTCTCATTTCAGGACCCGTTGAGAAAATTGCCTGATGTACCATGGGTGTGTAACCCCAGCGCTGATAATATAGATGTCGCACAGTGGTCCAAAAATCATCATTACCGCGAAAAAATTCTAAACGATGTTTATAGTTGTCATTTGTTTTTATAAGTATTTGTTATTAATTAAATTTGTGATTCAATGATATTAAAACAAGAAAATACAACATTATAAAATTATTATGTATGCATTAATGCTAAAAATGAATTAAAATATTAAAACAAAAATTATACAATATCTGCATAATGTAAAATGTAATATTAAATTAACGTAATTGAAATATGTATGTACACTAAAATGAATAGTTGTTGGAATTGCTGGATGGTGGAAATTGATGATTCAAAAGGATGAAAAAAGTCCGAAATTTCCACAGGTGTTTTATTTGGCAGAACGTTTTCATAGACTAAGCCCTTCTTCTATTATTATAGAAATTATTTTCTATTTACGCCCATGCGTTGAAAAGATTCCCTGCCTAAAATATCACATTTCTTTAACATGTCATTGGCGTATTCGGTTAAATTTTACACTATATCATAACTTTCACTATTCCAAGTTTTCTAAATGACACTAGGGTAAGAAAGTCATGGAAACGCTCTAAAAATCTGACATTTTTATTTAAAGTCAATATTTACGACATGGATACTTAAAAATAAATTTCAAAAGTTTACCATTTGCCACGGGTTAGCTAATTGCTAACAAAATTTCTTTGGACAAACAGAGAGACAGAAATTGTTATAAGGTTGGATTTGGTGTATTTAATTTTTTATGTATTGATCTTTTAAGGTGCGTCGATTGCTGGGATCATTAGCACTGTTTGGTGTATTTATTAGCACTTTCCTCCGAGGGAAAGTAGCTATTGAGGTTGCTCTCATGACGGAATTTTTGAACAATTTCTTCAAATCTTTATCGATCCTACCTAGTAGACACCGAAAATGACCCCCGTTAAAATTTATGTGTATATGTGTATATATATATATATATATATATATATATATATATATATATATATATGTGTGTGTGTGTGTCTGTTAACACGATAGCGGCCAGAGTTTTAGTTTTTTCTTCACGAAACTTGGTATATAGCATTCAATTAGCAAACGATTGAACGAGTTCGTTAACCACCAAAATCGGTCCACCGGAAGGGGGGGGGGGTTAACCCGAACCCAAAACACTAATTTGTCCATGCCAGCCGTAATATTTCAACGAAACTTAGTATTCGTAGTGGTAATATAGAGAGAAAAGTGAGATGTAAAAATAAACTAAATCGGTTTATTAGGAGGGGGGGGGGGTTACTCCGGACCCACAATACCACTTCGCCACTATCAGCCGTGATTTTTCTTATATATTTCGACGAAACTCGGTATTCGTAGTGGTAATCTACAGGTAAATATATGTTGTAAAAATAAACAAAATCGGTTGATTAGGAGGGGGGGGGGGTTACTCCGGACCCAAATTACGAATCTACTCATAACGGTCGTAATTTCTGCTGTATTGTAACGAAACGCGGTATACGTCGTGGATAACTCATGAAAAAGACGTTTTCTAAAAATGATCTAAATCGGTCTATCGGAAAGGGGGATTTACTTTGTAATATATTTCAATAGAATAGCCCACTAGGCGTAGGTTCGCAAGGTCGCCGCAAGGAGCGCTATCTCCCACTAGAGGGACTGTATCCTGTTCCTGCGTCAGATCAAAAGGCGAAAATATGAAGTTTTTTGTATTAATGAAGTAGTGTAGTAGGTGCCATGTGTAAACATAACTCAGGAAGCAAATTAATTACAAAATTAATAATTGAACACTTACTCATTACAAAATTAAAAGAGAACTATTCATGTTTTTATTTTATTTTTAAAGGATATTGTAAACAAATTATTCTGGAAATCAGTCTACACTACCCACATTCTGAGGAAAGTGCTTAGTTATGCAGCTCCGGCGTGACAGACTTTTTAATGTATGAAATGGAAATATATCATGCAATTGGTATGTGCAAAACGCTTATTTTAGCAAGTTTCTTACCTTTAAGGAGGGAGAAAATCTGTTTATAATATAAATCCTTTGATGGGATCCGGAAGTGTATGCGAGAAATACCGACGTTTCATAACTCGGATAGATAGTTTCTTACTCATTCTGTTCACGTTCTAGCATTTTCAAAAAAGATCAAACTTTAAAGAAAGGCTGTAGTCAGGACAGCGTTGGTTTTCGGCCCTAGAGAGATTTTCGCTCGAAATTTGGAGGATTAAAATAATCCCCTAAAAGTGACCTAAAGCCAATTTCTCAGCTTTCCTTTCGAACAAGAAAAGAAAATCAAAATTTCCTTGAAGATTTATATGTCGCGATTGAGTTGTATGATCGAAACGAAAAATAAAATTCCGACTCGCAGGAACTGCAGCATCTTAGCGCGGTTCCGTTCATGTCCCTAGTGCCATTTGATAAGTTTAGAAAAGAAATAAACTTATTTTTTTTATATATCTCGTGAAAATTGTCAAAATCCTCTCGAACATCTCGAATAAAAGTGATATTAAGGCGCCAGGGACACCGACAGTAGCTAACTTTTACACAGAAGCGGAAATTACAGAATCTGGCTCTCATTCTAAAGCAAAGCTCTATAAATCAATACAAAATATGCCTAATAAAGCCTTTCTAGAGGATAAAGAAGCATGGGCGTATATGAGGGGGCTGCAGCCCCTCCCGAAATTTTGAATTGATGATAAAAACTTCTCGTAAAACCCTTAAAAATAAATTAAATAAGATCACTTAGTTCATAAAACATATTTTATTTTACGTGTAATAGCGTTTTAGTTGCCTAAAACTATTCCAAGCTATAAATATTTAGTATTCCATACCCTGGAAATGGTCTCAGCCCTCCCCGAAATTGTTTTTATATACGCCCATGTACAGAAGGATCAAGAAGAAGTACACAAGATTGAGTAGAATACCCTGCCTAATATAGCCTATATAGAATAGTATGCCGAATAAAGCCTATCTAGTAAATACACAAGGACAAATAAAAGTCTTGACGAATAACAAGTCAAGAAAAAAAACTTTATTTAACAAAATAAAAGAAAGTTTAGTTGCCCAACTACAATAGAATAATATACCTAATTAAGTCTATGGAGTAGACACAAATGGACCAAAAACAAGTCTTGTGGAATATTGTTTTTTTTTTTTCTAATTAAATACTTTTTATCAATATTTAGTATATAACCTTTGTTGAAAACTATTGATTGCTAATTGATGAATCGGTTTACAACTAAGTAGTCTTTATGAATATTTAGTATATAACCTTATGTTTGGATCTGAGTTTTTGGGGTGCTCTCCGCCTAGGCTTTGTGTTTGTGTCGGCAGATACCTGGGGTACATTTACAGCTCTTGAGGATTAACTCTTAGCAGGTAAATTTCCTGCGGCCCCCTTGTTTCTACGGGTATTGAGCCGCCATATTCGCTCATAGTATCTAACCGTTGTGAAGTTTATTTTTTGGATTTAGGACTTAATATACATATGTAGACTAAACCATAGCAAGAAGTAATCCTCCGTCATCGGTTCGTAACTATGTAGACTCGCTAATGTTACCCAATCTTAGACACATCGTAATTAAAATCCACAGCAAAAACACGACATTTCATCAGAATCCCCTGCTGAAGAAAACTCATATAGAATAATATGCAAAATAAAGCCTATCTAGTGGATAAAAATAGAGGAAAAAAGCCGTTCGTGGTGGTAGAAAATCTTATAAGTATTTCGCTCAGAAATCTCCGAAATATTGTCACTAATTTTAAGTATCCTGTTTTATATCCAAATAGATTTATATTCTATAATCAATAAGAAAAAAGTACTAGCAATAAAAAACTATGGGTAATAGATGAAAATAGGGAATACCAAGAATAATTCTAAAGAAAGAAATCAACACCAGTACTGTAATCTAGATATTCATACGGCATCTTCGAATTCTAACAAACAAAATATTGATTCTAATTATACATATCCTGTTTTATTGACAAATACATTTGACTATTATAAGCAATTAAAAACACTAGGGAATATGCCAAAGAACTCGGAGTAGGAGCCTCGACAGTTTCAAGACATTTGAAGGAAATGGACAAATCCAAAACTGACATTTCATACGGTACAGCCTGATATATTTTTAACAATGAATTGTTTTTCTTATTTTAATTAATCTGTTTTATTGTCAAATACATTATCCAACTTTAAGCAATTAAAAAATAACAAGGAATAAAAACAAACAAAAAGAACCGTTCGAATAAACGAAATCCATTACTTCAAAGTTTAAGCACTTATTTCTCCGATTGACATAGCCTAATCAAAAATTGTTTCAGAATCTTTTTTGTAGAACATTTAGTAAGCTTTCGCATGGTAACCCTCCGTTTACCAATATTCCTAACCGTCTTCGAGATATTAGGGAATGTATACGAAGTTCCCAAAACATTTCATGTCTGTTAATAAAATATTTTATTCTAATCCTTCCTTAGCTCCAAACGTAACCAAAATTTTAACATATTAGTGTTGATGAAATTCAAACATGCAGAAAATGTTTCAACTGAATCCCATAATTTTAAGTATCAAAATCAAAGACGAAAAGAACACTTCGAATAAGCGAAATCAATTACTTTAAAGTTTTAAGCACTTATTTCTCCGTTTGACATCGCCTAATCAAAACTTTCATTGGAACCTTTTTTTAGAACATTTAGTAAGCTTTCTCAACCTTTTTCGAGATATTAAGGAAAGTATACAAAGTTACCAAAACTTTTTTATGTCTGTTAATAAAATATTTTATTCTAACCCTTCCTTAACTCCAAACGCAACCAAAATTTCAACATATTAGTTTTAATGAAAGTAGAACATGCAGTAAATGTTTCAACTGAATCCCATGATTCCAAGTACACAAACCAAAAACGGCATTCAAAAATTATTTTTTCAGTTTTCTCGAAAACGGTTAAAGCTATCGCCTTGAAAAGGGTTCCATTCGTTTTCCTAGCCCAAGAAGCCTATAAAAAGAGTACTTACAAGTTTATGAACTCAAAAACGTAAGCGTTACGATTTTTGTTGCGCGAATTTCGCCCCAAACGCCATCTTCCAGTGGGCGGATTTTGCTGGTTAACGAACTTGACCTTTTTTGTACCAAATTTCATCAAAATCGGACCATCAGGGAAGCCAGAAATGAGCGAACAGACAAATATATATATATATATATATATATATATATATATATATATATATATATATATACAAGGGGGCGAGGTTAGCTCAGTGGTAGAGCACTGGACTAATAAGCTGGAGGCCTGAGTTCAAATCCCGAGCAAGCACAAAAGATTTTTAATTCTAGTGTCTTCGTTCATGGGTTGAATTCGGCCTCCCTGACCAACCCTAGGCCAACCCAGCCTTTAATAAATTTATCAATGGGTACCTTGGGTGCTAATGACTCTAGTATTCGATGGAGCCAAGGGGAAAATCAGGCGGCCGGAGCATAGTACTGACCACACTATCTCCCGAGAGTGCCTTATGGTCATGAATCAGATACCTCTATAGTATCTGCCCCTCAGGGCCCTCGTGGCCTGTTACAGGACTGATTTTTTTTTTTTTTTTTTTATATATATACAAATTTGAACCACCGTTATTTTCGGTCTCTAGGGGTTCTGAAACGCGAAATTTTCTTGTCGGCACTTCCGGATTGTTTCATTGTATCAACCTTATAAGCGGGGTTCCTCCCTATGGGGGAGGGAGGAACCGCGCTAAAAGAAAAAATATACATCCTTCAAAAGACTGTAAGAAATAAAATTGGTTTTCGGCGACCTTGCGTTTAATTTTTTTTTTTTTGTATGCGTTTTTATTTTTTAATAAAATATGTTTAGTGATAGTATTTTGGGTTCGTAATAAAGTTATCTTTTAGAACTACCGGCTGTGTGTAGCTTTCAGTTCTTTGTAGGCTAGCGGTCGGTAGTAGCCTTTCGTATTACACTACTTTATTTATCATTCATACCCTGTGTGTTTCGTGCATTTTCTTTGCTCTTTTTCAGGCGGACTTCTTGTTAGGAAGTCCTCTCGATCGATAAACCATCTTTGGAGACAAGAGTAATGGAAAATGTACGAGACACCTGCATAAGTCAATGTCTTTCGTGTGCTTCTCCTACCTCGTCAAGGGTAATTTTTTCTACGGGAGACTCGATAACATATTTATGCTGAATAGGCCTCGAATTAACCCCCCCCCCCTCACAGGAAAAAAAGCTTTTTAACCATTGGTTCTCATTAGTTAAATTACAGAGAAAAATGCATTCATTGGACTTAACATACTTTACTAATACCAAATCGAATTTCTTGAGTGAAGTTCAATATAAACTGGGGAAAAAAAGTCTGGAAACACTTACCAAAGTTTTGCACTTATGCTTTTCCTGCCTAAAATAGGATATTTCTCTTAATGAAACTACACTTAGATTACACAACAAGCATTAAACTTTTATTTTAACAAAATATAATATTGATTCGAGGCATCATTAATCAATAGCGAAGGAAATAAACAAAAACACATGCAAAATGAATCTGGAAACAGTACTAACTTATAAATATAAGTATTATAAGAACATGTTTTCTAGCTATTAGACGTTTGTGGGACCTCCTTTATTTTTTTTTTTTTTTTTTTTTTTTTTTTTTTTTTTTTTTTTTAACGGCACATCTACATCTAGGTCATTAGCGCCGACAACCAGGGTGCAGCGAGGAATTTTACCAGCGAGCCGTGGGATGATAAAATTCCTGCCGGTGGTTGGGAATCGAACCCACCATCTCCCGCTTATGAATCCAAGGCGCTAGCCATTAGACCACGGGAGTCCCCGACCTCCTTTATTACTAGTAACTTCTTACAAACGCTATTTCATGGATCCTATCAGACTGTGCGTTACTCCTGTTGGAATCTTCTTCTATTCTTCGAGTAATGCTCTTTTAGCGCGGTTCCTCCCTCCCTCATAGGGAGGAACTCCGCTTATAGGGTTGATACAATGAAACAATCCGGAAGTGCCGACTAGAAAATTTTGCGTTTCAGAACCCCTGGAAACCGAAAATGATGGTAGTTCAAATTTGTATATATATATATTTGTCTGTTCGCGCATTTCTGGCTTCCCTGATGGTCCGATTTTGATGACATTTGGTACAAAAAACCCTTCGTCCAATTTGAAAGGTCAAGTTCGTTAACCAGCAAAATCCGCCCAATGGAAGATGGCATATGGGGCGAAATTCGCGCAAAAAAATCGTAACGCTTACGTTTTTGAGTTCATAAGCTTGTAAGTACTCTTTTTATAGGCTTCTTGGGCTGGGAAAACGAATGGAACCATTTTCAAGGCGATAGCTTTAAATGTTTTCGAGAAAATTGGAAAAATAGTTTTTGAATGCCATTTTTGGTTTGGGTACTTAGAATTACGGGATTCAGTTGAAACATTATCTGCATGTTCTACTTTCATTAAAACTAATATGTTGAAAGTTTTGTTACGTTCGGAGTTAAGGAAGGGTTAGAATAAAATATTTTATGAACAGACATGAAAAGTTTTGGGAACTTCGTATACTTTCATTAATATCTCGAAAAAGGTTGAGAATTTGGGAAACGGAAGAATACTATTAGAAAGCTTACTAAATGCTCTAAAAAAAAGGTTCTAATGAAAGTTTTGATTAGGCGATGTCAATCGGAGAAATAAGAGCTTAAAACTTTAAAGTAATTGATTTCGCTTATTCGAACTGTTCTTTTTGTCTGTTTTTTATTCCTTGTTATTTTTTAATTGCTTATTGTTGGATAATGTATTTGAAAATAAAACAGGTTAAGAAAAATAAGAAAAACAATTTAATGTTAGAGATATGGATTTCCAAGATATATAGCTTTTCAACTGCCTAGCGTCCTTCCTAGGGAGGGTTCTTTGTCTTTGATTTTGGTACTTAGAATTATGGGATAGAGTTAAAACATTTTCTGCATGTTCGAGTTTCATCAACACTAATATGTTGAAATTTTTGTTACGTTTAGAGTAAAGGAAGGGTTAGAATAAAATATTTTATTAACAGACAAAAAAAGTTTTGGTAACTTTGTATAATTTCGTTAGTATCTCGAAAACCGTTGACAATCTTGTGAAGCGGAAGATTACCATTCGGAAGCTTACTAAATGCTCTACAAAAAAGGTTCTGAAGAAAGTTTTAATTAGGCGATGTCAATCGGAGAAAAAAGTGCTTAAAGCTTTAAATTAATTGGTTTCGTTTATTCCAATGGTTCTTTTTGTCTGTTTTATTTCTTGTTATTTTTTAATTGCTTATAGTTGGATAATGTATTTGGCAATAAAACTGGTTAAGTAAAATAACAAAAACAATTTATTGTTAGATATATAGATTTCCAAGATTCCAAGACCTTGTCACTAGCGGGTCTGTTTCTAGTGTAGCGGACCCTTCCAGGTAAGATTGTAAATCATGACCTTTCAAGACTTTACTACTCACAGGAATGGCGTTAGTGACCTTAAGGGTTGACACGCCATTATAATAATTAATTTAAAAAAAAAAGACTGGTGGAACCAAAATAATAACTGCTTCTATTTTAATCTTTCCAAATTAGACTAGGGATATGAACGGAACCGCGCTAAGATGATGCAGTCCTGCGAGACGGACTTTTTGTCTTTGATTTTGGTACTTAGAATTATGGGATTCAGTTGAAACATTTTCTGCATGTTCGAATTTTTTTAACACTAATATGTTGAAATTTTGGTTACGTTTGGAGTAAAGGAAGGGTTAGAATAATATATTTTATTAACAGACAAGAAAAGTTTTGGTAACTTTGTATAATTTCGTTAGTATCTCGAAAACCGTTGACAATCTTGGGAAGCAGAAGGTTACCATTCGAAAGCTTACTAAATGCTCTACAAAAAAGGTTCTAAAGAAAGTTTTAATTAGGCGATGTTTTATTCCTTGTTATTTTTAAATTGCTTATAGTCGGATAATGTATTTGACAATAAAACAGATTAAGTAAAATAAGATCAATTTATTGTTAAAAATGTAGCGTTCAAAGAGAGAGATACCAAGGCTTTCAAAATGCCTCTGTGCGGAGGCCTTTCTGCCCGACTTATGGGATAGCTGACCCATACAGGTAAGATTGTAAATCAAGACCTTTCAAGACTGGTTTGTATGAGATTTCATTTGGATAGGTGTTTCGCTATTGATCTAAACAAAGTAATTACTGTTTCTATTCTATGCCTTCATAAACACTAGAGATAAGAACGGAACCGCGCTAAGATGTCGCAGTTCCTGCGAATCGGACTTTTTTGCATATAACGTCAATCCCAGAACACGTAGAATCACCCCGATTGGAAGGAAATGTGCCACATTATGGCCTTTATCGACCCTCCAAGTTTGGTTTGAATCGGGTAAATATTCTTTGAAATATGGCCGGATTCTTGAATCTTTAACAAACTTATAAGGGCCCTCCCCCTTAATGAAATTTAAAATACCCTTTTTTTTTTATTTTTGTAATAATCACAAAATTTGAATTTAGGGGGTTTTTCATGTGCGAAAAACGAATCTGACATCCGTGCTTCACGTTAAGTTCTTGATGGCACATGTTGTTATTGGCTATATGCAGTGTTGGGCAAAACTAACGTTAGTAAACTAAACTAACGTTAGTTTTCCCTAACTAAAACTAAACTAATGTTATATTTTTACTTTTAGTTTTAGTTTAGTTTTAGATTTGTATAATTATTAATCATATGGACTCCGTTTTTAGTAATGCAATTAGTTTAGTTTATTAAAAGAGACCTAAATTTGTAAATTTTTTTAGTTTAGTTTTAGTGTTTAGTTAACTAATTTAGTTTATCAAAGAACATATGTTTTCAAATTACGAGAAAAGGCCACAATTTCTTATTCTTAAGCAAGTTCTATTAGTTTTAATAATTTACTTAATTATCGAAATAACATATGATTTATATTAATTCATGTTATTTTAGTAAAACTAAACTAAACTAAATTTTTAGTTTAGTTTTTAGTCAATTCCCAAAGATTTAGTTTTAGTTTTAGTTTAGTTAAAATCCATTAATTAGTAAAATTTTAGTTTTAGTTTTTTTAGGTTGAAATTTTTAGTTTAGTTTTAGTTTATTCCAAAAAGTGAATTTAGTTTTAATTTTAGTTTTAGTTTTTAGTTTTGCCCAACATTGGCTATATGGCTTAAATACACTTTACTTAAAACTTTCTTTATTTTTACATAACCCAGCATAACATAGCTGAAAAACATATGTAATAAAATAAACCTTTCTGTAACTAAGCAACCGCAAATATCGATAGAATGCACGGCTGTCCGACGAAAGTCTAGTACAATTCAAATGCAACTCAAATGCGTCAAATGCAACGCAACTGCAACCGCGAGCCCACGGTTGCATGTGACTGGTTTCAAACTGGTTTGAAATCGTCAAAAACAAGTTGCGTCGTGTGCGCCTGCCCATTGAAATACATTGCCGAGGTCTCAAAACAGTTGCGCGTGCAACTAATTTACAACTGGAGTTGCAAAACAGTCTCACCGTGTGCGCTGGTCCTAATTACACGCTTAAATATTCAGAGGAATCGAACAGTGTCTTATCTTCTGCACACATGAAGAATGTTTAGAAACTAATGGTGTGTAGAGCAGGTGTTGGACAAATTGCAGCGTGTAACATATGATTATTGAACAGTTGTTCAACTCCGCAATTCAGGGCTGGATTATCATTATTTCAGCGGACATGTGAACTCCAGGCAAAAGTCTTAGTCACAGGAACTGCGTCATATAATATTTTTCCACAGAATGTTTATTCCTGGTGTAAGTTAGTTATTAAATCTTTTGGAATACATACTCTAAGTAACTTGCAAACATTTACGCTAGTTGGTAGAAGAGGTATGGAATAAGTGAAATTAAAGTCTGGCTCACAGGAACTGTATAATCTTAGCGCGGTTCCGTTCTTATTCCTAGTGTCATTTGGAAAGAATGAAATGGAAACACTTATTATTTTGATCCAATCTTTCTTGAAATGTTTTATGACCGGTGAGAAAGGGGCAGCATACCCTTTTACCTGGAACACCCTAAACCTGGGTTGGCCAGGCTCCACTGCTGCAGACATAACATTCTTATTTCATTGCTCAATGTATTCAAAAATATCAAAATGTTTCTAATTTCTAAATGTTTCTAAAAAGAAATACAATTTAAAACAACCAATTAAGAAGTGAGCTAAACAACTACGAAAACCCGTTCAAAAGAACAAAACAAACACAGTCAAAGTTTTAAAAACATTGACATCGACTAATCGAAAATCTTTTCAGAATATTACTTATAGAGAATTTACTAAGCTTTTGAATATTTTCTATCCACTTACGACGATTTCCCAACTGTTTTCGAGATGTTAAGGAAAATATGCGAAGTTCTCAAAACTTTTCATGTCTAAAAATAAAATATTTTATTTTAATCCTTCCTTAACTCCGAACGTAACCAAAATTTAAACATCTTTCTTTACATGAATTTCAAACATTCAGAAAATATTTTAACTGAATCCCAAGATTCTAAGTACCCAAACCATATAAGTGATTCAACAAGTATCTTGCGACTTTTCTCGAAAACGGTTAAAGCTATCCCCTTAAAAATGGTTCCATTCGTTTTTATAGGCAAATAACCCTAAAAAACGAGTACTTGCAAGCATATGAATTAAGCGCAACTATTTTTTTCGCGCGAATTGCGCTCCAAAAACCATGTTCCGGTGGACGGATTCTGCTGGTTAACGAGCTTGACCTTTCAAATTAGACGAAAGATTTTTGTACCAAATTTCATCAAAATCGGACCATTATTGAGGCCAGGAAAAAGCGAACAGCCAAATATATATATATATATATATATATATATAGGGGAAGGTGTTGTACCTTGGACCATCGAGGCTATGGCGGCATGTAGCAACATTCTACAAATTTTGGTGTAATTAGTGTTTAGCTCCTTCCCTCGAGGGCTTGTGTAACCTACTTTGGATTATTCAAGTCAAAGAGGAAATACTTAGACTAATTTGGAAAGATTAAAATAGAAGCATTTATTATTTTGGTTCCATCAGTCTTGAAAGGTCTTGATTTATGATCTTACCTGGAAGGGTCGGCCCACACCGGGACCCTTTCTAGTGCCCCTTTCTATATATATATATACATATATATATATATATATATATATATATATATATATATATATATATATATGTATATATATATATATATGTAAATATTAACTGGGGTCATTTTTGGTGTCTACTAGGTAGGATCGATAAAGATTCGAAGAAATTTTTCAAAAATTCCGTCATGAGTGCAACCTCAATAGCTACTTTCCTTCGGAGGAAAGTGGTAATATGATTTGGAAAAAGGAAATTTTATGCTTGTTAAAAATAAAAGTAAAAAGTCCGTCACGCAGGAGCTGCATTACTAAGCACTTTCCTCAGAATTGGGTATTGTCGAGTGCATTCCTGAATAATTTGCTTAAAATAACCTATATAGATAAATAAAATAAAAAGATAAATAGTTCTACTCTTTTGCATTTTTTATGAGCAGCTGTTTCAATTATTAATTTTGTAATTAATTTCTTCCAGAGTTTTGTGTATGCGTGGTACTACACTACATATTAAATACACAAATCTTCACATTTTGATCTATTGATCTTGATGAGTTTCGCGAACCTCATCATGGCGGAAGAATTAAATTCAAACATAGTACAAAGTAACACCCCCCTCCCCTTCCAATAGACCGATTTAGTTCATTTTTACAACCCCTTTTTCTTATTAGATACCCAGGACGTATAAAGAGTTTCATTACAATACAATCGAAATTACGACCGGTATAAGGAAATTAGTAATCTCTGTCCGGAGTAAACCCTCCCTTTTAGTCATGTATAGTCAACCGATTTAGTTTATTTTTATAACAAATTTTTCTCTTCAGTTGAATACAACGAATACCGAGTTTCGTTAAAATATAACAAGTATTATGGCTGATATTGGCAAATAACTACTTTGGCTCCGGTGTAAACCCCCCCCCCCTCCACATGGACCGATTTTGTTGGTTAACGAACTCGTTCAATCGTTTGATGAAAGAATACTACATTCCAAGTTTCGTGGCGAAAAAACAAAAACTCTGGCCAGTATCGTGTTAACGGACACATATATAACTATATATATATATATATATATATATATATATATATATATATATATATATACATATATATATATATATATATATATATATATACATATATATATACATATATATATATATATATATATATATATATATATATATATATATATAGATAGATATATATAAATTTGGACGGGGGTCATTTTCGGTGTCTACTAGATAGGATCGATAAAGATTCGAAGAAATTTTTCAAAAATTCCGTCATGAGTGCAACCTCAATAGCTACTTTCCTTCGGAGGAAAGTGCTAAAAGACTATCGCATATTTAGTCGCAGAGATCTGTGGTATTAAATGCCCAATGTCTAAGATCCAATATTTGAAAAAAAACGAACTTTAAGTGACAAGTTTACGAGAGAAGATGAAAATTTGTATGATATTGATGTTGAAGACATTGTGGCTAAACTTCCATACCCTACTATTGCTAGTGGATCTGCTTGACAGTTGAAACGTTTATTGATTGGACTGGATTTTTCAGCATATTAAGCATGACATAATATCAATAATAGCTTTTTTATTATGCTTACATCCTTGTCCTATATTTATTAAACTTACAATTATTTACAATATTACTGAATACAATTTTTTTTCTGCACTGCTGTGTTGTTCTTAGGTGGTCAGATGTACAACTACATGTTGTACCTTTGACCACTGTACGATTTTTTTTTTTTAATTTAATTTAAAAATATTAAATGTAAAGCTAGAACCTTGAAAAAATTAAATATGAGAAGCAATAGAAAACTAACTAGAATGAAAAAAATAAATATGAATTTAGCTTTAATATTCAAGCCAAAAAAATTCAATTTTGCAAAGTGGTCAAAGGTACAACACCTTCCCCTATATATATATATATATATATATATATATATATATATATATATATATATATATATATATATATATATATATATATACACAAATTTATATATACAAATTTGAACCACCGTTATTTTTGTTCTCTAGGGGTTCTGAAACGTAAAAGTTTGTAGTCGGCACTTCCGGATTGTTTCATGAGGTCAACTTTATAAGCGGGGTTCCTCCCTATGGAGGGATAAAGGAACCGCGCTAAAAATGGACAGATTTTAATGAAATTTGGTATTATCCTTTACTAATGGCACTCGGGAACCGCGCTAAGATGACGCAGTTCCTGCGAGTCGGGCTTTTAAAATACATATGTCGGAATTGACGATCAAGTGGCGCACAGAGGTGCCAAACGACGGATTATGTGAGAATAAACCTGTAGTTACTTGAATCTTTATCATTTCGCTATCATTTTGAAATATTATTATGTGTTGAGTCAAATGAGATCACTACCAATTCGATAAATTAATAATTTTGGAAGATAAACGGGTCTTATAGTAAGAAAACCAGCAAATATTCAATTTAAAAAAGTCATATTTTACTCAATGGGTCTCGAAACGTATAATTCCAAATGTGTTTTTGAGCGCTGAGTTGAATAAACTAACAATCAATGTGATACTGTTAAGTTTTCTTGACCTATTCCTCTTTATTCAAATTTGCGCTTATAACGGAAAAGTCCGACTCGCAGGAACTGCTTCGTCTTAGCGCGATTCCGGTCATATCTCAGGTTCCATTAGTTAATGAATAGAAACAGTTCTTGGTAGGGATTGATCTTTCGTAAAAAAAGGTAAGAAAGTCCGACTCGCAGGAACTGCGTCATCTTAGCGCGGTTACATATCGAAGAGATGGAATAGATTAGCATCACAAATCACAGGAAACTGACAGTAGCCAACTTACACAGAAGCGGATAATTCTTAATCTGTATAAGTCAATACAATTATGTACTGAAAACGTACTTACTCTTTGACTACTGCTGAAAAGGCTCTATTATAAACAACCAAAAATTCGTTGTCATTTTAAGTATCTTGTTTTATTAGCAAATTCGTTTTACTGTTATAACCAACTGTAAATATGTGCTTCATGGCGAATAAAATTCCATTCTGTCGTGGGTTAAATCTTTCTATAAAATTAGAAATAACGATAGCTTCAGTTGGAGACTATGAGGAAGGTTATAAGACAGGAGAATTCAAAACAAATATGTCATCATGATTAGCCACAGCCATCTTGATTACCACAGCCACTCCAGACTTATTATTACCAATACCTTTCACCGTTTCTTAGCTTATTTTACTAGTATACTAATTTTACTGATAAATGCAATTTAAAACAAGAAACAACCATTTAAAAAGTGAGATCAACATAGAGAAAAACCCTTTCAAAACAACAAAACAAACACTTTTTAAGTTTTAAGCGCTTATATCTCTGATTGACGTTGCCCCATCGAATATTGCTTCAGAACCTTTTTTGTAGAGAATTTAGTAAGCATTCGAATGGGCACCTTCCACTTATTTTCCACGATTTTCCAACCGTTATCGAGATATTTACGAAAAATGTATGAAGATCCGAAAACTTTTCATGTCTATTAATAAAATAATTTTTTTCTCATACTTCCTTAACTCCAAATATAACCAAAAGTTGAACATATTAGTGGGGATTAATTTCCAAGTTGTAGAAAATATTTCAATTGAATGAATTGATTTTAAGTACTCACAAAAATATAATGACTTACGAAAACATTCATTCCACTTTTCTCAGGAACGGTTACAGATATCGCCTTAAAATGGTTTCATTCGTTTTCTTATGTCAAGAAACGTATAAAACAAGTACCTGCAAGCATATAAACTCAAAAACGTAAGCGTTACGATTTTTTTGCACGAATTTCGCCCCAAACACTATTTTCTAGTGGGCGGATTCTGCTGGTTAACGAACTTGACCTTTCAAATTAGACGACAGATTTTTATACCAAAAGTCATGAGGTCAACCTCATAAGTGAGTTCTCCCTATGGAGATAGGGAGTAACCACGCTAATATAAAATAAAATCTCGAACAGAAGGATGATTAAGGCACCACATCTGGAAACTGAGAGTATCCCCGCCTTCTCAACGTTCGCCCTGGGAAAATAAGGGATCAGAAATGATGACACATCCGTGAGGCATAGTTCTCCGTCTTCTCATCGCCCTGATGAAGGCTTGAATATCAAGCCGAAACGTCGGCAAACAATAAAACTCATTTACCAATACAAGATGTTGATTTATTAAGATACCACGACCGAGACCTGAAAAATTCTATCTTATATATCCATATATATGGACAATTCACTGAGAGGAGAATATATATATATATATATATATATGTGTGTGTATATATATATATATATATATATATATATATATATATATATATTATTAAATATCTTAAAAACGATTGGATATCATGTTTGGTACTCAAAGCTTACTGAATTTCCTACAAAATCTCCCTCCTGACATAATTCATGGTTTCCCGGGCATAAAAATAGTCCCTGAATTATTTCACTTTTTCCAACGGTGGAAAGGTGAACCTGAAGAAATAACCTTGAATAGACTATCAAGGAAAATCGTTCTATTTTAGCCCTTCATCACTTAAACCAGCCTGCATCTATTGTAAGTTGTGCTGCTTCTTCGCTCCCTTTCAAAGACACAGCTACACATAAAGCTTGGTCTCTTTTGGAATAGTCTCAGCTATTTCCTTTTATGATAGCATGGCTAAAGTACATTCGCCACCGGGAAATCCGTTCATTCACAGGGTATGTATTGTGAGGTTTCCTCTAAAAAAACCTGGAAATGGGGAAATAATCCCCCCCACTTATTTGTCTCTGTCCCTATTTAAGCTAATGTAAGAGAAAACGTAATCGTATTGTGTTCCTTCTTAAATATTTACATAAATCTGTAAACATCCCTTATCTCGGTACCATATATGTAAAAGTGAAATTTTTGAATGTCAAGAACCACAGTTGGATTTTTTTTTTCTATTAAAGCATATATTCTCTCCGTTTCGGCCAGGCTTATGGGTCGTAATACGATGGCGTCCATCTTACAAAAGTCCGACTCGCAGGAACTGCATCATCTTAGCGTGGTTCCGTTCATATCCCTTTTGTCGTTTGAAAAGCTTAGAATAGAAACAGATAATATTTGCTTTGGCCTTCAAAGGGGTTTATGACTATCTGGCCGGGTCCGCCAGACCCCAGAATCTTCTTCTAGAGATACCCATTTCATACGTTGAATGCATTGAAAAATATCAAACTTTTTCACATTTTCTTTTGTTCTTCTACTATAGTAATAATTCTACAAATAAAATCAATTAAAAAATAAAATAAATAAGTCCGACTCCCAGGAACTGCGTCGTCTTAGCGCGGTTACGTACTTCTCGAAGAAATGGAATAGATTAGCATTACAAATCACAGGAAACTGACAGTTGCCAACTTACACAGAAACGGATAATTCTTAATATGTATAAGTCAATACAATTATGTACTGAAAACGTACTTACTCTTTGACTACTGCTAAGAAGGCTCTATTCTAAACAACCAAACATTCGTTGTCATTTTAAGTATCTTGTTTTACTAGGAAATTCGTTTTACTGTTATAATCAACTGTAAATATAAGCTTCATGGCGAATAAAATTCCATTCTGTCGTGGGTTAAATCTTTCTACAAAATAAGAAATAACGATAACTTCAGTTTGAGGCTATGAGGAAGGTTATAAGACAGTAGAATTCAAAACAACCTACGTAATCATGATTAGCCACTGCCATCATGATTACCACAGCCACTCTAAACTTATTATCACCGTTTCTTAGCTTATTTTACTACTATACTAATTTTACTGATAAATGCAATTTAAAACAAGAAACAACCAATTAAAAAGTGAGATAAACAAAGAGAAAAACTCTTTCAAAACAACAAAACAAACACTTTTTAAGTTTTAAGCGCTTATATCACTGATTGACGTTGCTCCATCAAATATTGCTTCAGAACCTTTTTTGTAGAGAATTTAGTAAGCATTCGAATGGTGACCTTCCACTTAGCACGATTTCCTAACCGTTATCGAGATATTTACGAAAAATGTAAGAAGATCCGAAAACGTTTCATGTCTATTAATAAAATATTTTTTTTCGCATACTTCCTTAACTCTAAATATAACCAAAATTTAAACATCTTAGTTGGGATTAATTTCCAAGTTGTAGAAAATATTTCAATTAAATTCCGCAATTCTAAGTACTCACAAAAATATAATGACTTACAAAAACATTGATTCCACTTTTCTCAGGAACGGTTACAGTCATCGCCTTATAAATGGTTTCATTCGTTTTCTTATGTGAAGAAACCTATAAAACAAGTACCTGCAAGCATATAAACTCAAAAACGTAAGCGTTACGATTTTTTTTTGCGCGAATTTCGCCACAAACACTATCTTCTAGTGGGCGGATTCTGCTGGTTAACGAACTTGACCTTTCAAATTAGACGACCGATTTTTATGTCAAATTTCGTTAAAATCGGACCATTTTTGAGCTTGCTAGAGCGCGAACAGACAAGCATATATATAAATATATATATATATATATATATATATATATATATATATATATATATATATATACAAATTTGGGCCACCTATATTTTCGTGATCTATAGGGTCTGAAACGTGAAAGTTTCTAGTCGGCACTTCCGGATTACGTCGTGAGGTCAACCTCATAAGCGGGTTCTCCCTATGGAGGTAGGGAGTAACCGCCCTAAAAGAACCGTTCGAATGAACGAAATCAATTACATCAAAGCTTTAAGCACTTATTTCTCCGAATGGCATCGCCTACTTAAAACTTTCTACAGAACCTTTTTTGTAGAGCATTTAGTAAGCTTTCGAATGGTTACCTTCCGCTTACCATGATTGTCAACGGTTTTCGAGATACTAACGAAAGTATACAAAGTTACCATAACTTTTCTTGTCTGTTAATAAAATATTTTATTCTAACCCATCCTTTACTCCAAACGTAACCAAAATTTCAACATATTAGTGTTGATGAAAATCAAACATGCAGAAAATGTTTCAACTGAATCCCATAATTCTAAGTACCAAAATCAAAGACAAAAAGTCCGACTCGCAGGAACTGCGTCATCTTAGCGCGGTTACGTACATCTCGAAGAAATGGAATAGATTAGCATCACAAATCGCAGGAAACTGACATTAGCCAACTTACAATATAGCGCATAATACTTAATCTGTATAAGTCAATACAATTATGTACTGAAAACTTACTCTTCGACTACTGCTGAGAAGGCTCTATTCTAAACAACCAAAAATTCGTATCTTGTTTTACTAGCAAATTCGTTTTACTGTTATAATCAACACTAAATATGTGCTTTATGGCGAATAAAATTCCATTCTGTCGTGGGTTAAATCTTTCTATAAAATAAGAAATAACGATAATTTCAGTTGGAGGCTATAAGGAAGGTTATATAGATAGGAGAATTCAAAACAAACTATGCATACGTCATCATGATTAGCCACAGCCATCTTTATTACCACAGCCACTCCAAACTTATTACCAATGCCTTTCACCGTTCTTAGCTTATTTTATACAATACTAATTTTACTGATAAATGGAATTTAAAACAAAAAACAACCTTTTAAATAGTTAGGCAAACAAAGAGAAAACCCCTTTCAAAACAACAAAACAAACACTATTTAAGTTTTAAGCGCTTATATCTCTGATTGACGATGCCCCATCGAATATTGCTTCAGAACCTTTTTTGTAGAGAATTTAGTAAGCACTCGAATGGTCACCTTCCACTTACCACGATTTCCCAACCGTTATCGAGATATTTACGAAAAATGTATGAAGATCCGAAAACTTTTCATGTCTATTAATAAAATAATTTTTTCCGCAAACTTCCTTAACTCCAAATATAACCAAAATGTAAACATCTTAGTTTGGACTAATTTCCAAGATGTAGAAAATATTTCAATTGAATCCCGCAATTCTAAGTAGTCACGAAAAAATAATGACTTACAAAAACATTGATTCTACTCATCTCAGAAACGGCTAAAGATATCGCCTTCAAAATGGTTCCATTCGTTTTCTTATGTTAAGAAACCTATAAAACAAGTACTTGCAACCATATAAACTCAAAAACGTAAGCGTTACGATTTTTTTTGCGCGAATTTCGCCCCAAACACTATCTTCTAGTGGGCGGATTCTGCTGGTTAACGAACTTGACCTTTCAAATTAGACGACAGATTTTTGTACCGAATTTCGTTAAAATCGGACCGTTTTGAGCTTGCTAGAGCGCGAACAGACAAGCATATATATAAATATATACATATACAAATTTTAGCCACCTATATTTTCGTGATCTCTAGGGTCTGAAACGTGAAAGTTTCTAGTCGGCACTTCCGGATTGCGTCATGAGGTGAACCTCATAACCGGGTTCTCCCTATGGAGATAGGGAGTAACCGCGCTAAAAACGTAAGCGTTTCGATTTTTATGCTAAAAATGTTTTAGCGCGGTTACTCCCTATCTCCATAGGGAGAACCCGCTTATGAGGTTGACCTCATGACGCAATCCGGAAGTGCCGACTAGAAACTTTCACGTTTCAGACCCTATAGATCACGAAAATATAGGTGGCCCAAATTTGTATATATATATATATATATATATATATATATATATATATATATATATATTTATATATATGCTTGACTCTTCGCGCTCTAGCAAGCTCAAATAAAGTCCGACTCGCAGGAACTGCAGCATCTTAGCGCGGTTCCGTTCATGTCCCTAGTGCCATTTGATAAGCTTAGAAAAGAAATAAACTTTTTTTTTTTTTTTTTTTTATATATCTCGTGAAAATTGTCAAAATCCTCTCGAACATCTCGAATAAAAGTGATATTAAGGCGTCAGGGACACCGACAGTAGCTAACTTTTACACAGAAGCGGACATTACAGAATCTGGCTCTCATTCTACAGCAAAGCTCTATAAATCAATACAAAATATGCCTAATAAAGCCTTTCTAGAGGATACAGAAGCATGGGCGTATATGAGGGGGGGGGCTGAGGGGGCTGCAGCCCGTCCCGAAATTTTGAATTGATGATAAAAACTTCTCGTAAAACCCTTAAAAATAAATTAAATAAGATCACTTAGTTCATAAAACATATTTTATTTTACGTGTAATAGCGTTTTAGTTGCCTAAAACTATTCCAAGCTCTAAATATTTAGTATTCCATACCCTGGAAATGGTCTCAGCCCCCCCCCCGAAATTGTTTTTATATATGCCCATGTACAGAAGGATCAAGAAGAAGTACACAAGATTGAGTAGAATACCCTGCCTAATATAGCCTATATAGAATAATATGCCGAATAAAACCTTTCTAGTAAATACACAAGGACAAATAAAAGTCTTGACGAATAACAAGTCAAGAAAAAAAAACTTTATTTAACAAAATAAAACAAAGTTTAGTTGCCCAACTACAATAGAATAATATACCTAATTAAGTCTATGGAGTAGACACAAATGGACCAAAAACAAGCCTTGTGGAATATTGTTTTTTTTCTAATTAAATACTTTTTATCAATATTTAGTATATAACCTTTGTTGAAAACTATTGATTGCTAATTGATGAATCGGTTTACAACTAAGTAGTCTTTATGAATATTTAGTATATCACCTTATGTTTGGATCTGAGTTTTTGGGGTGCTCTCCGCCTAGGCTTTGTATTTGTGTCGGCAGATACCTGGGGTATATTTACAGCTCTTGAGGATTAACTCTTAGCAGGTAAATTTCCTGCGGCCCCCTTGTTTCTACGGGCATTCAACCGCCATATTAGCTCATAGTATCTAACCGTTGTGAAGTTTATTTTTTGGATTTAGGACTTAATATACATATGTAGACTAAATCATAGCAAGAAGTAATCCTCCGTCGTCGGTTCTTAACTAAGTAGACTCGCTAATGTTATCCAAACTTAGATACATCGTATTTAAAATCCACAGCAAAAACACGACATTTCATCAGAATCCCCTGCTGAATAAAACTTATATAGAATAATATGCAAAATAAAGCCTATCTAGTGGATAAAAATAGAGGAAAAAAGCCGTTCGTGGTGGTAGAAAATCTTAAAAGTATTTCGCTCAGAAATCTCCGAAATATTGTCACAAATTTTACGTATCCTGTTTTATAGCCAAATAGATTTATATTCTATAATCAATAAGAAAAACCTACTAACAATAAAAAACTATGGGTAACAGATGAAAATAGGGAATACCAAGAATAATTCTAAAGAACGAAATCAACACCAGTACTGTAATCTAGATATTCATACGGCATCTTCGAATTCTAACAAACAAAATATTGATTCTAATTAAACGTATCCTGTTTTATTGACAAATACATTTGACTACTATAAGCAATTAAAAACACTAGGGAATATGCCAAAGAACTCGGAGTAGGAGCCTCGACAGTTTCAAGACATTTGAAGGAAATCGACAAATCCAAAACTGACATTTCATACGGTACAGCCTGATATATTTTTAACAACGAATTGTTTTTCTTATTTTAATTAATCTGTTTTATTGTCAAATACATTATCCAACTTTAAGCAATTAAAAAATAACAAGGAATAAAAACAAACAAAAAGAACCGTTCGAATAAACGAAATCAATTACTTCAAAGTTTAAGCATTTATTTCTCCGATTGACATAGCCTAATCAAAAATTGTTTCAGAATCTTTTTTGTAGAACATTTAGTAAGCTTTCGCATGGTAACCCTCCGTTTACCAATATTCCTAACCGTCTTCGAGATATTAGGGAATGTATACGAAGTTCCCAAAACATTTCATGTCTGTTAATAAAATATTTTATTCTAATCCTTCCTTAGCTCCAAACGTAACCAAAATTTTAACATATTAGTGTTGATGAAATTCAAACATGCAGAAAATGTTTCAACTGAATCCCATAATTTTAAGTATCAAAATCAAAGACAAAAAGAACAGTTCGAATAAGGGAAATCAATCACTTTAAAGTATTAAGCACTTATTTCTCCGATTGACATCGCCTAATCAAAACTTTTATTAGAACCTTTTTTGTAGAGCATTTAGTAAGCTTTCTAATGGTATTCTTCCGTTTCCCAAATTCTCAACCTTTTTCGAGATATTAAGGAAAGTATACAAAGTTACCAAAACTTTTTTATGCCTGTTAATAAAATATTTTATTCTAACCCTTCCTTAACTCCAAACGCAACCAAAATTTTAACATATTAGTTTTAATGAAAGTAGAACATGCAGTAAATGTTTCAACTGAATCCCATGATTCTAAGTACCCAAACCAAAAACGGCATTCAAAACTTATTTTTTCTGTTTTCTCGAAAACTATTAAAGCTATGGCCTTGAAAATGGTTCCATTCGTTTTCCTAGCCCAAGAAGCCTATAAAAAGAGTACTTACAAGCTTATGAACTCAAAAACGTAAGCGTTACGATTTTTTTGAGCGAATTTCGCCCCAAACGCCATCTTCCAGTGGGCGGATTTTGCTGGTTAATGAACTTGACCTTTCAAATTAGACGACAGATTTTTGTACCAAATTTCATCAAAATCGGACCATCAGGGAAGCCAGAAATGAGCGAACAGACAAATATATATATATATATAAATAAATATATACATATATATATATATATATATATATATATATATATATATATATATATATATATACAAATTTGAACCACCATTATTTTCGGTCTCTAGGGGTTCTGAAACGCGAAATTTTCTTGTCGGCTCTTCCGGATTGTTTCATTGTATCAACCTTATAAGCGGGGTTCCTCCCTATGGGGGAGGGAGGAACCGCGCTAAAATGGTACGATTTTAATGAAATTTGGTACAAAAATCTGTCGTCTGATTTGAAAGGTCAAGTTCGTTAACCACTAGAATCCGCCCACTAGATGATAGTGTTTGGGGTGAAATTCGCGCAAAAAAAATCGTAGCGCTTACGTTTTTGTGTTTATATGCTTGCAGGTACTTGTTTAATAGGTTTCTTAACATAAGAAAACGAATGAAACCATTTATAAGGCGATATCTGCAACCGTTCCTGAGAAAAGTGGAATCAATGTTTTTGTAAGTCATTATATTTTTGTGAGTACTTAAAATAGCGGGATTCAATTGAAATATTTTCTACTACTTGGAAATTAATCCCAACTAAGATGTTTAAATTTTGGTTATATTTGGAGTTAAGGAAGTATGCGAAAAAAATATTTTATTAATAGACATGAAAAGTTTTCGGATCTTCATACATTTTTCGTAAATATCTCGATAACGGTTAGGAAATCGTGCTAAGTGGAAGGTGGCCATTCGAATGCTTACTAAATTCTCTAAAAAAAAGGTTCTGAAGCAATATTGGATGGGGCAACGTCAATCAGAGATATAAGCGCTTAAAGCTTAAAAAATGTTTCCACGACAGAATGGAATTTTACTCGCCATGAAGCACATATTTACAGTTGTTTATAACAGTAAGACGAATTTGCTAGTAAAACAAGATACTTAAAATGACAACGAATTTTCGAGGTTGTTAAGAATAGCCTTCTCAGCAGTAGTCAAAGAGTAAGTACGTTTTCAGTACATAATTTTATTGACTTATACAGATTAAGAATTATCCACTTCTGTGTAAGTTGGCTGCTGTCAGTTTCCTGTGATTTGTGATGCTAATTTATTCCATTTCTTCGAGATGTACGTAACCGCGCTAAGATGACGCAGTTTCTGCGAGTCGGACTTTTTATGATGGTACTGTTTTCTCTAGCATAAAAAATGTCGGTATGCCATTTGTAAATATGCGCCCCTTCACTATCAATCGGCTTGATCAAATACTTCTACCTTCTATTGATGAGTGCTTCAATCAAACCTTTAATCTTTTGGGCAAAACTCCCTCGACCCTCATCACTAGAAGCCGTGAAATGGAGCAGTACGTTTCGCTATTTGATTTTTTGTTTGGTTCGGTGCTGAAAGGTTTCAAATACAGATTTGGGCTTCCTAGCCTTAACAATAATCTTTACTCCTTACTTTCTACAATTCGGGACAATCCCGATACAAATCTTTCAACAAACTGATGAACTCCTGCTCCAAGTTTTCGGGGAGGACGGTTTCGATACTGGACGCCATGGCGCGCCATACTTCCACCGAGAGACTGACGCAAAGCTTGATGAAAATTGCCCTACACTATCAAGGCGCTTGACCATCTGCTTGAGTCATACAAGCTTCCTCTCAGTCACCGTCAATGCTTGCTTCAAGCGTCACTCAGGTCTCTATACTATGAATCATGCTTTTCATGATTTACTCAAGCATTTGATCAAGCCGCTTGATAATGTAAGGGCACCTCAATGTGGGTAACATGTTTGGTATCTGCCAGTGAGTACTGAATTTCTGCCTGACCCCCAGCTATGAGTGGGTTCGATTCCCTATGGGGGTGGTGGTTTTTCTTTACAAAAAAGAAAAGGCATCAGCCCTATCCTGGCCAGAAAAGGGTGGTAACCTATAGATAACCCGCCCTAAAATTCTTAGTTAATAATAATGGACTTGAGAAATATTTTTGGGACGGGTTATCTTCAGGTCACCACCCTTTTCTAACCAGGATTAGGCTAATACTGTTTACTTTTTCAGAAAGAAAAGCCACCGCTGGGAATCAGCTGTTTGCCTAACTGTTTACTTCTTATACAAATCTACACGATTTGACCGATTTTGCCCAAACATAGTACACATGTCGGTTTTTATCCGGGTAGTGTCATAGGCTAAGTCAAAATCGTCCATCAGTTGTCTGTCTGCATGTTTGTTCCTTACACAAATTCACACTGTTAGACCGATTTTGACCAAACTTGGCACACAGGTAGGTCTTGGTCCGGGGAATGCACTAGGCTAGGTCAAAAAGGTCTTTCAGCTGTCTGTCTGTATGTTTGTTCCTTATACAAATCCACACCGTTTGGCCTATTTGGACCAAACATGGCACGCAGGTAGGTCTTGATACGGGAGTGTCATATTACCTATGACGTTTTGTACTTTTTGTTCCATCGGAAAGCCATCATTCCTTCTGAAACCCATCAGGTGTGGTATCAAATGAATTGTCTTGGTAAGGAGAACCTATATTTGATGTTTTAAGAAACATTTCGACGCATTTTACAGGTGTGACTTCTTTCTCAAATGTTTAATAAAGTCGTATAGACCGAGAGCTGGCAACGCACTTTTCATGAAGTGTTTTATGCACCCTAAAATTTTGCTATAATGTACCTCTTAGGTAGATAAGAAGGTAAATATGTGTTTCCTGGACATACCTTGCAACACCAGGTACTGCACCTAGGGGAAAGGTGCAAAATAATATTGCCCAAAAATAGAGTTTTATTCAGAAGCCAACTATTATTAATGAAAAAAATGGCAAATTAAGGCAATTTTCAAATTAATAATAAATAAGGCAGACACTTTTAAGGGGGTTAAAATGATAATAATAAAAAAAAAAAAAAAAAAAAAAAACTAAGTACCTAGTTTTTATTTATAATATTAAATGAAGTGCTTTATTCACGCTGCGATTTAAACAGCGTCTTCAGTAAACATATTTGAAAATAATTACAAAAGGGCAGACACTTTTGTGGGGTATAATTATCAGGAAACATAAAAATAAATGTTGAATATGATAGACTGCAATACACTGCGCGTAACCGTAAGAGTGAATGACAGCACCGCGCAGTTGTGGTTGTTCTCTGCGCTCTCATTGGTTCTTGCTCACATGATCTTGTACAGCTGTTCCGGTTTAAATGACAGCATGTATAAAACTCTCATTTAATATGAGAATAAAAACAATTAAGTTTTTTTTTTTTACGTGTTATACCCCTTAAAAGTGCCTGCCATATTTATTAATCATTGTAAAATTGTCTTAATTTTACATTAAAGATAGTTGGCTTCTGATTAATACTCTATTTTTCGGAAATATTGTTTTGCACCTTTCCCCTATGCGCAGTACCTGGTGTTCCAAGGTATGTCCAGGAAACACATACATATCTTCTTATCTACCTAAGAGGTATATTATAGCAAAATTTCAAGTTGCATAAAACACTTCATGAAAAGTGCGTTGCCAGCTCTCGGACTAGTAGGGGTTAACTGCATAATATACTTGAAAGCAGATACTAAGTTTTTCAAAGTCGAGTCAACTAAATTACAAAGTTTAGGTTCACAAACCCAAAATATATCGTCTTCGTTCTTATCTTTTTCTTGAAGGCCTTCTACACTTTCCCTATTGTGATCTTTATCCTCGGGATAAGGTTCCTGTGTTTTACAGTGTAATAGTTTAGTTAAGAGAGCAATCAATAAGTCCTCTAGAGTATTGTCCTCTAGAGTATTTGTCCTCTAGAGTACTGTAATCTGGAAGAGCTTCTAACTTTTCTAGTCTAGTGATTAGATGTATGTAGTTCGATTATTGGTATCAAATATCAAGCATTGAGGAGAACTTCATGCAGAATCCAAAGACCCTGGTTTTATGTGAAGTACAAAAGCCAGTAGGTATGCGGCAACTAAAATTTAATTAATACTTAGGCCTCTCGTCCACTGGAACCGAAAAGCTGCGAAATGAATTCGTCCGAATTCGGACGAAAACGCGCGAACAATCCAAACACGTGGCTCCATCATGGACCGCGTCCACTGGGCCCGTATCGTTCGTCCGTTTTCGTCCGAACTTGTGCGAAGTGCGAACCGATCCCATTCTGCTGGGATTTATAGTTGCGAACGAGTGCGAAATGTCATGGTTAAACATGGACTGTGAGTACGAGCCATCTAGTCTACTGCGAATTCGGACGAATACTGAGCCAATGGACGATCGGCGTTCGTCCGAATTCGTTGCTTCGCAGTTCGCAGCTTTTCGGTTCCAGTGGACGAGCGGCCTTAGAAAAGTAATGAGATCCCAAAAAAAACATAAATGTGAAATAGAGGCCAAGTTCCTTCCCCCCACAAAGAAACACTCCCTTCCCCAAAAAGCGAGAAATATCCCCTCCTAAAACCCCCAAAAATTGCCCAGGTATATTCTTAAACTTGGCAATGTTTAGTTTTCTCTCTCAAGATAATTTCGGCACAAATAAAACATTGCCAAGGTTAAGATTATACGTGGTTGAGTAAAGTGATATTTTAGAAACTGGATATAAGTATTTTTATTGTTGTTTTTAAAGGTCAGTTGAAGTGTCTTTACTGTTCTTAGTAAGTAACTATGAGGTCTTCTAAGTAATGAACTTGGACATTTCTTTCTTGTATCACCTCTTGTATTGGCAAATATTTTTGGTTGAAAATATGGTACATTTAATACACCAACTCATACTACTTTTTGGAGTATAGGATGGTAAGGCAATTTTTGGGGGTTTTAGGAGGGGATATTTCTCGCTTTTTGGGGAAGGGAGTGTTTCTTTGTGGGGGGAGGAACTTGGCCTCTATTTCACATTTATGTTTTTTTTTTTGTATTTTGATTTCAAAAGAGCACACATTTTTTAGTATCTGAAAATAAAATTCAAAGAAGAAAATTAACTCAATCTATTTTAATCACTAAGTAAACCAACTCAATGTGCAAATATTGGCCCACTAGGAATGCCACTCAAAATTTACGATGTATATCGTGGGATTAATGTCAAAGGATCTTAACTACGCAATGCTCATTTCATAGGAATCAAGAAACACAATTCTATTGAATAGGAATAATTTTGAATTTAGTTATTTATTCAGTTTGATTGAAAAAAAAAAATCACTACTTTATTTTGGGTATTTATTGAGTTTATTGAAATGTACATGCATATATCATATCGCCCCTACCATGCCAAACAATCAAATATGCAATATCTCGTTTTTCAGATTCGAGACATTGCTTTTGGAGTGTGGACGATACAGCTTGTCGCAAATTGTTACAACTCTAACCCCTTTAGAGTAGCCTCTAACGCCTTAAATAAAGTATCGAATAAGATAAGATAAGATTTTTCAATATATTACTTTGTCAATTGATAGAATATGTTCGATCTCTAGTTTGCTCCGATTTGCATATTCGATAGTTTGGTATGGTAGGGACGATATGCTCGTCCATTTCAGAAATTTCGCTTAAAGAAAATTCGGTACACCCATTGATCAACAATTTAGAGCTTCTGAAATAATGAAATTTGTTAAAGCGAGATCAAAAATTAAATATCATTAATCAGTAAATTTCTCCTTCTCTCACTAGCCCATTTCAAACTAATTAAACTTAATTAACTCTAATTAAACTTCCTCAGATCTTGTTGGATTGCGTGGACGTCATAATCATTAGAAGTGCCTAGACAATAATAGGTCTGCCTGGGAATGCTTGCAAAGGTATGCTTTATGCACCTCGTCAATACAGGGGGGCTTGGGTTGCTTAGATCCCATTGGTGGGCGCATCTCCAGCCATGATCTATTTCTCGAAAACTCGCCGGTGTTGTCCATTCCACGAATTGTTTCAATCTTTTAGCACTTTCCGAAGGTAGTATGTAGCTATTGAGTTTGCACTCATGATAGAATTTTTGAAACATTTCTTTAAATATGCCTCAATCCTACCTAGTACACACCAAAAATTACCCCCGTTAATATATATATATATATATATATATATATATATATATATATATATATATAAATGTGTGTATATATATATATGTGTATATATATATGTGTATATATATATATATATATATATATATATATATATATATAAATAACTTTTATGCCAGACTCCAGAGGGAGTACATGATGACGGGAGTACTTCCTAAGAAGAAGTGCCCCTGAAGAGGTGCGAAAATATGCACGAAACATGTCGGACCTAATAAATAAAGTAGTGTGAAGGAAGGATTACTGCTTTTTAGACCCCAAGCCTCCTAAAATTTGAAAGAATTTATATATATTTTGGATCATTTGCAAAAATAAATAACATATATATATATATGTGTGTGTGTGTGTGTGTGTGTATATATATATATATATATATATATATATATATATATATATACTGAGTGATTCAAGTCTAGGAGGCGATTCCATGTCCAATTTTCTGTTTTTTTAAGGTCGACATATTTTTTCTTAAAAAATAAAATATTGCTCAAAAAAAGTGATACCTATTGACGCCATCATAAAATAGCAAAATTTCCTTTAATAAAACGGTGATTTGATTCTCTAAACCCATTGATAGAAGATATTTTCTGGACGTCCAATAACGCACTGTTTTTCTTGATGAATCAGAGAGTTTTCGCGATTTTATTGCTGAGCCCCCTAACGGACTACAGATTCGCTACTTACAGCAAAACGTCTACATTTAGTAAGCATTAAATCATTATTATCAAATTAATTAATTGATGGGGTCCATAGAAATTACTTTTTTACGAACAGTTTTGAGCAATATTTTCTTTTTTAAGAATATATATGTCTACCTAAAGAAAAAGAAAACAGAAAATTGTATATAACTCCTTTTCCCTTCAGAATCGGACCATACTTCGATTGAATTTTTTTGTTGGAAATGATGTCTAGAATCGCCTCCTGGAGTTTGACTTTAAACTACATATATATATATATATATATATATATATATATATATAGGCTTGCCATATTTTTGGAGAGTAAATCCGGTTCACATTAATATGAGATGGGCCTATCGGTGGACGGGCGTATGGAATAGCCCTCCCCTGGAAAATTAAAAAAAAAAAAAAAAATTGAAGCAAAATGTTGAGTTTTAAGCCACTACATCTTTCAGCCGTTTCCGGGACATTGATAAAACCGGGTGGGACACCGGGACAAGAGCAAAGTACCGGGACGTAGGGCAAGCATATATATATATATATATATATATATATATATATATATATATATATATATATATATATATATATATATATATATATATATAAGGGAAGGTGTTGTACCTCTGACCACCGTGGCTGTGGCGGCATGTAGCAACATTTTATAAATTTTGGTGTAATTAGTGTTTAACTCCTTCCTTAGGGGGCTTGTGAAACCTACTTTGGATTATTCAAGTCAAAGAGGATTCTTGCAAAATATACTTATCCATTTATATCATAAAAAAGTCCGTCTCGCAGGACTGCATCATCTTAGCGCGGTTCCGTTCATATCCCTAGTCTAATTTGGAAAGATTAAAATAGAAGCAGTTATTATTTTGGTTCCACCAGACTTTTTTTTTAAATTAATTATTATAATGGCATGTCAACCCTTAAGGTCACTAACGCCATTCCTGTGAGTAGTAAAGTCTTGAAAGGTGACATACATGATTTACAATCTTACCTGGAAGGGTCCGCTACACTAGAAACAGACCCGCTAGTGACAAGGTCTTGGAATCTTGGAAATCTATATTTCTAACAATAAATTGTTTTTGTTATTTTACTTAACCAGTTTTATTGTCAAATACATTATCCAACTATAAGCAATTAAAAAATAACAAGAAATAAAACAGACAAAAATAACCATTGGAATAAACTAAATCAATTAATTTAAAGCTTTAAGCACTTTTTTCTCCGATTGACATCGCCTGATTAAAACTTTCTTCAGAACCTTTTTTGTAGAGCATTTAGTAAGCTTCCGAATGGTAATCTTCCGCTTCACAAGATTGTCAACGGTTTTCGAGATACTAACGAAATTATACAAAGTTACCAAAACTTTTTTTGTCTGTTAATAAAATATTTTATTCTAACCCTTCCTTTACTCTAAACGTAACAAAAATTTCAACATATTAGTGTTGATGAAACTCCAACATGCAGAAAATGTTTCAATTGTATCCCATAATTCTAAGTACCAAAATCAAAGACAAAGAACCCTCCCTAGGAAGGACGCTAGGCAGTTGAAAAGCTATATATCTTGGAAATCCATGTCTCTAACATTAAATTGTTTTTCTTATTTTTCTTAACCTGTTTTATTTTCAAATACATTATCCAACAATAAGCAATTAAAAATAACAAGGAATAAAAAACAGACAAATAGAACAGTTCGAATAAGCGAAATCAATTACTTTAAAGTTTTAAGCTCTTATTTCTCCGATTGACATCGCCTAATCAAAACTTTCATTAGAACCTTTTTTTTTAGAGCATTTAATAACCTTTCTAATGGTATTCTTCCGTTTACCAGGATTCTCAACCTTTTTCGAGATATTAAGGAAAGTAAACAAAGTTACTAAAACTTTTTATGTCTGTTAATAAAATATTTTATTCTAACCCTTCCTTAACTCCAAACGTAACCAAAATTTCAACATATTAATTTTGATGAAAGTAGAACATACAGAAAATGTTTCAACTGAATCCCATGATTCTAAGTACCCAAACCAAAAACGGTATTCAAAAAATATTTTTCCAATTTTCTCGAAAACGGTTAAAGCTATCGCCTTGAAAATGGTTTCATTCGTTTTCCTAGCCCAGGAATCATATAAAACGAGTACTTAGAAGCTTATGAACTCAAAAACGTAAGCGTTACGATTTTTTTTGCGCGAATTTCGCCCCAAACGCCATCTTCCAGTAGGCAGATTTTGCTGGTTAACGAACTTGACCTTTCAAATTGGACGATGGATTTTTGTACCAAATTTCATCAAAATCGGACCATTCGTCTTCTATCTAGAGAGCGAACAGACAAATATATATATATATACAAATTTGAACCACAGTTATTTTCGGTCTGTAGGGTTTCTGACACGCGAAATTTTCTAGTCGGCACTTCCGGATTGTTTCATTGTATCAACCCTATAAGCGGGGTTCCTCCCTATGGGGGAGGGAGGAACCGCGCTAAAATGTAAGTCATTTATTGATGACGTTTTGCCTCATAATATTTTTTGTATTATGTCTTTTTAGATGGAAATCAATTGACAAAGTAGCTATTACAATAAGAAACATGGTGTAGCCTCTGAAATTGATTTATCTTAACCCTAAAATTGTTAGCATACTTTTTAATTTTCATTGCCAGGGTGTTGTACCTCTGACCACGACTAGGTGTTGTTCCTTTGACCAGGTCAAAGGTACAACACACCTGAGTATTTTTTTTGTAATTCAACTTTTATGTTCTTCTGCTACAAATTTAAAACAAATAACTAATATTACTATTACATATTTAGTCGCAGAGATCTGTGGTATTAAATGTCCAATGTTTAAGATCCAATATTTGAAAAAACAAACTTTAAGTGACAAGTTTACGAGAGAAGATAAAAATTTGTATGATATTGATGTTGAAGACATTGTGGCTAAACTTCCATACCCTACTATTGCTAGTGGATCTGCTTTACAGTTAAAACGTTTATCGGTTGGAGTGGATTTTTCAGCATATTAAGCATACCATAATACCAATAATAGTTTTTTTTATTATGCTTACATTCTTGTCCTGTATTTATTAAACTTACAATTAATTACAATATTACTGAATACATTTTTTTTTCTGGACTGCTGTATTGTTTTTACGTCGCCAGAGGTACAACACCCCGTGGTCAAAGGTACAACTACATGTTGTACCTTTGACCACTGTACGATTAATTTTTAAAAAATTTTTTAAAAAAATATTAAATGTAAAGCTAGAACCTTGAACAAATTAAATATGATAAGCAATAGAATACTAATTACAATGAAATAAAAAAAATGAATTTAGCGTTAATATTCAAGCTAAAAAAAAATTCAATTTTGCAAAGTGGTCAAAGGTACAACACCTTCCCCTATATATATATATATATATATATATATATATATATATATATATATATGTATATATATATATATATATATGCTTGTCTGTTCGCGCTCTAGCAAGCTCAAAAATGGTCCGATTTTAACGAAATTTGACATAAAAATCTGTCGTCTAATTTGAAAGGTCAAGTTCGTTAACAGCAGAATCCGCCGACTAGAAGATAGTGTTTGGGGTTTATGTAGAGCCACGCATACACAAAACTTTGGAAGGAAATTAATTAAAAAATAATAATTGAAACAGTTGCTCATTAAAATGTAAAAGAGCAGAACTATTCATGTTTTTATTTTATGTATTTAAGTTGAGTATTTTAAGCAAATTATTTTGAAATGCAGTCTACACTACCCAAATCCCTGCGGACTTTTTTAATTACGCTGAGGAATCGTTCGAGTGTGCCCAAAGAGCCGAAATTCCAAAAGAAGGTGGAAGCCGCATGGAGAACATGAAGGCAGACACTGACATAAAGCTCTTTCAATGCTTGGGCCAATTCGAAGTGGCCCGACAAGATGCTTACCATTATGGCTTTTAAGCGGGCAATCAAAACGGCTCTAATCTTAGACCCAACCATTATGAAGGCAATGATGATAAACAATATATATATATATATATATATATATATATATATATATATATATATATATATATAGAGATATGTATATAGAAAATAATTTCGTGGAGGGCTAGGAGAATTTTAGGGGGCTGGGAGCATTTGGGGGGTATGGAATACTAACAATCTAGAACTTGGAATATTTAGCCAGTTAAAACGCTATTACTCCCAAAACAAATTGTTTTTCTGAACGAAGTAATCTTATTTAATTTATTTTTAAGGGTTTTGAGACATATTTTTCCGATTTCGGGGGGGGGGGGGGGCTGCAGCACCCCTTTTATACGCCCCTGCAGAGAAGCAAGCCATATATGAGAAGTGCATATCTTAATATATGGAAAAATTCCAGGAGAGCTATGGAAGCAGGGAATTCTCCGTGAAAGGAAATTGGTTCGGCTCCCAAGGCACCATCCCCAAGGAAATGGCTGCATTCTTGCAGGAAATAGGAGTCAGGAAGGACATTCTTGGAAGAATAGAACAATTAATTATTCGCTCGCTCGCCATCATTCAGAGCCTCATATATGGCTGAAAAATACTCTATTTTATCTTATTAATTTAATTATTATTTACATTTTTGGTATATTTGTCAATAGTATTTTATATTACATCGTTTTTTAATTGTTCATTTATGTAAATAGTTTTATATATATCGTTCTTACACTTCCTTCGTCATGAGCTCATCACTAAAATTGCGAAGCTCAAAATAAAATAAATAAATATATCGTTCTCGTTTATTTAATTAACTTATATAGTTTTTTTTTTTACTTATTTTTTATTTTCTTCGGAATACCCCGAAGGCTGATTAATATTCTGTGTAGTGACCAACCTAATTTTGTTTGGCTACCAAACTTTCTTGTACAATAAAGTATTTCCTCCTCCTTACAAGGGGGTCATTCCATGTCAAATCAACAAGGCCGACCTTTTTGGATTTTGATAAAATTTGGTAGGTTGGTTACTCTAACAAAAAATAACAAAAAACATTTTTTTTTTTTAAATTTTATCTGTTTCCGTTTTTTTACTATTAATTTTCAAAATATTGAAAAAGCGCCTTTTTTTGGTGATATACACCAAGACCACCTTATTACAAATTTCACTTTTCAAAAACATTTTCGAAAAGTTGTACGTAACGGTTTTTGAAAAATTGTACTTTTAAAATTCTGAAAAAAATATTCTTATCTTCGTGGACGGCGGAAGGTCAACAAATAAAATCTTCAACACTCAGTATCACCAACTTTATTTCATGCCTACATGTTTCACACCTTTATTGGTGCCTCTTCAGGGGGAAAAAATTACAAAAATAAAACTTACACTTTTTCCCCTGAAGAGGCACCAATAAAGGTGTGAAACATGTAGGGATGAAATAAAGTTGGTGATACTGAGTGTTGAAGATTTTATTTGTTGACCTTCCGCCGTCCACGAAGATAAGAATATTGAGAAAAGGGTCAGTTGAAGAATAATTATGAAAAAAATATATTTAAATCTTCAGTTCATTGAATACATATGCTGTAAGTTTCATTATGGGATGGATACGGGATCATTTTATAAGATAATTTACACTTTAGAATTGTTACTGCCTAGTTGATAAGAATATGGTGAGTGATGGATATTTGTGTAAATTCAGTAATAAGCATCCCTGATCAAAATTTGATTTTTTTTTTCAGGCAGAACTAAAATTAAAGGGTGATTTGAAAGATGTTGCACTATTACCGGAACCCGGAAATTGCAAACTTTCATTCCTGTAACTAAGAAAAGAAATTAAGACCCAACTTTACTCGAACTTCAATAAAAATGAAGTTGAACTGGTAACTGATTTAGACACAGATCCAGTACCCTTCAATGAAAAAACACGTGGTAGTTTTATTGCCTGTGAATATGACGGCCAGTGAAATAAAATTTCATGAAATAAAATTCCATGTAAAACATGTCTCAATTATTACAAATTTCATGTTTCAAAAAATATTTTGAAAATTTGTACAAAACGGTTTTTGAAAAACTGTACTCTTAAAATTCTGAAAAAAAATATATTTGAATCTTGACTACATATGCTGTAAGTTTCATTCTGGGATGGGATCGGGAACATTTTACAACATAATTTTGACTGCATTAGGCGCAGATCCAGTAGCCATCAAGAAAAAAAAAGTCCGTCACGCAGGAGCTGCATAACTAAGCACTTTCCTCAGAATTTTTGTAGTGTAGACTACATTACTGAATAATTTGCTGTAAATAACCTATATAAATAAAATAAAAATGTAAATAGTTCTGCACATTTAAATTTCTTTTGAGAACTGTTCAATTATTATTTTTGTAAATAATTTGCTTCCAGAGTTATGTTAATACATGATACTGTACTACTTAATAAATACACAAAAACTTCATTTTCCGTCTTTTGATCTGACCCAGGAACAGGATACAGTCCCCCTAGTGGGAGATAGAGTTCCTCGCGGCGGCTTTGGGAACCTACATCTGGCGTGCTTCTAATGAAACAGAGTTTAAAGTAAACCCTCCTTTCCAATAGGCCGATTTACTTCATTTTTACAACACTTCTTTCTCATGACCCACGACGTATACCACGTTTCGTTACAATACAGCAGAAATTACGACCGGTATGAGTATATTAGTACTTTAGGTCCGGAGTAAACCCCCCCCCCCCTCCAAATAACCCGATTTAGTTTATTATTACAACCAATTTTTCTCTGTTGATTACCACCACGAATACCGAGTTTCGTCGAAATGTAACACAAATTACGGCTGGTAGTGGCATATTGGTAATGTGGGTCAGGCGTAAACCCCCCCCCCCTTCTAATGAACCGATTTAGTTTATTTTTACATCTCACTTTTCTCTCTAGATTACCACTACGAATACCAAGTTTCGTCTAAATGTAAAAAAAATCACGGCTGGTAGTGGCGAACTGGTATTGTGGGTCCGAAGTAAACCCCCCCCCCCCCTTTTAATGAACCGATTTAGTTTATTTTTACATCTCACTTTTCTCTCTAGATTACTACTACGAATACCAAGTTTCGTTGAAATATAACAAATATTACGGCTGGCATGGTCAAGTTAGTGTTTTGGGTTCGGGGTAAACCCCCCCTTCCGGTGGACCGATTTTGGTGGTTAACGAACTCGTTCAATCGTTTGCTAATTGAATACTATATACCAAGTTTATATATATAAATATAAATATATATTTATATATATAAATTTTAACGGGGGTCATTTTCGGTGTCTACTAGATAGGATCGATAAAGATTTGAAGAAATTTTTCAAAACTTCCGTCATGAGTGCAACCTCAATAGCTTCTTTCCTTCGGAGGAAAGTGCTAATATGTGGTGGTTTTATTGCCTGTGAATATGAACACCAGTGGTGGCTGGCATGTGTACTCAACAAATTACACAGTTAAAATGTACTGTCACAATAGCACCAAAATGTATATGACCGTTTATAAATGATTTTTTTTTTCCATGATCCTATTGCCATCCCATAATAAAACTAGACTGGGGGACAAACTTTTAACAGTACAGTTTTTCAAAAACCGTTATGTACACATTTTCAAAAATTTTGTTGTAAAATTAAATTTGTAATAGGGACACGTATATTAAAATGTGTAAAATTCTATTTTATCCATCTCCTCATTTCTGTTGAGTACACTTGCCAGCCACCACCGGTCGTCATATTCACAGGAAATAAAACTACCACATGTTTTAGCGCGGTTACTCACTATCTCCATAGGGAGAACCCGCTTATGAGGTTGACCTCATGACGCAATCCGGGAGTACCGACTAGAAACTTTCACGTTTCAGGCCCTATAGATCACGAAAATATAGGTGGCCCAAATTTGAATATATATATATATATATATATATATATATATATATATATATATTTATATATATGCTTGTCTGTTCGCGCTCTAGCAAGCTCAAAAATGGTCCGATTTTAACGAAATTGGTACAAAAATCTGTCGTCTGATTTGAAAGGTTAAGTTCGTTCCTCCCTCCCCCATAGGGAGGAACCCCGCTTATAAGGTTGATACAATGAAACAATCCGGAAGTGCCGACAAGAAAATTTCGCGTTTCAGAACCCCTAGAGACCGAAAATAACGGTGGTTCAAATTTGTATATATATATATATATATATATATATATATATATATATGTATATATTTATATATATATATATATATATATATATATATATATATATATATATGTATATATTTATATATATATATATATATATATATATATATATATATATATATATATATTTGTCTGTTCGCTCATTTTTGGCTTCCCTGATGGTCCGATTTTGATTTTTTGACGTTTTTGTATATATATATATACATATATACATATATATATATATATATATATATATATATATTTATTTATATATATGCTTGTCTGTTCGCGCTCTAGCAAGCTCAAAAATGGTCCGATTTTGATGAAATTTGGCACAAAAATCTGTCGTCCAATTTGAAAGGTCAGTTCGTTAACCAGCAAAATCCGCCCACTGGAAGATGCCGTTTGGGGCGAAATTCGCGCAAAAAAAAATCGTAACGCTTACGTTTTTGAGTTCATAAGCTTGTAAGTCCTCTTTTTATAGGCTTCTTGGGCTAGGAAAACGAATGGAACCATTTTCAAGGCGATAGCTTTAACCGTTTTCGAGAAAAATGAAAAAATAATTTTTGAATGCCGTTTTTGGTTTGGGTACTTAGAATCATGGGATTCAGTTGAAACATTTACTGCATGTTCTACTTTCATTAAAACTAATATGTTGAAATTTTGGTTGCGCTTGGAGCTAAGGAAGGGTTAGAATAAAATATTTTATTAACAGACATAAAAAAGTTTTGGTAACTTTGTATACTTTCCTTAATATCTCAAAAAAGGTTGAGAATTTGGGAAACAAAAGAATACCATTAGAAAGCTTACTAAATGCTCTACAAAAAAGGTTCTAATGAAAGTTTTCATTAGGCGATGTCAATCGGAGAAATAAGTGCTTAAAACTTTAAAGTAATTGATTTCGCTTATTCGAAGTGTTCTTTTTGTCTTTGATTTTGATACTTAAAATTATTGGATTCAGTTGAAACATTTTCTGCATGTTTGAATTTCATCAACACTAATATGTTAAAATTTTGGCTACGTTTGGAGCTAAGGAAGGATTAGAATAAAATATTTTATTAACAGACATGAAATGTTTTGGGAACTTCGTATACATTCCCTAATATCTCGAAGACGGTTAGGAGTATTGGTAAACGGAGGATTACCATGCGAAAGCTTACTAAATTTTCTACAAAAAAGATTCTGAAACAATGTTTGATTAGGCTATGTCAATCGGAGAAATAAGTGCTTAAACTTTGAAGTAATTGATTTCGTTTATTCGAACGGTTCTTTTTGTTTGTTTTTATTCCTTGTTATTTTTTAATTGCTTAAAGTTGGATAATGTATTTGACAATAAAACAGATTAATTAAAATAAGAAAAACAATTCATTGTTAAAAATATATCAGGCTGTACCGTATGAAATGTCAGTTTTGGATTTGTCGATTTCCTTCAAATGTATTGAAACTGTCGAGGCTCCTACTCCGAGTTCTTTGGCATATTCCCTAGTGTTTTTAATTGCTTATAGTAGTCAAAAGTATTTGTCAATACAACAGGATACGTATAATTAGAATCAATACTTTGTTTGTTAGAATTCGAAGATGCCGTATGAATATCTAGATTTCAGTACTGGTGTTGATTTCGTCCTTTAGAATTATTCTTGGTATTCGCTATTTTCATCTGTTACCCATAGTTTTTTATTGTTAGTAGGTTTTTCTTATTGATTATAGAATATAAATCTATTTGGCTATAAAACAGGATACGTAAAATTAGTGACAATATTTCGGAGATTTCTGAGCGAAATACTTTTAAGATTTTCTACCACCAAGAACGGTTTTTTTCCTCTATTTTTATCCACTAGATAGGCTTTATTTTGCATATTATTCTATATAAGTTTTATTCAGCAGGGGATTCTGATGAAATGTCGTGTTTTTGCTGTGGCTTTTAAATACGATGTATCTAAGATTGGATAACATTAGCGAGTCTACATAGTTAAGAACCGACGTCGGAGGACTACTTCTTGCTATGATTTAGTCTACATATGTATATTAAGTCCTAAATCCAAAAAATAAACTTCACAACGGTTAGATACTATGAGCGAATATGGCGGTTCAATGCCCGAGACACAAGGGGGCCGCAGGAAGTTTACCTGCTAAGAGTTAATTCTCAAGAGCTGTAAATAGACCCCAGGTATCTGCCGACACAAATACAAAGCCTAGGCGGAGAGCACCCCAAAAACACAGATCCAAACATAGGTTATATACTAAATATTCATAAAGACTACTTAATTGTAAACCGATTCATCCATTAGCAATGAATAGTTTTCAACAAAGGTTATATACTAAATATTGATAAATAGTATTTAATTAGAAAAAAAACAATATTCCACAAGACTTGTTTTTGGTCCATTTGTGTCTACTCCATAGACTTAATTAGGTAAATTATTCTATTGTAGTTGGGCAACTAAACTTTGTTTTATTCTGTTAAATAAAGTTTTTTTTCTTGACTTGTTATTCGTCAAGACTTTTATTTGTCCATTAGCATATTATTCTATATAGGCTATATTAGGCAGGGTATTCTACTCAATCTTGTGTACTTCTTCTTGATCCTTCTGTACATGGGCGTATATAAAAACAATTTCGGGGGGGGGGGGCTGAGACCATTTCCAGGGTATGGAATACTAAATATTTAGAGCTTGGAATAGTTTTAGGCAACTAAAACGCTATTACAGGTAAAATAAAATATGTTTTATGAACTAAGTGATCTTATTTAATTTATTTTTAAGGGTTTTACGAGAAGTTTTTATCATCAATTCAAAATTTCGGGAGGGGCTGCAGCCCCCTCAGCCCCCCCCCCCCCCTCATATACGCCCATGCTTCTGTATCCTCTAGAAAGGCTTTATTAGGCATATTTTGTATTGATTTATAGAGCTTTGCTTTAGAATGAGAGCCAGATTCTGTAATTTCCGCTTCTGTGTAAAAGTTAGCTACTGTCGGTGTCCCTGACGCTTTAATATCACTTTTATTCGAGATGTTCGAGAGGATTTTGACAATTTTCACGAGATATATATATAAAAAAAAATAAGTTTATTTCTTTTCTAAGCTTATCAAATGGCAACAGGGACATGAACGGAACCGCGCTAAGATGCTGCAGTTCCTGCGAGCTGACTTTTTGTATTTATATGTTTGCAGGTACTTGTTTTAAAGGTTTCTTAACATAAGAAAACGAATGAAACCATTTATAAGGCGATATCTGCAACCGTTCCTGAGAAAAGTGGAATCAATTTTTTGTAAGTCATTATAATTTTGTGAGTACTTAGAATCGCGGGATTCAATTGAAATATTTTCTACAACTTGGAAATTAATCCGAACTAAGATGTTTAAATTTAGGTTATATTTGGAGTGAAGGAAGTATGCGGAAAAAAAAAAATTATTAGTAGACTTGAAAAGTTTTCGGATCTTCATACATTTTTCGTAAATATCTCGATAACGGTTGGGAAATCGTGCTAAGTGGAAGGTAACCATTCGAATGCTTACTAAATTCTCTACAAAAAAGGTTCTGAAGCAATATTGGATGGGGCAACGTCAATCAGAGATATAAGCGCTTAAAACTTAAAAAATGTTTGTTTTGTTGTTTTAAAAGGGGTTTTCTCTTTGTTTATATCACTTTTTAATTGTTTTTTCTTGTTTTAAATTGCATTTATCAGCAAAATTAGTATAGTAGTAAAATAAGCTAAGAAAGGGCGAAAGGTGCAGGTAATAATAAGTCTGGAGTGGCTGTGGTAATCAAGATAGCTGTGGCTAATCATAATGACGTAGTTTGTTTTGAATTCTGCTGTTTATATAACCTTCCTCATAGCCTCCAACTGAAATTATCGTTATTTCTTATTCTATAGAAAGATTTAACCCACGACAGAATGGAATTTTATTCGCCATGAAGCACATATTTACAGTTGATTATAACAGTAAGACGAATTTGCTAGTAAAACAAGATACTTAAAATGACACGAATTTTTGGTTGTTGAGAATAGAGCCTTCCCAGCAGTAGTCAAAGAGTAAGTACGTTTTGAGTACATCATTGTATTGACTTATACAGATTAAGAATTATCCGCTTCTGTGTAAGTTGGCTACTGTCAGTTTCCTGTGATTTGTGATGCTAATCTATTCTATTTCTTCCAGATGTACGTAATCGCGCTAAGATGACGCAGTTCCTGCGAGTCGGACTTTTTTTCATTGAAGGCTACTAGATCTGTGTCTAAATCAGTTACCAGTTCAACTTCATTTTTATTGAAGTTCGAGTAAAGTTGGGTCTTAATTTCTTTTCTTAGTTACAGGAATGAAAGTTTGCAATTTCCGGGTTACAGTAATTGTGCAACATCTATCAAATCTCCCCTTTCATTTTAGTTCTGCCTGAAAAAATTCAAATTTTGATCAGGGGTGCTTATAACTGAATTTATAATACAAATATCCATCAGTCACCCAATTTTTATCAACTTTGCAGTGACAATTATAAAGTCAAAATTATGTTATAAAATGATCCCATTGACATCCCATAATAAAACTTACAGCTTATGTAGTCGATGAACTGAAGATTCAAATATATTTTTTTCTGAATTTTAAAAGTACAGTTTTTCAAAAACCGTTACGTACAACTTTTTGAAACTGTTTTTGAAAAGTGAAATTTGTAATAAGATGGTCTTGGTGTATATCAAATTAAAGTCCATTTAATTAGCTAAACAATGAGACTAAGCTGACTGTTCTAGCTAGAAAAGAACTTAATCTACCAAGCAATTAACATTTTATGGTTGACCAAAAAAAGGCGCTTTTTCAATATTTTGAAAATTAATAGTAAAAAAGTCCGACTCACAGGAACTGCATCATTTTAGCGCGGTTCCGTTCATATCCCTAGTGTCATTTGAAAAGCTTAGAAAAGAAATAAACTTATTTTTTTTTATATATCTCGTGAAAATGGTCAAAATCCTCTGGAACATCTCGAATAAAAGTGATATTAAGGAGTCAGGGAAACCGATAGTAGCTAACTTATACACAGAAGCGGAAACTACACAATCCGGCTCTCATTCTAAAGCAAAGCTCTATAAATCAATACAAAATACAAACATGCATGGGCGTATATAAGGAAGGGAGGCTTAGAGGGCTGCAACCCCCCCCCCCCCAAATCGGTAAAAATGTGTCGTAAAAACCTTAAAAATAACAAAAAGATCACTCAGAAAGAAAAAAACAATCAGATCAGAAAAGAAAAAAGAGAAGATCAGTTCAGAAAAAAACAATCTTTTGGGTGTAATAGCGTTTTAATTGTCTAACTAGTCCAAGTTCTAGATTGTTAGTATTCCATACCCCCCAAAGTCCTCTCAGCCCCGCCCCCGGAAATTATATTCTATATATACCTGAACATGCTTCTCATTAACTTTTTTTTTTTTTTTTTTTTTTTTTTTTTTTTTTTTTATAATAAAGCGTTTATTAACATCTGCACAAATAATATAGTACATTGGTTAATTTTGATAAATAAAGACATGGTTTCAAATAATGGGATAACAGAAAAAAAAAAATAGTACATACTTAAATTAATTACAAAAAAAAAAAAGAAATCATAGCTAAGAGGAAAAAAATAAAAGTAATAATAATAAAAATAATATTAGAAAAAATAATAAATAAAATGATAAAATATAATTTTAATAGAAATTTGGAAGGAGCCAATCATAATTGACACCTCCTAGTTAACCGCTTTTATTTGTCCTTTAAGTACGAAGTTGATGACGAGGCCAAGATCTCTTTAGCCTCCTAGGATCTCATTAACTAGCCTTGTTTTATTGAAAAAAAATCCAAACAAAATAACAGCAACCAATTAAAATTAAGGCATACAACATAACAAAAAATTAATAACTGAGGTAAACCGAGAGAAAAATAGAGGAACTACTTCATGAGCTTGTTTGAGTTTAATATTATCAAATGTCAAGCACGTCATTTTGCGAGCTTTATGACTCTAACGCATGGGCGTATATAAGGGGGGGGGCTGCCCCCCCCCCCCCGAAATTTT
Organism: Gonocerus acuteangulatus; assembly: GCA_946811695.1. Lineage (NCBI taxonomy): Eukaryota > Metazoa > Arthropoda > Insecta > Hemiptera > Coreidae > Gonocerus > Gonocerus acuteangulatus. The sequence goes on along the minus strand of OX328123.1, from coordinate 128,656,471 downwards.
GATTTGAAGTATCTTGTTTTACTAGCAAATTCGTTTTACTGTTATATTCAACTGTAAATATGTGCTTCATGGCGAATAAAATTCCATTCTGTCGTGTTTTAAATCTTTCTATCAAATAAAAAGTAACAACAACTTCAGTTGGAGGCTATGAGGAAGGTTATATAGATAGGAGAATTCAAAACAAACTATGTATACGTCATCATGATTAGCCACAGCCATCTTGATTACCACAGCCACTCCAAACATATTACCATTACCTTTCACCGTTTCTTAGCTTATTTTACTACAATACTAATTTTACTGATAAATGCAATTTAAAACAAAAAACAACCAATTAATAAGTGAGATAAACAAAGAGAAAACCCGTTTCAATAGACTTTTTTACACTTTTTAAGTTTTAAGCGCTTATATCTCTGATTGACGTTGCCCCATCGAATATTGCTTCAGAACATTTTTTGTAGAGAATTTAGTAAGCATTCGAATGGTCACCTTCCACTTACCACGATTTCCCAACCGTTATCGAGATATTTACGAAAAATGTATGAAGATCCGAAAACTTTTCATGTCTATTAATAAAATAATTTTTTCGCATACTTCCTTAACTCCAAATGTAACCAAAATTTAAACATCTTAGTTGGGATGAATTTCCAAGATGTAGAAAATATTTCAATTGAATCCCGCGATTCGAGGTACCCACAAAAAAATAATGACTTATAAAAACATTGATTCCACTTTTCTCAGAAACGGTTACAGATATCGCCTTAAAAATGGTTTCATTCGTTTTCCTATGTTAAGAAACCTATAAAACAAGTACCTACAAGCATATAAACTCAAAAACGTACGCGTTGCGATTTTTTTTGCACGAATTTCGTCCTAAAAACTATCTTCCAGTGGGCGGATTCTGCTGGCTATCGAACTCGACCTTTCAAATCAGACGACAGATTTTTGTGACAAATTTCATCAAAATCGGACCATTTTTGACCTTGCTAGAGCGCGAACAGACAAGCATATATATATATATATATATATATATATATATATATATATATATATATATATATACACAAAAACGTGAAAGTTTCTAGTCGGCACTTCTGGATCGCGTCGTGAGGTCAACCTCATAAGCGGGTTCTCCCTATGGAGATAGGGAGTAACCGCGCTAAAAGGCAATCTTAAGACAATACTGACTGATATACCCTTCTAGAAGCCAAGGAAGATAAGCCACGAGGGAGGGGAAGGACAAAGAGGTACATCTCAGGTACTCGACACTAATTGTGAATACTTTTAAAGCTCTAATATATACATTATATCATATAGATTTATAATAAGTAATAAGAAAATTAGTGAGTGACACAGTGAACTTCCTCCCGCCTGCTATAAAAACCCCCAAAACGAAGACCTCCATAACAGCCCTCTTTGGTACTTTGGTATAGCTTAACGACTAGTCCAAAAATAAAGAAAAACTTCATAAATAACTCTGAGGGATACTTTAGGGAAAAATTATAACAAGAATTAGCTACCAATAAAAAGTTAATTTTTTTTCTCCATGATTGTTGAAAAAGGACCACGGCTGCTCTCGACTTCTTGTGGGTCCTCAATGCCTGGTTACTGTCGCCCTCTTCAGATTCGTTGACCTGTGGGATCTCTCTTTCGGTTTCCGTTGCCTCTGTTTTAATATACCTCCACACCTGATAGAAATTTGTTATCAGATCCAGTCCACTTTTGTCCAATGTTATTAAGCGTTCGCATACTAGTCTATTTTCCATGGGCGTATATAGAAAATAATTTCGGAGTGGGCTGGGAAAATTTCGGGGGGGGGGCTGAGACCATTTCCGGTGTATGGAATACTAACAATTTAGATCTTGGAAGAGTTTTAGCCAATTTAAACGCTATTACACACAAAATAGAATACGTTTTATGAACTAAATGATCTTATTTAATTTATTTTTAAGGGTTTTATGAAATTTTTACCAATCAAATCAAAATTTTTGGGGGGGGGGGCTGCAGCCCCCTCAGCCCCCCTTATATACGCCCATGCTATTATCGCAGACTAGTCCGGGGACCTCCAGATTTCTTAACAGCTGATGACAGAACCATACCTTCCTTCACATCAGTAGCTGCTTCCATCCACTGTTCTTCAGTCTGTATGTTTGTTCCTTATACAAATACACACCGTTTGACCGATTTTGACCAAACGTGGCACACATGTAGGTCTTGACAAGGGGAGAGTCATATGCTAGGTTAAAATCGTCTAGTACCATGGGCGTATATAGAAAATAATTTCGGGAGGGGCTGGAAAAATTTCGGGGGGGGGGCTGAGACCATTTCCGGGTAATGGAATACTAATAATTTAGAACTTGGAATAATTTTATCCAACTAATACGTTATTACACACAAAATAAAATAGTTTTTACGAACTAAGTGATCTTATTTAATTTATTTTTAACGGGTTATGACACATTTTTACCGATAAACTCAAAATTTCGGGGGGGGGGAGCTGGAGCCCCCCCCCTTATATACGCCCATGTCTATGACTCACAGTTCGGAGATCAACAGTTCGAACCAATGAACCCAAATAGTTACAGATTTGCGTTATTATATGTTAATATTAATTATTTGGTTTCTAATTTATTTTTGCTTTTATAGATGCACAAAGTAGGTGTAGCATAGCACGCCCGCTAACTAGTTGTTCATATATTAAACTTACACACCCCCACCCACCTTTCCGTACTTATACTTCGTTTCAAGCAATTTTCATGGGCTTCCCTCATAAACAATATTTTGTTTTAGTAGTGTACGGACTTTGTGTTAGTAGTAGACACGTGATTTCCACTATTAGATGTAGCTGTCTGGCAAACCCAGAATCAAGACATTGTTAATAGTTTAGGATTTCGAGTAAATTCCGACTGTTTTCATGAGGAATAGAAAATATCCCTCCGGCACTAGTAGTGGACAGATAGTGTCCACCGAAAAAAAATATGAGAATGTTTGGTTTCAATAGCGGACAGGTATCTACCCCTGAACGACTGGAAATATAACGCCAAAATAGTAATCTAAGGAATTTGTTTCATTGGATAATGCTTTCACACATTAAATAAATGATAAAAATGTGGAGATTTGTACTTACTTTCTTAATGAAAGTGACCAGTGGACGATGAGAAACAGGGTGATATTGGAATAGTCATGAAAAAATAAATAAATAAATAACATCCGTAGTGTTATAATAGTCCGTAGTGTTATGTCATAAGTGACATCCGTAGTGTCTTGATCCATAATTCACCACCAGAGTTTGTGAAGTACATACTGTGTTATTTTGAAGAGGATTCAAAGCCTGACAGTTTTATTCTTTCAATTTAAAAGTCTAAGTGTCTACCATTGGAGCACTGTCCACTACTAGTACATTTGCCCTATATATATTTTGTGTCCCTTTCTATTTTTCAAAAGAAAACTCATCTTCCTCAATTGGAATCAATCTTATTTCTCTTGAGATGGGATATTAAGGAAATTAAGAAAAATGAGTGTATCGTGCATTAGGTATTCTAAACCACATATAAGACGGGGTAGTTTGGATCCTGTTGTCTGAGGAAGTGCCTGTGGCTGGTTTTGGCTTTTGACTAGAAGCTGTAGCTGACTCAAAAAAGTAAAGCATTTCAATATTAGTTAAAAAAAACAACATATTTTTCTATTGGTTACGTTCTAAAACATTAAGCAAGCTGATTTATTGCAAAAGTGGATTTAGAACCCTGTACTAAAATCTTAGCGAGGTGATTACACTAAAAGGGGTTTAAGGGAAAATTACTCTTAAAGTGTAACTCTTAAAGTGGCTTGTTTCAGGAATAAGTTACTTGGGCATTACTTTTACAACGGGGCTAAGTAATTCCATTGAAAAATTCTTGCCGCTTTCGATTGTTAAGTTCTGTATTTGTAGGCGTTGGTATGGATCGGGTGGATCTGGGAGGCAGTGCGCGAGTGCTGGGCGAGTCAGTATCTGCTAGGCGTGGATTGGTAGACCGTCTCAGTTTGTTGTGGTTACCTTGCAGGGAGCAGGCTACCGTCGCTGCTTGCGAAGCCCTAATCAAGTCTTGTACACAACGTTGACAGATACTCACCCTTTCTTTTGTCGCCATTTACTTAAGCAGCTACAGTAGACACCCCGTGACGGGTCTTGTTGTCCGGGGCATGACGGCAAATCCATCACACTGGAGCTCATGGAATTGGAGAATATTGTCGCCAACACTGTTTATCTCAAGGCTAGAGAAGGTACCTGCCAGCTTAGGCTATTACTATATATATATCAGGAATTCACAACCTAACCACTTTACCAAATCGATAAACAAGCCGTTTGAATCTCCCTTATATTTGTTTTATTAACGGAAAAAAGAACTCTTTGAATGAGGTTTTATTACCCTACTTGCACTTGATTGGCTGAGATAAGAACCTTAATAAATTTACCCTATGTTTACAGATTTGTTTACCTTCCTCCTCTGGCTCGTAATTTATGTTTCTGTTTATGGGTTTTAATGGTTTTGATTTCATTTGATCAATAATAATTTTTTATGACGTTTGAATGTTTGTAAGGTTAAAATTACCAAGACGCTTGACCCAGGTTATGTTCAATACTTGACACTCAAAATCATAAATAGATAACTTTGAATAAATATTATTTGCCTATTTGAACTAGTATTCTTAGGCTTGTACATTAAATTATAATAAATTAATAGGGAGTGAACCTTTTTGTCATGGGCTGTACTTGTTAAATTATTCTGACCTTAATACTTGAAGGTGGAATGAACATTACATGGTCTCTTTTTTTCTATTTTATATAATCACTCATTTTTTAGTCAAATAGTTTTTTCATTACTAACCTAATTTATGTTTTAAGAGTTTAGACCAAGACATTTTCCCAATTTCTTCCTATGCAGTTTCTCTCTTGTTTTTTTATATGAGAGGTTGTGTATTATTATTTTTTTTTTCGTTTTCCATTCAGAAATATTACTAATTTGTTATTTTGACCTGAAACTCACCCATATTTTAGGCATATTTCTCAATTTTTGTGTTATTCAAGATTCAAAAATGACTATAATTAAGTATTTGAGTGAGACAGAAAAGTTAACTTGAATGGAATAGGTTATTCTATTTTATGACCCTATGTGAACTGTTATTATGAAGTAAAGCAATTTTGTCTTGAATCATAAATCACCTAATTACAAGTTTTAAGTGATACAAAGAAGCAAGTGGTTAATAATTCTTTTGCATCAGTCATTACAAATGGTTTTGTATCATGTGTTTTACAGGTTTTCAGCAAATTTTAAATACTTTTGATATGCAAATAATTTCCTGTGGGATAAATTAGATGTCTTTACCCTTTAGACTGCTTCCTGTTTTACTACAAGATGGAGCGTAGTCAACAACTACTTAATGTGAAATAGCCAGTGGCAGTTTATTTTCCTTTGAAGATCTTGCATTCACATTTTTTTGGCATATTTTTAATATTAAGAGTTTTAGTTTAAATAATTTTAAAATTCTCAGAATGATTGCGCCCCATAACTCTATCTTATCCATCCTTTGGGTATCAAAAGGCATTTATAGGCAGCACATCATTTAATATGTTGGAATTTTAATGGTATTGATATTACAAATAACCATGTTTGTCAATTGATATAAGTGTATGTCGATTTTTGCTAGCTAGTGCTAATGAGACAGTTGTCATAATAGACATTTTTTTATCCTTTATTTCTTAAAATAATATGTCCTTCACAATAATGCTTATTTACTAGTAAACCTTGTTATAGTGCTTCAGCAGTACTTAAAACAATACTTTGCCTTGTAAATTTAAACGTATGAACCTTCAAAACTTTAGCACTTAAAACAAGTTATTTAATTGATTTATTTTAATTTCTTGCAACTAAGGTGATTCAACAAAAAACAAGTTATAAAAATATTATGACATTGTTTTACAATTTATTAAAAATTGTTTTATCTTTGAAAACCATCTTACCTTCTGATAATTTTATTAATCACATATTTATACCTATATATATATATATTGAATTAATTGGGACCGGGGGTGCTTTGGATAACTGGACATGTAATTGTAATAATAAAAAAACGATAATATTACGTTGTAAAATATTATTTATTAAAGTTCCAGAGTACTTTCTACTAGAGATGTGGGGTGGAAAATTTTCAGCTATGTTTTTCCGGAAAATTTTCCATTTACAAAAGGCAATTTTTTGGTAAATTTGTTCTAGGATATATATGAGCTAACCATATTCTGTTATATTAGCTAATTTCTGAACCATTTAAACAAAAACTACTGGTTATAATTCAACCTTTTATTCCGCATGAATAAAATTAAATGTGATTATGTTTTACCTAACAATTGTCATATTGCTTATGAAGTAACTCATAAAAAGGCAATTCTCCCTATTTCATTCTAAAAGAGCACTCACAGAAAATAAATCTTTCATTTCTCTTAATATTTGATAAACAAGGTTGTAGCGGAAACCAGAAAAAACAGCAGCAACAGTTTTAAGAAAATTCGCCTCATGTAAACAACGCTAGATTGGAATTTCAAAAATAAAAATAAATAAATAAAAAAAAAAAATCATACTGCTCTTGGTCAGGAATAATGGTTAACCGGAAAAAAAAAAAAAAAAACAAATGTGTGGACTTCTACATTTTGTAGAGTCCATGAAAGACAACAAAATTGTAGGTAAATGCAAATATTGTGATGCAAATAAATTGAAAGATTAACACAATGCAAAGCTCCTATCAGTTCCACAAAATCTTCATTTGATGACAATGTCATCCTCTCAAATTCTGCTTCTTCTTCTGAGCAGAGAGAGAAAAAAGTTATTTGTGAGAAAAAAAAAAGAAGTTTAGACGCCCAACTATATTGGGTTACATTCCACACAAAGTACTTATCAACCAGTAGGCATAAGAACTAAAGTTAAAATGTAAAATATATAAAAAAAATATGCAAATCGATCAAACAACAAACTAATTAAAGAAAAACTAAAACTAAAAATACAGCGATGAAAATATTTGTAAAAATGTTTAAAACATAAATTAATAATACAAATAAAATTGAAGGAACCCACATTCTTGAATTCTTCATTTAATTTAATAAAATCATAGTGTTCCAAAGTTAGGTGCTTGTAAAATTGCGATCAAAATCATATATTATATTATTTTTTTTACCATAATTTCTTGAATGTATAAACTTTTGTTGTTCTTACTTTCATCACATTTTAGCGCGATTCCTCCCTTGCTCCATAGGGAGGAAACCCGCTTATGAGGTTAACCACAAGACGCAATCCAGAAGTGCTGACTATAAAATGTCTCATTTCAGAGACCATTGATATATATATATGTATATATATATATATATATATATATATATATATATATATATATATATATATGGACCGAATTTGATGAAATTTGGTACAAACATCTTTTTTCTAATTTAAAAGCTTAAGTGTGTTAACCATTAGAATCCGTCACCAAAACATGCGTTTTGAAGCGAAATTCGGCTGGGAAAATTCGTAACGCGGACGTTTTAGCGTTAATATGCTTGCTGGTATTCGTTTAATAGGTTCTCAAATGTAGAAAATAAATGAAACCATTTTTAAGGCGATATCTCTAGCCGTTTTCAAGAAAAATGGAAACATAGTTTTTGTAACTCATTTTTGGTTTGGGTACTTAGAATTGTGGGAATCAGTTGAAATACTGTTTTTATACATGTTTGAAATTCATCTATACTAAGGTGTTTAAATGTTTGTTTCGCATGGAGTTTGACTTATTAGAAAAAAAATGCTAACACTAATATACAGGAAAAGATTTGGAATCTTCTTATGTTATCCTTAATATCTTGAAAACGGTTGGGAAATTATGGTAAATGGAACATAACCATTCGAAAGGTCACTACATTCTATTGAAAAAAAGTTTCTAAAGTAATTTTCAATTGGGCGATGTCAATCGGAGAAATAAATGCTTCAAAATTGTTAGTTTTGTTCATTTCAAAGGGGTTTTGTCACCGTTTACCTATCATTTTAATTGCGCCAACGGCCATAGCCACGTTGAATACACCGGTTCCCATAGATCACCGAAGTTAAGCAAGGTCGGGCGTGGTCAGTACCTGAATGGGTGACCGACCATGTGCTGTTGGCATTATAAAAGGGCGGCAACCTATAGATAGCCCGGCGCTAATGGCCAAGATGTAGATGCGCCGTAAAAAGAAAAAAAAAAAAAATTAATTGCATTTAACAGCGTGAACGTAGAGAAAGCAGGAGAGTCATTTCCACTTAGGATACTGTCAGTTTACAGGTGCCTTAAACTTCCTCCTCTTGGAGATTCTATTCCTTTACTAATGACCCTAGAGATGTGAACGGAACCGCCCTAAGATGACACGGTTCCTGCGAGTTGGAATTTTTATGGTAATTCAGCATTTTTTATTAAATGTGTCAGTGACATTAATACAAAAATATCTTTTTTTTTTGTTTTTGTAGAGAAGAGAAGTATGCAGTTACATTAAAATATATTTTGTTTCTATTTCGGATACGTATATTCATACATCAATTTAGCAAATAAAATATTTTGTCCAATGTGGTATTTTTTAATTAATTACTGAAATATTATATATGCATAAGAGTTTTTAAAGAATTATTATTTTTTAACTTTTCAGCTATAAAATGATTAAAAACTTATAAATCACATTTCTATCCTTTGTTCATTAAAATTCTGCTGATAATTTTAGTTGGAAGGGGGAAAACTCAAAAGGGTATCCTATCCATAACATAATATAGTTGATAAAAATACTCCAGTGATGCTTACTCGTAGTCTCTAGCAATAAAAGTTTATTTTACAGTACCACGAACATTTAGTTGCTAGGAAAATTTTCCGATTCAAAATTTTCCGGAAAACCCACATCTCTACTTTCAACACAAATTAATTAATACATTACTGAAAGAAATTAGTAATATTTATATGTGTGTGTGTAATAATAAAATTATCAGAAGGTAAGGTTGGTTTCAAAGATAAAAGGCGAAAGACTTTTCAAAGATAAAACAATGTTTATTAAATTGTAAAAAAAAGTTTTTAAAACCACTATACTAATTAAAAAATTACTCATCTTTACCTCCAGATCAGTTATAAAAACAAACTATTGGTGTGTGTTTTATCTTATTTCTACAGCGAAAATGTCATTATGACATAGACCCCAATATAAAAAATCAAAGACCTACAAACTTAAAGTGAAAAAGCAAAACTCTTTTGTGCTTTAGGGAGACGATTTGGGTAATTGGCGCTCAAATAATAAGCGTTCTACTCTGTGTGTGTGTGTGTGTACACACAAAAATAAATATAAACATATCAAATCATTTCTAGAGGAGTTTACAAAATTGAATAGTGACTTATTCTTAATCATTTATTTGTAAATACTACGCCTGCAGAATTGCCCTCTAGAACACAGTTTAATTTAATCTTAATGCAGGAATAATTAAATAAGCGAGGCAAAAATAGGAAGTTCATATGATTTGAGTTAAGGCTAATTTAATTATGTATTATGAATAACCCTAAGGCTCATACACATAAATGGAGTAACGGAAGAAATGTCTGGAAGGTCCTGAAAATGAATATTAACAATGATGAATGAATAATTGCTCCAGACTTATGGGAGTCACTTGGAAAAAATTATTACTGAGCAGGGTGTAAAAAAATCATGATTTTTTAAAAAAAATCAAAAAAATCGGATTTATTTGATTTAAATCAGATTTTTTTAAATTTAAATAGGATTTTTTTGATTTTTTTTTTACTAAAAATGGATTTAAAAAAGAAATCAAACTTTTTAAATGTATCTAGTCTACATAGAGAGCTGGTTATTACCTAGTTGTTCATTATATAAACCTGTAACTAAAATATTTGTTTATTTACAATGGAAATAATGAAATAACTATTCTAAAGTTTTTTGTCTTAAGTGGATAATTTTCGGGAGCACAGTAGTATTGACGGATCATATATACAGGGGTTGAAGTTGTCCTATATTTTGAGACCGGAATTTCTGTAAATTTAAAGACTTAAATCGACAAAAATCTTTAATTTTCAGCGATTAAAGACATTAATTTAAATGTACAGAAACTCTGGTCGCAAAATGAAGGACAATTTCGACCCCTGTATATATTCAAATTAACTTAATTTTGAAATTTTAAAACAAAGACTTTAGAAATGAAGCTTTACAGAAATATTAATCGCTAGGGAACAGATGTTATTATATTTACATATTTTTTCTGATTGGTAAATCGTAAGTATTGATGTAATTCTTCAAAACTCCATATTGTTACATATTCTGCCATAAATATATATGTTTGCTACATATTTTAATATTTTTTTTATTTTGCAACCTCCCAGCACCAAATTTAAAGCTTAATAACACGAACATTAAACACAGCGACACATTAAAATTCCTTGGAATGACATTAGACCAAAAACTAACATGGGGACCCCATATCACAAGTATTCTTAACAAATGTAATAAATCGCTGAATTTCTTAAGAATTCTTTGCAATACTAAATGGGGAGCTGACAAATGTACCATGCTAAAGTGTTAAAGAGCCTTCACCAGGCCTTTGCTGGATTACGGGTGCATAGCATATTCATCTGCCAGTTCGAAAATACTAAAAGCATTAGACACAATACACAACGCAGGTATAAGACTTGCAACAGGAGCTTATAGGTCGAGTCCAATAAGTAGCTTTTATTCAGAATCTGGAGAACCGTAATTGGATTATCGACGTTGGATAATGTCTTAAATTTATCGTGAGATCGAAAACTTTGAACACCTGTTCCATCAACACGTTTTTAAACAACCCTTACATGAACAAATATATACAGGAACAACCAAGGCAAAAACCACTCCTAATCCGATTCCACGAAAACACAGAAAATGCTACATTGATCAAAACACCTACATATCCTTACAGAAACCTCTCAATCCCACCTTGAGAGTAAACAACCTAAGAATCGACTTGACTATGACAAAATTAAAAAAAGCCGACGCATCATCTCAAAATTACTACAGGGGGGGGGGGGTTTTAACAACTTGACAAGTTCTAATGGAAATACTCCAATAATATACACGGATGGGTCCAAAACAGCAAGTGGCATGAGTGCAGCTGCTGTTTTAGGAGAAAGTATATACAACATCAGCCTCCCAGTAGATGCAAGTATATATACAGCAGAGCTGCACGGCTTTTGGGCCTATCCAACGTACAGACTACAATACCACACATAATACTGGGTATAGACTCCTTAAGTTGTTTACTCTCCTTAAAGAACATCTACACCACCAACCCGATCCTTGTTAATATATTACAAGAACTATCGAGACTAAAAGACTTACACACTATGGTAACAATGGTGTGGGTTCCTGGTCATGAGAACCTTGGAGAGACTTCAAAAGCGGACGAACAAGCAAAACTTGCTGCAACTAGTCGCCCGCATGACCAGCACTTACTTACATCACAAGACTTACAAACAAAAATAACACACACTATACTGAATAGATGGCAAGCAACGTGGCACTGCACACAAGATAACCACCATAGGAAAATAAAGTGCAGTATACAGCCATATTCGTCAGGAGAACTAAGGACGAGACGCGACGAAGTAATACTAACTGTGAGGAAAATCATGGAAAATAAAGGAACCCAGACACTAGCAATATTGAACATATAATATTGAACATCAGCAGCTAGAGACCTGCATTGCTCCATAATTCCCCAACCCTACCTGCCTGTTTAGGCGGGGCTAAATCCTAGCCCCCCCTCACTCTCGCTCACTCTCCACGACTCTCTACTAGACTCCACGCTCGTCACTCTCCACTCTTCTCTATCACTCCTCCCGTCCAGGTCAGTTGTCGTATCAATATACGCTACCACTTACACGCTGCCTTTCATTCAAAGCCCCAGAATCTCCATCACACTAACACGACAGGATTGGACATACACGACTCACCCATTCGTACCTCTTAAAAAGACAAGACAAACCACTATGTGAGGCATGTAACGTACTTTTAACTGTAAAACACTTACTAACAGACTGCCTTAAAAGAGACAACTTACAGATTCCTCAATGCCGCAGTGAACTATTATCTGATAGGAGCCCACATATTAATACCATACTGACATACTTAAAGACGACAAAGACATATAATAAAATATAGTTATACCACACATAACTCCCAAGTCAAAGTTTCTTATTTCAGGATAATATACCTCAAATTTCAACTCTACAAATATCATTATCACATTACCATTAAAATTATACGTTTAATTCTGTATTTATTTATTTTATTAATTCCTTATATATTTCTTTATTATTTTTTATTATTATTCTTTTCTTTATTTTTATTTTATTATTCATTCTCCATACCCTTTATTTTTTAACTTTGTTACTGATCCTTAGCTTATAATTTATTATTTTATTTATTATATTTTATATGAATTCGTTTAGGGCAGATCACCATTGCTGTGGAGCTCTTAAAGTAAAATAAATAAATTAAAAAAAAAATTGTAATTGAAGAAATAAAAGAAAACCGAGAAAGGAAATAAAACTTTACACATTGAGTCTAGGTGACTGTGTCTTTTCTAATTCCAAGGAGGTGGCTATATATATATATATATATATATATATATATATATATATATATATATATATATATATACACTATGTTAATATTAGATGAAATAGGCATGTTGTCAGTGGATAGCACTAGAATCATATGAGAGTAATAGAGAAAATCCAGGTTTTAGAAGGAGATACTGGGAATCGATTAAAAATAAAGTGAAAAGACAGTCCAGAAAAAAACCCTGGGTGGAAAAATATCCATATTATTGGGTATATCCATAGCGGCAAAACGATTAACAGTTTAGTTGAATCCCACTCTTCAGAGCAGTTGATTGTAGTCTTAAAATACACACCAGTGACTTAGTAGATATTGAAGGATAATTCAGATGCTTCAAAAGTATACTCAGATCAGACCGGCAACATTTCACGTTTGAAAATTTCAAAATAATGTTCATCTGTAAAAATTTTCAACTTTTTCCCCTTTTTGTAATGAATTCCTAATATTTATTTTTGCTTTATTTTTCAATATGTTAAACAGTTTTTAGTCATTTTGTTCTAGACTTTTGTTCTTTCCATTAATAATAACACAGTTCCTACTTATTATTTATGCTTTTCTTTTGAATATTTTATAGTGTTTAAGGCATTTGTTTACTAAATATTTTCAATTTTTTATTACAAATTTTATTATAAATAGTTAAATATATATGTACATATTTTGAATTTTATATTACATGACCATCCGTTCCCATTTAATCACGTATAATAACAGTAATATTATTTATTTAAAGCTTTGAACAAAAACGCCAGTTTGTCAGCTTTTTCACATCTAATTAGGTAGTTTCTCGTTTGACTATGAACAGCACCAAGGGTTGAAAACATTCTGTCAGCCCCTGCAGAAGTTGCCTTTCCAATCATAAGCTGCTCTATTATTAACAGTTCTTTTGAGGAAATACAATATTGTAACACCGACGAAGACTTCCACCAATTTAAAGCATTCACTTCGCTCACTACCTGCCAATCTGTTTTATCTTAACGTTAAAAGGAGATTTATTTGCAGAATTAAAAACAAAGAAAGGGTCATAAAAGAAACAGGCTTTGAATAGATAAGAACGGTCAAGTTAGGGTAGGCTCTAGGGACAAAAATAAAGACAAAATGTTGAAATGGCTGAAAAAAAGGCAGAACTAGTTAGATTTAAGATAAAAAATAAACTAAAGTTAAAAAATATATAATAATAATTTTTTTAATAGAATCAATTGGTTTAAATATTTTTTTTTTTTTTTTTTTTTTTATGAAATCATTGATTTAAATCAATGATTTTTTAAAAAAAATCAAATGATTTTAATCATGATTTAAATCAATTGATTTAAATCGTTGACACCCTGTTCCTGAGTTTTTGTAGAGGGTCATTCAATTATTAATTAATCTAAATCAAGGGCCAGGGGGAAAGACAATGATTGTCACTTTTTTACGAAATGGAGACTTCTGTGCCATCTACTAGCCTTAGAAGAGTACTATCAGCCTGCAAAATTTTACGGGGGGAAAAACAATGGGAAGAACCATAAAAACACTGTACATTTTGATACTTTCAGGTCAATTTTCAACAATGATTTCAATATTTCCTTTGTTACCCCAGGAAAGATACGTGTAGTATGTGTGACTATGATGGACATAACATTTTTACAGCGGGCCAGTTCCTATTCCTGAGCCTAAGTTCAATGACTTGCAACACCTTAAACAGTTTTTGTTTAAACCAGCTTCAAACACCTTCTACGAAAACTTGCAACGAACATCTGCCACTAAAAGTAACATTGAAGATACGTACCTGAAAGTAAACATATAATAATGTGTTATCTGAAGAAAAAATATTTTATTAAATGTTTTTAATGAAAAGTTCTCTTGTTTTGTCCATTTTTTTTTATAAAATACAGGCACTTTTCGAAGCTTGCTTGCCTAATTTGAAGTATTTGTACCTTGAACTGCCAAAAAAAAAATTATTTGATTTGATTACGAACACCCGTGGGAGTAAAGCAATCCAAACAAAACTCGGTTAGAAGTTCAATAGAGAAGAGATAGTCGACCGTTGAGATTTAGATCGTTGGGTTCGGTCATGTACATTTTAACTAAATTTTATAGCTAAAATGAGTTTTATTTTTGTGAATATTTAAGTTTGATAAACAAGCCTTCTTCAAGGCTATGGAGGATAGGAAGAACTGTTCCATTTCGTGGAGGCTACTGGGAGAAATGTAGCCTCCACGAACCGGAACAGTTAAATCCTGGTTACAAGTAAATTTTGATAGAACCATCTGAGCCAGAAAAAGCAGTATTTGAAATGTCAGAAGTATCGTTTTTTTTTTCCTCTTGAAAGAAGTGAAATGGCCTTTCCCATTATGATTTTTAATGAATTTAGCAGTAAAATGAGTTTTCCAGCATTAACCTTTAGGCTGCATAATACTCTTAAGGCTAGATGGGGCAGGATAGCCTAGTGCCTGGAGTACCCCCTGTGCTGAATACTTTTGTCACATGATGTTTCGTCAGATAATAATTCTCTTGTACTTTGCATTCCACTTGCTCCAGGCGTTTCTCCAACAGAAACATTTTGGGATACATTATCAGAACCCTCATCGTCATCCGAAGAAAGCTCCGCTTCACTTTCTCTCACACTCGTCAAAAGTTCTAACAATTCTTGTGCAGAATAAATTTTCTTAGAAATATTTATACACACAATTGTTCACTTGAAAAGTTCAAAATATACAGGAGAAATATGCAGAGTATTCCAGGTAAAGAAAAACAACGGTTTTCGGCAGTCAAAAATGGGAGGTGCAGGTACATGTTAAAGGTAGGCTGAGTAGTTGGAACGTAAAGTGCCAAAAAGAAGTCCTATGCCCCCTATCGTCTTTGAATGACACTGCAGCTTCTATAAACAGGCTACAGATGGCAATAGTAGAACGATATAATAGCTAGTAGCAGCCAAGCGGAAAAGAAGGCAGACTGATATATCAGTCTGTAGCAGCATAATAAGGGTTAAGAATGAAATAGAGGTTGTCTAGAGAGTATATATATATATATATGAAATAGAGGTTGTAGTTCTAACCAGCCTGTTTTTTTATTAACTAGAGGAAGTGGACAAAAAGAGCTTTATGTGCATGAGTTTCATTTTAGCCCCAAATCTGGTTGTCATTGAAATTTGGTTTATCTGCTGGAATTTAAACATTCTTGACTAAAACTAGTTCATAAACATAATTTTCCAATAAAAATTGTGTGAAAGAAAATATTGTGAGGTTGTATTCTAAGTTTTCTTGGGGAATAACATCATGGATAAGGCTTTTATGGAGTCAAGCTAAGATGATCCAGTTTCTCCCTTACAGATTTTTTAAAAATATTCATAAAATACACAAATCCTAACCATTTCTTATGTATAATGGTTTTAATACTATCACGAAGTGGCCATTTAACTGTTTCATTTTCTCTTTCAGGTGGAGCAGATAGTAATAAAGGTAAAAGTAAAAAATGGAAGAAGATTTTACAGTTCCCACACATTTCCCAGTGTTTGCATCTGAAGAATAAAATAGGTGAGTTAAATGATGCATGAGAATGCCTGTCTAAATATTCAAAAATTCTCTTAAATTTTGAAAATAATTGATTAATTAAATGTTGTTGAAATTTTTCAGATGTAAAATATAGTTACGTAGTAGACCAGCAGCCTATTGGCAGACTTCTATTTCGGCAGTTTTGCCACGAAGCAAAGCCGAAATACCATAGATACAATGTTTTTCTTGATTCAATTGTAAGTTTTATGGTTACTATTTTTTTTTTTAATATTTATATATATTCTTATTTTCCAATTTCATACTCTTGATTTAAGACTAATTCTCTGCAGTAAAATAATTTCTTCTAATAGAAAAACCGAGTAAGTATTAATTAATCTGTGTTAGTCACCCATTCTCAATGGGAACGAGTCCAAGGAACTGGACTAGGGGCCGACGGTCATTTTTCTTGGCATTGTGTAGAAATCCATTTAGGGGTTGCTGGATTTTTGCTGCATTCCTGATAGAGGACCGATAAAAGTTAAACATACCAAGGAATTGACGAAGTTCTTTGATGTTCTGTGGCTTGGGAAAAGAGGCAATAGCTCTTACTTTGTCCTGCTTTGGCCTGATTCCTGAAGCTGACACCGTATATCCCAGGAAATCAATCTCAGATTGGCCCAAAGCACATTTGTCAGGGTTGATAGTTAGGCCAAAATCATCGAGACGACGCAGTACCTCGCAAAGATGATGCGCATGTTCCTCATGGGTCGCTGAATAAATAAGAATGTCATCTAGATAAGCAAAGGCAAACTTGAGGCCGCGTAACGCTGTGTCGATGAACCTCTGAAACGTCTGTGCTGCGTTGCCATTGTCCTCTTCATGTTAAGCCAGTTTGCTGATCAATTAGTCGTCACCATTTAAGATCAACCAGTTGATCAAAGTGGCATAAAAAATCTGCTCCGATGATCGGTTTGTGAACATCTGCTTAAATAAACCTCCAGGTGTACTTCCTCCTCAGCCCAAGGTCTATGTCCATTTTCTTCTCGCCGTAGGTGGAAATCTTCGTACCATTGGCAGCATACAGATTGAAATCTTGAGGAGTGCATTTGCCCCTGGGACGCGGCAGAACAGACACCGCAGCTCCAGTGTCAATGAGGAATTTCAGTCCTTATATTTTGTCCATAATGAACAGGCGGTGTTGGTGGTTAGGTACAGCACTGGTTTCCGCCACTTCCAGCGCTGCATTTAGTTTTCCGCCGGTTTGCTTCCCTTCCAATTACAAAGAGTTTCACATTTTCTTGCCCAAAATCAAGCTTTGGAACTACTAATTGAAATTTAGTTTCAGAATTCTTAATGTTTGCCCTACGAAATACCTGCTCGACCGCACAAAACCACAATTCGGGGTCTGGTTTCCAAAACGGTGGTTTTTTATTTTCGGAGGAAAGAGCTGATACTAGTTGAGAAGGAGTTTTATTCTCTTCCGAAAAAAGATCTTCTGGGTCTGTCATAATTATTGTTATTATTATTAACTATTGTGAAAAAAAAAAACAAAAAAAATCCTATAATAACAATGGTAAGTTAAATTAAAAATAAACAATCTTAAGAATTAAAAATAAACTATGTAAATGAAGAATTAGAAATAAACAATATGAGAGGCAAGAATTAAAGAAACGAAATCTAATGCTAAAGGAAACATAAATATATGCTTGCAAACCTTTATCAATTTAAAATAAAATTTAGGGGTCACCAATGTAAAGATTTGCGGGTTCCTTTTAAATAAGCTCATATACACACAATTATTTACATTAAATACTTTATTAAATAAAATAATATATTGAATGAAATGAATTATTAAATTAAAATGATTTATAAAAATGAATGATTTTTTAAACTAAATGACTTATCGAATTAAATGATTTACTAAATAAATAGATGATTTGATGCATCGTTAAATAAATAAAAATGATAAATTAAATGAGTGACTAAATGAAATAAATTAAAGTTAATTATTACAAGAATGCTTACGACTAATTACTCACTATACTTCTATACACTGGCCAGTGTGGAATACATATGAAACAAACATGTTCTACTCGCTAGGGTTAATTTCGCTACGTAGCAACATACACACAAGTATAACACACGAATAAGACTAGAAGGGCTTGTCCTGTTCCGACAGAAGGGAGACACGTGCCGACCGCCTTGCCCAGAGAGGAAGGCACAATAGCAGTTTTGCCACACTCCCAAAGAGGCAAGCCCAATAGCAGTTTTGCCACACTCCCAAAGAGGCAAGCCCAATAGAGACTAGCATCATTAGGAGTGTGACATCATTGCCGCCTCAACAGGTTAAATGTTATTAAATTAAAATATTACTTATATAATATAAATTAAATTTTCTATCAAAAAAGTTTTTGTTTGTTAAATGGAGTATCAACAATTGAGCAATTAACGCCACCAAAAAAATGTTAGTAATTTTCGTTTCTGCTGAAGTTGTATTATTTTGTACATGTGGCACATTTTATTAATTGCAAGAGAAGTTGTAAGTATTTATGACGAGGGATATGTTCCCAAGTAAAATTAGGAGAAAAAATTAATATATTTTTCAGTACTAGATTTATTCAATGTATTAGTCAACAATTTGGATCATTGTTTTTCGCTTAACAAATTTATGCACACTGCAGAAGCACAAGAGTATATCAGTCCATCATTAATTGAATGTAACTTTAAAAACTAGTCTCTTTTGTCTTCTAAAGGAAAAAAAAAGAATGAAAGACATTTTTATTTTCTTCTGTGTGACTTTTTCTAAGTAAATTGTAAAAGCCCCTACGATTTAATTAGTTGCTGACTTTTTTTTTTTTGTTGGGTAATCTCTCATTTTTAGTTATAAAAAAAGTCATAATACCACTTTTGCAATAAACTGTACATAAAGAGTTGCTTCTAGTTCGCTGATAAATTAAGAGCCTTGCACTACAGTGTAATTGTATTCAGGTACTAGCTATCGGAGGTGTTATAGCACGGACTGAACAAACTAATTATCTTGTCTGCGGTGTGATTGCTGTTGTAGATCACAGCCATTCTGTATAATTCAGTGATTTCAATATTGAAATATTTAAATACACCTTTTCCCCAATGCATCTAATTATTCCCAAGTAATATCATCATACTTTTAAAATTTAAAGTATAGCCATAGACAAAAAAAAAAACACCTTGAATTATTCAAATTATTTTGCCATCTATGCCAAAAAGGATGCCATTTTTTTGTAGTTGGTTACATAAATTGTCTACTAGCTCAATAAGTATTGGCATCTTCTTTGGCTTAAGGGGTAAAATAATTGAATAATTCAAGATGTACCAGTTTTAGTGCGTTTTCTCCCTCCCTACACAGGGAGGAAACCCGCTTATGATCTCAACCTTATAACCCAATCTGGAAGTGCCAACAAAAAATGTTGCATCAAGAAACTTATGAGTTGTCAAGAACTCATGGATCACAAAAATAATGGAGGTTCAAATTTTTGGAATACACCGGAACATGGTTTCTTGGAATTTGTGTGAAAAAATAGCAGCACTTACGTTTTTGTGTTTGTAGGCTTGCATGTATGCTTTTTATATGTTCTGTAATGTTGGGAAATGAATGAAACCATTTTTGAGGTGATATCTGTTACCGTTTTTAAAAAAATGAGTAATACAACTAGTTTTCATAACTAATTTTAGGTTTGGAAATGATTGATTTAGTTAATTCCGGTTCACTTCCAGTCTCAAAATTACTTGTGGGGCACTGGAAGTATCCGGGAACCCCTTTAAATCCATCCGGAAGCAACCCAAGGATAAATATAGTGACCCAAAAGTAATTTTGACAGAGAGTAAGGCGGAAGTCAACCGGTAGTACCTCTCAATACAAATAGTTGTCAGATGAAAATTGTTCCAGACGTTCGACATTCAACGAAACTAAGATATTTAAATTTTTATTACGTTTGAAGTTAAAGAAGTATGAGAGAAAACATATTTTATTAACATAGTGGAGATGGAGATAGTTAGCCATTGCAGTGATACAAAGACAAGGGATGGTTGGGATTCACCTAGGAGGAAAAAAAAAATCAGACCTTCAGGAAAAAATCTGTATTGGACGTTTTGGCTGTGCGTTGGCAGCCTTCTTCAGCACTAGAGAATGCCTAGGGGGGGGGGAAGGAAGACCAAGAAGACATTTAGGTGACCATGGTTGAATGTATGAATTGAAATACATTCAACCATGGTCACCAAAATGTCTTCTTGATCTTCCTCCCCCCCCCCTAGGTATTCTCTAGTGCTGAAGAAGGCTGCCAACCTGCAGCCAAAACGTCCAATACAGATTTCTTCCTGAAGATCTGACTTTTTTTTCCCTCCTTGCTGAATCCCAACCATCTCTTGCCTTCGTATTTTATTAACAGACGTGAAGGGTTTTGGGATTTGCATACATTTTCGTATATGCAAATTGGTGTCGGTACTCAGTTACAAGTCATGGCTCCATACATTCCGGCACATCCCTACCCACAAGTAATTATAAGAGACCTAGAAGTTAATCAAAATATACCGGGTGTGACTCGGATTGTTCCCTGAGTTACTGGCCTGAGGAAGAATATAGTGCCCCACATGTGGTAATGAGATACCTGGAGTGAACTAGAAGTGGCTCAAATTGATCCAAAAGTGTCCCATGGAAGAATATAGTGACCCAGAAGTAATTAGAAGAGACCGGAAGTGATCCAGATACATCCAGAAGCACCCGGACATGAATGTGTATGGTGGTCATGGGAGACCGGAAATTACCGGAAGATATCCCCACTCAAATAGGATCTGGGATGAATATAGTGTACCACAAGTAATTATGAGAAACCGGAAGAGGTCCAGTTTGACCCGAGTTTGAATAGTCCCAGAAGTGATGGCAAGAGAACGGAAGTAACCCAGATTAAGAAGAGGGTAGAGTTGACAGGAAGTGTGCCAGTGTCAGTGAGTGACCGGAAGTAAGCCAGATCGAACCAGAGTTACCCAGTGAAGACCAGGAGTGGCATGGGTCGACCGGAATTGATCCTGAGTGACCTAGCTGTGATCGGAAGTTAAATAGAAGGAAGCGGTAGTTGAAAAGGAGTGAGCCAAAATGCCCCTGGAAGTTCCTCAGAACTGACAGGAAGTGGACCTGTGTGTACTGGAAGAGGATGAATAGACTAATAGTGGACTGGAAGTAGACCGGAAGTGAATTTTGAGTTGAAAATCTGTTGTAACTTAGCTAAAGCTAATAAGCTATTAGCTACAACAATATTTAAACATTTTACAACTAAATTAGTGATTAGCGCCCTGCTGTTGCTAACCGCTAATTTTTAGCATTGGGTTAATACATGTCGAGGCTCCTATTCCGAGTTCTTTGGCATATTCCCTAGTGTTTTTAATTGCTTATAGTAGTCAAATGTATTTGTCAATAAAACAGGATACGTATAATTAGAATCAATATTTTGTTTGTTAGAATTCGAAGATGCCGTATGAATATCTAGATTACAGTACTGGTGTTGATTTCGTTCTTTAGAATTATTCTTGGTATTCCCTATTTTCTTCTGTTACCCATAGTTTTTTATTGTTAGTAGGTTTTTCTTATTGATTATAGAATATAAATCTATTTGGCTATAAAACAGGATACGTAAAATTAGTGACAATATTTCGGAGATTTCTGAGCGAAATACTTTTAAGATTTTCTACCACCACGAACGGCTTTTTTCCTCTATTTTTATCCACTAGATAGGCTTTATTTTGCATATTATTCTATATAAGTTTTATTCAGCAGGGGATTCTGATGAAATGTCATGTTTTTGCTGTGGATTTTAAATACGATGTATCTAAGATTGGATAACATTAGCGAGTCTACATAGTTAAGAACCGACGTCGGAGGATTACTTCTTGCTATGATTTAGTCTACATATGTATATTAAGTCCTAAATCCAAAAAATAAACTTCACAACGCTTAGATACTATGAGCGAATATGGCGGTTCAATGCCCGAAGACACAAGGGGGCCGCAGGAAATTTACCTGCTAAGAGTTAATCCTCAAGAGCTGTAAATATACCCCAGGTATCTGCCGACACAAATACAAAGCCTAGGCGGTTATATACTAAATATTCATAAAGACTACTTAGTTGTAAACCGATTCATCAATTAGCAATCAATAGTTTTCAACAAAGGTTATATACTAAATATTGATAAAAAGTATTTAATTAGAAAAAAAAAAAACAATATTCCACAAGACTTGTTTTTAGCGCGGTTCCTCCCTCCCCCATAGGGAGGAACCCCGCTTATAAGGTTGATACAATGAAACAATCCGGAAGTGCCGACAAGAAAATTTCGCGTTTCAGAACCCCTAGAGACCGAAAATAACGGTGGTTCAAATTTGTATATATATATATATATATATATATATATATATATATATATATATTTGTCTGTTCGCTCATTTCTGGCTTCCCTGATGGTCCGATTTTGATGAAATTTAGTACAAAAATCTGTCGTCCAATTTGAAAGGTCAAGTTCGTTAACCAGCAAAATCCGCCCACTGGAAGATGGCGTTTGGGGCGAAATTCGCGCAAAAAAAATCGTAACGCTTACGTTTTTGAGTTCATAAGCTTGTAAGTACTCGTTTTATAGGCTTCTTGGGCTAGGAAAACGAATGAAACCATTTTCAAGGCGATAACTTTTACCGTTTTCGAGAAAACTGAAAAAATAATTTTTGAATGCCGTTTTTGGTTTGGGTACTTAGAATCATGGGATTCAGTTGAAACATTTACTGCATCTTCTACTTTCATTAAAACTAATATGTTGAAATTTTGGTTGCGTTTGGAGTTAAGGAAAGGTTAGAATAAAATATTTTATTAACAGACATAAAAAAGTTTTGGTACCTTTGTATACTTTCCTTAATATCTCGAAAAAGGTTAAGAATCTTGGGAAACGGAAGAATACCATTGGAAAGCTTACTAAATGCTCTACAAAAAAGGTTCTAATGAAAGTTTTGATTAGGCGATGTCAATCGGAGAAATAAGTGCTTAAAACTTTAAAGTAATTGATTTCGCTTATTCGAACTGTTCTTTTTGTCTTTGATTTTGATACTTAAAATTATGGGATTCAGTTGAAACATTTTCTGCATGTTTGAATTTCATCAACACTAATATGTTAAAATTTCGGTTATGTTTGGAGCTAAGGAAGGATTAGAATAAAATATTTTATTAAGAGACATGAAATGTTTTGGGAACTTCGTATACATTCCCTGATATCTCGAAGACGGTTAGGAATATTGGTAAACGGAGGGTTACCATGCGAAAGCTTACTAAATGTTCTACAAAAAAGATTCTGAAACAAGTTTTGATTAGGCTATGTCAATCGGAGAAATAAGTGCTTAAACTTTGAAGTAATTGATTTCGTTTATTCGAACGGTTCTTCTTGTTTGTTTTTATTCCTTTTTGTTTTTTCATTGGTTATAGTAGGATAATGTATTTGACAATAAAACAGATTAATTAAAATAAGAAAAGCAATTCATTGTTAAAAATATATCAGGCTGTACCGTATGAAATGTCAGTTTTGGATTTGTCGATTTCCTTCAAATGTCTTGAAACTGTCGAGGCTCCTATTCCGAGTTCTTTGGCATATTCCCTAGTGTTTTTAATTGCTTATAGTAGTCAAATGTATTTGTCAATAAAACAGGATACGTATAATTAGAATCAATATTTTGTTTGTTAGAATTCGAAGATGCCGTATGAATATCTAGATTACAGTACTGGTGTTGATTTCGTTCTTTAGAATTATTCTTGGTATTCCCTATTTTCTTCTGTTACCCATAGTTTTTTATTGTTAGTAGGTTTTTCTTATTGATTATAGAATATAAATCTATTTGGCTATAAAACAGGATACGTAAAATTAGTGACAATATTTCGGAGATTTCTGAGCGAAATACTTTTAAGATTTTCTACCACCACGAACGGCTTTTTTCCTCTATTTTTATCCACTAGATAGGCTTTATTTTGCATATTATTCTATATAAGTTTTATTCAGCAGGGGATTCTGATGAAATGTCGTGTTTTTGCTGTGGATTTTAAATACGATGTATCTAAGATTGGATAACATTAGCGAGTCTACATAGTTAAGAACCGACGACGGAGGATTACTTCTTGCTATGATTTAGTCTACATATGTATATTAAGTCCTAAATCCAAAAAATAAACTTCACAACGGTTAGATACTATGAGCGAATATGGCGGTTCAATGCTCGTAGAAGCAGAAGGTCCGCAGGAAATTTACCTGCTAAGAGTTAATCCTCAAGAGCTGTAAATATACCCCAGGTATCTGCCGACACAAATACAAAGCCTAGGCGGAGAGCACCCCAAAAACACAGATCCAAACATAGGTTATATACTAAATATTCATAAAGACTACTTAGTTGTAAACCGATTCATCAATTAGCAATCAATAGTTTTCAACAAAGGTTATATACTAAATATTGATAAAAAGTATTTAATGAGAAAAAAAAACAATATTCCACAAGACTTGTTTTTGGTCCATTTGTATCTACTCCATAGACTTAATTAGGTATATTATTCTATTGTAGTTGGGCAACTAAACTTTGTTTTATTTTGTTAAATAAAGTTTTTTTTCTTGACTTGTTATTCGTCAAGACTTTTATTTGTCCTTGTGTATTAACTAGATAGGTTTTATTCGGCATATTATTCTATATAGGCTATATTAGGCAGGGTATTCTACTCAATCTTGTGTACTTCTTCTTGATCCTTCTGTACATGGGCGTATATAAAAACAATTTCGGGGGGGGGGCTGAGACCATTTCCAGGGTATGGAATACTAAATATTTAGAGCTTGGAATAGTTTTAGGCAACTAAAACGCTATTACACGTAAAATAAAATATGTTTTATGAACTAAGTGATTTTATTTAATTTATTTTTAAGGGTTTTACGGGAAGTTTTTATCATCAATTCAAAATTTCGGGAGGGGCTGCAGCCCCCTCAGCCCCCCCTCATATACGCCCATGCTTCTGTATCCTCTAGAAAGGCTTTATTAGGCGTATTTTGTATTGATTTATAGAGCTTTGCTTTAGAATGAGAGCCAGATTCTGTAATTTCCGCTTCTGTGTAAAAGTTAGCTACTGTCGGTGTCCCTTAATATCACTTTAATTTGAGATGTTCGAGAGGATTTTGACAATTTTCACGAGATATATATATAAAAAAAAATAAGTTTATTTCTTTTCTAAGCTTATCAAATGGCAATAGGGACATGAACGGAACCGCGCTAAGATGCTGCAGTTCCTGCGAGCGGACTTTTTTATTTCTATTGATATTATTTCTATCTTTATCTACTATCATTACATTGTCAATGTCAAATGAATGTCTATTCTTGAAGTCATGGTCTCTTCAAAGTGTTTTAATTAGCTTTTTCATCAATATTTTTTACTTGCTGCATAATTCGATTTTTTATTTTTTTAATTTGTGATGAATCCCTTATACAGAAACATTTCCAATATTTCTTAACATTTAATGAACATATAATTTGAAGTTATCTTAATATTATCGTGGATCTAATAATTTAATCATGGCTAACAACAATCTTCGAAAAACATTTGTTCAAAGTCACATTGTAGTTTCATTCACTAAATACGTATTCAAGTTTGATAGAATCCCAATATTTGGTGAGGAAATGAGCGACCAAAGTCACATTGTAGTTACATTCACTCAATTCATATTCAAGTCTGATAGAATCCCAATATTTGGTGAGGAAATGAGCGACCAAAGTCACATTGTAGTTACATTCACTCAATTCATATTCAAGTCTGATAGAATCCCAATATTTGGTGAGGAAATGAGCGACCAAAGTCACGTTGTAGATACATTCACTCAATTCATATTCAAGTCTGATAGAATCCCAATATTTGGTGAGGAAATGAACGACCAAAGTCACGTTGTAGTTACATTCACTCAATTCGTATTCAAGTCTGATAGAATCCCAATATTTGGTGAGGAAATGAGCGACAAAAGTCACATTGTAGTTACATTCACTAAATACATATTCAAATCTGATAGAATCCCAATATTTGGTGAAGAATTGAGCACCGAAATCTACTAGGTAGAAAAGTTATGATCATCTTCTTTTATTGTATTAACATTAAAAAGTATTTTTCATTTTTTGTAATATGAACATGTTTTTAGGAAAAGTATGAAGTGGATGAGAATCGGACGGATCAAGCTCAAGCCATATACGACACATACCTGAAAAACCATGTGAGTTCATTGACTATTGTTTTGTTAATGATGTTATATGTTTTAAATTTTATCTTCAAATGCCCTTGTCAACGTGGATTCCTTGAATTCAATTTTATTTGAGCTGCTATCTCCAAAGCATGTTCTCCATTCTGTTATGCCTTTGAGATCATGTAAAATACTCTGCATCTCAAAATAGAGCCTGTTCTAGAATGTTTTTTCTTTTTTTTGGTGGGCTATTGCCCCTCAATATTTATTAAATATTTTTCTTGTAATTAATTAGCCTACTTTATTTGTAAGTTTATTATTAATTTTTCATAAAACAATTAATTATAAATAAGTAAAATGAAAGTCAATTGTTTTGATCTATATTGTCCTCCCGTGAACCAATGCACTGTTGCTATTTTTTTTTTTATAATGCAAAGTCCTCAAACACAATGATTTTCCCGTTTTAATTTAAACATTAAAGAATATAATTATGATTAATTTGTAATGAATGGACACATTTTACAAATGTGATTCTTTATTTGGTCTTCACTGGTTTTTTCCCTTTTTCTAAGTTGATATACTAAAATAAAAACAGATCCACTTAGTAAGTTTCTTAATTTAAGTTAATCAATGTTAGCACACTTTCAACATAAAACAATACATTGGATGATAATTTATACAAATAATTTGTTACTTATATAAAATATGTACAATTACAGATTGAGATGCCTAAAGGACAATAAGGTCGAAACATTGCAATAAGGATTAAATATAACAATTTCGAAGGATCAGGTGTCATGTACATGCTGTATTTAAATATCCTGCATATAGATACAGTACTGACCTATTTGAAAAAAAAAAATTCACTCAATTAATTAAATAATTAATGTAACTTATTAACTATAATTTTGTTTATTTTTCTATTTATTTACTTAATTTTGTTTTCTTGGCTATACATGCGGAGCATCAAAAACAATAAATATATATTTAAATAAGTAGTTATTTGTACTAGACATTTCTGGGCAGCATTTAAGTTTTTTTCTTTTCTTTTCTTTTTTAAATAGCAATAATAACTAGATTTAAATCCTCCACACTAGCTCCTTCCAGAGGGGGGAAGTGTGTGAAGGGGGCCAGCCTAGAGTCGAGGTTCCATGGTCCACTCTAAGCTAACAAACTATAGCTTTTTACTATTTTGTTTTGCATTATCTCCTATTGTGTTAAACCTCTGGCCAATGATGAGAAAGAAGTGCATTTGAGGCATGCTCTCAGTTTTATTCCTCCAGGAGCAATATCCTTTCACTCGGTTAGTGAACCAGTGCTGCATTAAGTAGTAGTATCTGAGTTTTTCTGAGTGACAGTTCTCAATTTCTCCAATCCTTTTCTTTTATCGTATCTGCTTGATAGTCAAAGCTTTTACATTAAAGGAATGGAGTACATTTCATAAATTCACACAATGCACTCGCCAGTGAAAGTATTAGAAGACTTTAAAATGAAATGATTAATATTTTCTATCATTTAAAAATATTAGTTATCTTGTATTTTATCATGCTTCCAGTTCTTACCTTCATTATTGATTGTTTTGTTAAGAATTCAGACGTGAATAAGGATACCTGGGGAGTATGTTTCTTAGTGCATAGCCTATGAGAATTGCGTTCTAGCTGAGGCCTTTTTAGCCTGCTTCCTCCCTCCATCAAATGGGAGGAAACTTCCTCATGAGTTTGACTTCATAACTCAAACCGAAAGTACCAACCAGAAAATTTCACTTTTTAGAACCCATAGATCATGAAAATAATGGTGTATCAAATTTATACATTTATATATATATTGGGTGTCCCCACCCAAAAAAAAAAAAAAAAATACCAAACTTCGGGAATTGGTGCAGGATCATGAAACAAAGTCCTTTGGCGGTATCTTGTTTTTGCTTCGTTTCCGAGAAAAATGCAAGAAACTAAAAAAACAATTCCATCTCTCAGCATTGAACCTCAGTTCTGACTGCTTAGGTGAAGAGTCAGAGCTGAGGAAAACTAGAATATGGCTTCAGAATATGTGAGCGAAGCTACAGGCCTATTTTATCATCCACTTCACTAGTTTCTAGATTGTTACAGAAATTATTTTACACATAATTAATTTTATGAGCCCGCACTGCAATGCTCGCCTGGATACAGAATACTTTTCTGAGCGTAGTACATTTACTTTCCATCCTTTTTTTTTTGATCCGGGCTGCGGACTGACAGCAGACTATTTAATAATATGAATACTATTCACAAATTTCCAATAGTCACATATTTGTATTATTTAAAAATTTACAAAAAGAGTTCCCACACTGCTTTGACCTATACACTTTTATACATTCTTTTTAATTTTAATAATTTTTTAATGTTTGGTACTAGTTTCTAGATTGTTACAGAAAAAATTTTACACATAATCAATTTTATGAACCCAAAACGAGTTAAGCCCGCACTGCAATGCTCGCCTGGATACGGAATACTTTTTTGAGCGTAGTACATTTACTTTCCATCCTTTTAGCACGGTTCCTCCCTCCCCCATAGGGAGGAACCCCGCTTATAGGGTTGATACAATGAAACAATCCGGAAGTGCCGACTAGAAAATTTCGCGTTTCAGAACCCCTAGAGACCGAAACTAACGGTGGTTCAAATTTGTATATATATATATATATATATATATGTATGTATATATTTATATATATATATATATATATATATATATATATATATATATATATATATTTGTCTGTTCGCTCTCTAGATAGAAGACGAATGGTCCGATTTTGATGAAATTTGGTACAAAAATCCTTCGTCCAATTTGAAAGGTCAAGTTCGTTAACCAGCAAAATCCGCCTACTGGAAGATGGCGTTTGGGGCGAAATTCGCGCAAAAAAAATCGTAACGCTTACGTTTTTGAGTTCATAAGCTTCTAAGTACTCGTTTTATATGATTCCTGGGCTAGGAAAACGAATGAAACCATTTTCAAGGCGATAGCTTTAACCGTTTTCGAGAAAATTGGAAAAATATTTTTTGAATACCGTTTTTGGTTTGGGTACTTAGAATCATGGGATTCAGTTGAAACATTTTCTGCATGTTCTACTTTCATCAAAACTAATATGTTGAAATTTTGGTTACGTTTGGAGTTAAGGAAGGGTTAGAATAAAATATTTTATTAACAGACATAAAAAGTTTTAGTAACTTTGTTTACTTTCATTAATATCACGAAAAAGGTTGAGAATCTTGGTAAACGGAAGAGTACCTTTAGAAAGCTTATTAAATGCTCTAAAAAAAGGTTCTAATGAAAGTTTTGATTAGGCGATGTCAATCGGAGAAATAAGAGCTTAAAACTTTAAAGTAATTGATTTCGCTTATTCGAACTGTTCTTTTTGTCTGTTTTTTATTCCTTGTTATTTTTTAATTGCTTATTGTTGGATAATGTATTTGAAAATAAAACAGGTTAAGAAAAATAAGAAAAACAATTTAATGTTAGAGATATGGATTTCCAAGATATATAGCTTTTCAACTGCCTAGCGTCCTTCCTAGGGAGGGTTCTTTGTCTTTGATTTTGGTACTTAGAATTATGGGATACAGTTGAAACATTTTCTGCATGTTGGAGTTTCATCAACACTAATATGTTGAAATTTTTGTTACGTTTAGAGTAAAGGAAGGGTTAGAATAAAATATTTTATTAACAGACAAAAAAAGTTTTGGTAACTTTGTATAATTTTGTTAGTATCTCGAAAACCGTTAACAATCTTGTGAAGCGGAAGATTACCATTCGGAAGCTTACTAAATGCTCTACAAAAAAGGTTCTGAAGAAAGTTTTAATTAGGCGATATCAATCGGAGAAAAAAGTGCTTAAAGCTTTAAATTAATTGATTTTGTTTATTCCAATGGCTCTTTTTGTCTGTTTTATTTCTTGTTATTTTTTAATTGCTTATAGTTGGATAATGTATTTAACAATAAAACTGGTTAAGTAAAATAACAAAAACAATTTATTGTTAGAAATATAGATTTCCAAGATTCCAAGACCTTGTCACTAGCGGGTCTGTTTCTAGTGTAGCGGACCCTTCCAGGTAAGATTGTAAATCATGACCTTTCAAGACTTTACTACTCACAGGAATGGCGTTAGTGACTTTAAGGGTTGACACGCCATCATAATAATTATTTTTAAAAAAAAAAGACTGGTGGAACCAAAATAATAACTGCTTCTATTTTAATCTTTCCAAATTAGACTAGGGATATGAACGGAACCGCGCTAAGATGTTGCAGTCCTGCGAGACGGACTTTTTTTTATAGAGCTAATCGCCTAGTTGCTAGCTCTTAAATCATATAAATAAATAATGTTTGGTACTGTTTGAATATAGGAAATTAGGTCAATCTTATGTTGCATTTCTAAAAATATTTTGAATGGCTTTTTGGAAACAAAGGGAAGAACAGTTCAAAAGAACTATGAAGAAGGGAGAGGTGCAGCCCAATAGATAAAGGTAATTGATGATGTTCCAGCCAGATGTAGTAAAAAAGGCACCTAAATGAAATCTAGTTGTGAAATATCTAGTTCCTCTAAAATCCCCTAGATAAATACAAGATCATCTTGTCTTCAAATCTGGCTACAACACATATTACATCGAGAACTGGTGGTTAAGTCAGCTGCACCAAGAGCAAGGCAAGGCTTTCTCTGACTTGAGGAGAAGTCATCCACACCCAGGACACGGCCTCCCTCAACGTGTGTAGCATTCAACCGCACTCCCGGGGTTAAAATGTAGATGGTCATAAGACCTAGCAACTCAATGCACTATAATTAAAAAACATAAAAAAATCAATATAAAATATAAACATTAAATTTCTTAGTATGAAAATGGTGGAAATGTTTATTTAAATAAATAAGATGCTTGATCCTTCAAAATAGTTATATTTAATTCTTATTGCAATGTTTTGACCTTATTGTCCTCCAGGTATCTCATTCTGTAATTGTACGTATTTTATATAAGTAACAAATTATTTGTAAAAATTATCATGCAATGTATTATTTTATGTTGAAAATGTACTAACATTGTGAAAATATGAAGTTAGTGAACATAATTAATAATAGTACTTGAAACAATAGATAATTATTAATATTAAGTCACCTTCAGCCAATTTCATGTACTATTGGGAGTCTAATAATAAAATACAGAGATTTAAATTCTTTAAGTCACTACCCAAGTTGTAAGTAGTTAAAAATGTTTCTGTTTGTAAAATAATTTTATTTACAACAAATTGAGTAACCTCAAGTGCTATAGTGACAGACTCCTGCTGGAAAAGTGAAGGACTTGAGTATGCCTCCAGGATTCACATGTAATAAGGACTAGGTTCTTTTCCCTCCGTTACTTCTGTTAAAAATTCTGTTGGAAAAATGGGTTCTAAGTGATTATATTAAATTAAGAAACTTACTAAGTGGATCTGTTTTTATTTTAGTATATCAACTTAGAAAAAGGGGAAAGAAACCAGTGAAGACCAAATAAAGAATCACATTTGTAAAATGTGTCCATTCATTACAAATTAATCATAATTGTATTCTTTAATGTTTAAATTAAAACGGGAAATACACTGTTTGAGGACCTTGCATGATTACGATGTGAATTGTTAGAATATAGAGTGAACTCAATTGCATATGTGTTATAGACTTCTGTCTGTCCTTGATTTGATGTTACTGTGTCCACTGGATGCTGCTATTTCTAGCATTGATGCACTATGCATCATCCGTGATCTTTAGTTGTGCTTTGTGCATTCACAATGAGGTAACATTCCAGTATAACTATTTTTACCCAAATTGTTAAAAAAAAAAAACTAAAACAAACATTAAAATTAATTTATTGTAACAATGGCTTTGATATTTCAGTTGAACTTCATGTACTTTATGCTCTCAGCTCTACTTATAAAACAAGTTTTTTTATTACTTTTAAATGCAATTAGTTTGTAAAACATTCTGTGTTTATCATTATTTTTAGCGCGGTTCCTCCCTCCCCCATAGGGAGGAACCCCGCTTATAAGGTTGATACAATGAAACGATCCGGAAGTGCCGACTAGAAAATTTTGCGTTTCAGAACCCCTAGAAACCGAAAATAACGGTGGTTCAAATTTGTATATATATATATATATATATATATATATATATATATATGTATATATTTATTTATATATATATATATATATATATTTGTCTGTTCGCTCTCTAAATAGAAGACGAATGGTCCGATTTTGATGAAATTTGGTACAAAAATCTGTCGTCCAATTTGAAAGGTCAAGTTCGTTAACCAGCAAAATCCGCCCACTGGAAGATGGCGTTTGGGGCGAAATTCGCG
Organism: Gonocerus acuteangulatus; assembly: GCA_946811695.1. NCBI lineage: Eukaryota > Metazoa > Arthropoda > Insecta > Hemiptera > Coreidae > Gonocerus > Gonocerus acuteangulatus. The sequence continues at coordinate 128,623,710 of OX328123.1, read as the reverse complement.
CAGAAAAAATCGTAACGCTTACGTTTTTGAGTTCATAAGCTTGTAAGTACTCGTTTTATAGGCTTCTTGGGCTAGGAAAACGAATGAAACCATTTTCAAGGCGATAGCTTTAACCGTTGTTGAGAAAATTGGAAAAATAGTTTTTGAATACCGTTTTTGGTTTGGGTACTTAGAATAACGGGATTCAGTTGAAACATTATCTGCATGTTCTACTTTCATTAAAACTAGTATGTTGAAAGTTATGTTACTTTTGGAGTTAAGGAAGGGTTAGAATAAAATATTTTATGAACAGACATGAAAAGTTTTGGAAACTTCGTATACGTTCATTAATATCTCGAACACGGTTGGGAAATCGTGGTAAGTGGATTAAAACTATTTGAAAGCTTACTAAATTCTCTACAAAAATGATTCTAAAACTATTTTTGATTAGATTATGTCAATCGGAGAAATAAGTGCTTAAAACTTCAAATACGTCTGTTTTGTTCTTATGAACGGGTTTTTGTCGTTCTTTTTGTAATTTTTGTCTCTTTCCCTTGGTTTTTTATTGCTTTTTATTTTTGTAATTTCTTATGTTGTATTTGTAAGGAAAATGTATGTGTGTGTAAAACAGGATAGGTAAAATGAGACCAATTTTCTGTTGTCAGAAATAATAAAAAGTTTTGGGAACTTCGTATAATTTCTTAATATCTCGAAAACGGTTGAAAATCTTGGGAAGCGAAAGGTTACCATTCGAAAGCTTACTAAATGGTCTACAAGAAAGGTTTTAAAGAAAGTTTTGAATAAGCGATGTCAATCGGAGAAATAAGTGCTTAAAACTTTTAAGTAATTGATTTCGCTTATTCGAACTATTCTTTTTGTCTGTTTTATTCCTTGTTATTTTTAAATTGCTTATAGTCAGATAATGTATTTGACAATAAAACAGATTAAGTAAAATAAGAAGATCAATTTATTGTTAGAAATGTAGCGTTTAAAGAGAGAGATCCCAAGGCTTTCCAAATGCCTCTGAGCGGAGGCCTTTCTGCCCGACTTATGGTATAGCTGACCCATACAGGTATGATTGTAAATCAACAAAGACCTTTCAAGACTGGTTTGTTTGAGATTTCATTTGGATAGCTGTTTCGCTATTGATCTAAACAAAGTAATAACTTTTTCTATTCTATGCCTTCATAAACACTAGAGATAAGAACGGAACCGCGCTAAGATGACGCAGTTCCTGCGAATCGGACTTTTTTAAAGATAGCTTTGAAAATATTTTAACCCATAAAAGACGGCAACCCGCAAGACATGAGATGGAGCTGAGACCGTTTCATCCTCCTGGTTCCACAAGACTCCCATCTCTTCTCATTTCTCCTCATAAGCTTTTGTTATTTCTTTCTTTAAAAAGTTATCTGTCACCATTTTCTCATCTTGGGCTTGGGACCAGACAACGATCGGATTAACACTTTTTTTAAAATATATTTTGAAATATTTTTTGATTTTTTTTTTAAATGATATCAAGTCAACATCTTTTAGTTGTTATAATCTATCTCTAAGATACTAAGCTTTTAGTCATTTATTTTTTAATGTTATTCCTGTTGCCTCTTTGCTCAAAAAGATTTTTTAAAGAGAACCCATTTCATTATTAACAACATCCTTGAGACTTTCCCTGCTTAATAAAATGAATTGATAAATACTTAAAATAAGATATAAGATAAGTGCACCTTCTTTTAGGCACCTCATCCAATCGACGTTCTCAACCAGAATCTTATTGAGGCAGTGAAGGAAAAGTTGACTTCGGGGAGTAGAGAACTATTTGATGACATCATGGCGACAGTTAAAACATTTCTTGCCGGCGAACCATTCCACCTGTTCGAAGAGTCAATGTACTTCTACCGCTACCTACAATGGAAATGGCTTGAAAGGTCAGTTAATTGATTTGTCCACTGAAAACTCAATGTAACACAATCAGTATATGAAATTACTAGATTTTTATTATGCTGAATAAATCAGAATTTATTTTTCATTTTTGATTTCCATTCTGCCTTTGAACTGTATAGTAGTGTTTCTTGTATTACTAGTCGTTTATGTATATTTTTCCATAAATAATGTTGTAAAATGGACAGTGTTCCAAAATGTAGAGGAACCAGTCGATTATTTACATTATGTAGACCCAATGTATTTATTAACTAATAGTTCTTGTGATAATATTGACATTTACCAGTTGTTCCAGACACGAAAATATGACAACATGGCTACAGATAATATAATGGTGTGCCATCTGTCTGGAGCTTTGGCTGTGTTTGATGAATTAACTTGCCTGACAAGTTCATGGTATGAAGCCCAGTAGCATAATTGGCAATACACCTAAACGTAAAACAGAAAATTCTGGGTTCAATTCCAGCCTCGCGAGTTAACCCTTTCCATGCTATGCACGAATATATTCGTTCTCTAAAAAAATGCTCTGAGTGCGAAGCACGAATATATTCGTGCAGCCGGGACATTCCTCAGAGTGCGACACACGAATATATTCGTTTTCATATTCTTTGTATAATCTCTGCTTCCAGAAAGCCCAGAGATCTCTTGTATCACGCAGTACAACTAGTCGAGTTACTTAGCTATCCGTTAGATAGCAGAAGAATGTCTTTACGTGTGTTTTTCACGGTTTTATTGTGAGTGGAAGCTAACTTTAGCTCGAACGGAGAGTCCTAGACCGCCTGAAGGGTCCATTACCACCAATTCAGACTGTACCAAGGCGGCTACCTGCAGGGGCTGGGTTGTTATTTCTATTGTTTGCAGAGACTTTACTAAAATTTGCCAAACCTTTTCCCACCTTTAGGCTAAATTAGGGGCGGGGAAATATGACCCTAACAAATATTTCTCTTACTAGTTTTGGTTTATTATTTATTTTTATATTTATAAGTTTATTATTAATATTTTTGCTATATACCTACTATTTATTTCTAATTCATTACTTTATTATTATATTACTATTTACTAATATACTACTTATTTTTTTATTATTTTATAACGACTATACTACATATTATAAATAAATTTGTTTTAAAATAAATACAAAACACAAATTTTAAAAAAGTGTTGTTGTTTTTTTCTCCAGCAAGTAATTATTGGACAAAACCAGTTTTATGAGTTGCCTATAAAAATAAAATGATTAGTATTTATTAAAAAAAAAGACCCAGTTATTTACTAAATAATTACTTATTGTACATAACTGTACAGATTGTAAATTATCAATAAAGATCAATCAATATTTAAAAAAAAATACTAAAGAAATTGAAGTATCATAACAATGAAATAAATCATAAAATGGGTAAAATTAAGAGAAGAGAACGTGTTTTCATGAATATTTTGATAAAAGGGTGCATTCATACTAACAGGGCTAATGGTGCTAAATTTAAAACTAAAATACTTCGGTAACTATTGAAATATTATTTTAGAAACTGTTTATTTATTAATTTTCTTCGCAACTTGCAGGATAAGAATAATAAGAAACATATTATAATAATTGAATCGGTCACACTAAAGTAGACACAATTAATGAAATTAGCATCTTAAATTACAACAAAACAAGCAATTTTGCATGTCCCCTGTTATATATCTACGTAATACGAGTGACTCAAGGCGGGAGATCTGTCTGAGTATAGTCTTGTTCCAAACCAAAGTCGCACACGGAGGGTGGAAAATAGGCTAGCATTGGGGGTAGGATCGGCTATCAGAGCTCGTAGCACCCGGCGGTCGGTCCCTCTCAGATTGGCTAGCATTCTAAGGGTTAACTGTTTACTGACCATTGTTCCCATTTTGGAGCAATGGTTCCATAATTTTTGGATCAACTTTATTTTTTTACTAAACATTATGACAATCAAATAAAAGCATTGATTAATCAAAAATATTTTTTCTTACCTAAAAATGTGATCTGAATTGCCTCCCGAAATTTATGAAATCTCTGTTTTTTTAAAATAATTGATTCTTTATGCCTGTTTTCGTGCTATGACATAAACTACTGATAAAACTATGCAAATAATTTTTATATACTACAAGGAATATATATTTAACAATATGGTACAAGGAATATATATTTAACAATATGGTATATTTAACAATTGGTAGTTGTTATTATAAATTAATTTCCTAAATTGTTATCTTTCATGAAACAACAATGTTCTCAATTGGGAACAATGGCCTGTTTGGCTTATATGCCTCTAGATCAGGAGAGAGATGGAGGGAATCTGTGAACATTTTACCGATTTCTACCTTTTTGAGTATTATCAACTTTGTTTTCATTTTCAATTTCCATTCTGTCTTTGAACTGTACTGCAGTGCTTCTTATATTTCTAGTCGCTTACATATATTCTTCCTTAAAATAATGCTATAAAATGGGCAGTGTTCCAAACTGTAGAGGAATCAGTCAATTATTTACATTATTTAGACCAAATGGATAAATTAACTAATATTTCTTGTGATAAAATTGACATTTATCAGTTATCCCAGATTTAAATAAGGGTAACGGATGAAAAAGATATTGATGAACAAATACTAGATAAAAAATTCTTGTGCCTTTATATGACCATGGGGACAAGCAATGGATAACCTTCGGCTTTTTGATAAAACGTGACATATAAGGAGGCCAGTTGGCCATGAATGTTAAGCTGTGATGACTCCGTGCCGAAGGTCGTGGTTTGGTTCCCACTAAGGGTAGGGGGTTTTCTTTTGAAAAAGTCCGTCACGCAGGAGCTGCATAACTAAGCACTTTCCTCAGAATTTGGGTAGTGTAGACTGCTTTCCAGAACAATTTGCTTAAAATATCCTACATAAATAAAATAAAAACTTGAATAGTTCTCTTTTAAATTTGTAATGAGTAACTGATCAATTATTAATTTGCTTCCAGAGTTATGTTTACACATGGTACCTACTACACTACGTAATAAATACAAAAAACCTCATATTATCGTATTTTGATCTAACGCAGGAACAGGATACAGTCACTCTAGTGGTAGAAAGCCCTCCTTGCGGCGGCTTTGTGAACCTACGTTTGGCGGGCTTTTCTATTGAAATATATTACAAATTAAACCCCCGCTTTACGATTGACCGATTCAGCTCATTTTTACAACACTTCTTTCTCATGAGTTACCCACGACGTATACCGCGTTTCGTTACAATACAGCAGAAATTACGACCGGTATGAGTATATTAGGAATTTGGGTCCGGAGTAAACCCCCCCTTCTAATGAACCGATTTAGTTTATTTTTACAACACATATTTAACTGTAGATTACCACTACGAATACCGAGTTTCGTCGAAATATACCAAAAATCACGGCTGGTAGTGGTGAATTGGTATTGTGGGTCTGGAGTAAACACCCCCTCCTAATGAACCGATTTAGTTTATTTTTACAACACATATTTACCTGTGGATTACCACTACGAATACCGAGTTTCGTCGAAATATACCAAAAATCACGGCTGGTAGTGGCGAATTGGTATTGTGGGTCCGGAGTAAACCCCCCCCCTTCTAATGAACCGATTTAGTTCATTTTTATATCTCACTTTTCTCTCTATATTACCACTACGAATACCAAGTTTCGTTGAAATATAACAAATATTACGGCTGACATAGTCAAATTAGTGTTTTGGGTTCGGGGTAAACCCCCCCTTCCGGTGGACCGACTTTGGTGGTTAACGAACTCGTTCAATCGTTTGCTAATTGAATGCTATATACCAAGTTTCGTGACGAAAAAACAAAAACTCTGGCCGCTATCGTGTTAACAGACACATATATATATATATATGCATATATATATATATATATATATAGATATATATAAATTTTAACGGGGGTCATTTTCGGTGTCTACTAGGTAGGATCGATAAAGATTTGAAGAAATTTTTCAAAAATTCCGTCATGAGTCCAACCTCAATAGCTACTTTCCTTCGGAGGAAAGTGCTAAAAAAGAAAGGGCAATAGCCTTATCCCAGCCAGAAAAGTGTGGTAACCTGTTGATAACTCGTCCTAAAAATCTGTGTAATGTATAGGTGAATGTTAAAATGTAAATAAATGAAAAAAAAAAAAAAAAGACATGTGACTTATTACTTTCTGACCTCTCAAGGAGCCATTGTTCCCAATCAGGGACATATAATTTAGAATTTAAAAAAAAATATATAATTGAAATATTTCAATATAAAAATAAGAAAGCTGATAGTAATAAACACACCTTAAAATTTCAATTGGAACTGGGTTCGGTCTGTAAACGGTTAATGTTTCTAAAAAAATAAAATAATAATACTCACTTATTCAGTGGATACAAATACTTTGCAGTTAGTCAACTGTTATAATTTGAGATAGTAGCTTGATAATATATTTACAAACACTCGTACAAAAAGCTACTTTTTAACCTTTATTCTGCTGTACTTTCTAAATAAATACATAAAATTCTTTAGAAGTAAGAAAGAAATTTTAATGGAATTGTTTTGGAAGTATTTCAGAATTTCAAAATTGTGATTCCCGGAAGTTTAGAATTGTAATAGAGTTCTATTAATGTTCGATGTTTAATTAATACTTTAAATTTTTTTTTTTTTTTTTTTTTTTTAGCCAACCTGTGACGTATAAAACATTTCGAATGTATCGAGTACTCGGAAAAGGTGGATTTGGAGAGGTGTGTGCTTGCCAGGTGCGTGCTACAGGAAAAATGTATGCATGTAAAAAACTTGAGAAAAAAAGGATAAAGAAAAGAAAAGGAGAATCTATGGTATTAATAGAAAAACAAATCCTTCAGAAAATCAACTCAAGATTTGTTGTAAGTTAGTCAAATTAAAATAGTTATTGCTAAATTTAAGATTTAGATGTCGGATTGTTTAACTTGTGAGACTGACAGGATGGTGGACCATGTTGAAGTTGAGGCCGAAAGTTCGAAGAATGTGTGATAATTCCTTGAATCCATGTATTCACAATGTAGTGAACCCCACAAGTATTGAAAATGAATGTAATCTTCTAAAAATTACTCAATTCAATGTTCTAATTTTGTTAACTAGACATGAAACGAGTGAAGAACAAATATTATTATTTCAGACCTTATAAGTGTGGCAAGAAAATTTGATCACATTTATTCCTTCTGTTATTTTCAAAATATTTTGTACGAATTAAAACCGTTTATGTTGATTACACAAATATTGGGTAAGAGTTTTTTTAGAGATCCAAAATTGTGATGGCAGAGAGATTTTCGGGTTTCAGAACAAAATATGAAAATATAATTATTGTTCAACTGACCCTTTTCTTATTCTTTGTATTTTCGTGCTAGGCGAAAGGTCAAATAATAAAAACTTCGCCACAGAGTTTCACCAACTTTATTGCGTCCCTACATGTTTCCCACCTTTCTGATGCCTCTTCATGGGAAAAAGTTACAAATATAAAACATACAGCCTCAACCTGAGGAGGATAACCTTCCACCAGGAAACGTGTAGATGCGGCCGTACTGGTTGAAGGTTATCCTCTTCAGGTTGAGGCTTTATGTTTTATATTTGTAACGTTTTCCCCTGAAGAGGCACCAGAAAGGTTTGAAACATGTAGGGACGTAATAAAGTTGGTGAAACTCTGTGGTGAAGTTTTATTATTTGACCTTCCGCTTAGCACAAAAATATGAAAATATAAACATAGTTCAATAATTAGGTGAAAATAATTTCTTCTGAAATGAATTAAATAAAAAATGAATTTTTATATTAAAAAAAAAAAAATCATAAAAAAATCGAGCATATTTTCAATTTAAAAATTCTTTATAGGTACCATTAATGTGTCTAGGCAAAAAAAAAAAAAAAAAAAAAAAAAAAAAATCATATAGACGTCTCGTGTAGATAAAAATTAATTAAGAAATTCAATGAAAAATTATTCTTTGCTTCGGATAAGCGAAAATTCGGATAATTAAACATGTAATTGTAATAAAAAAGATATGGTAATATTACGTTGTATAATATTATTTATTCAAATGTACTTTTAACGCAAATTAATTAATACATTATTGAAAAAATGTATACAAACTAAAAAATTACTTATCTTTACAGATAAGAGCAATGATCACTTATCAGTTACTTATCAGTTATAAAAGGAGTGATTACTTATCAGTTATAAAAGCAAACTATTGGTATGGTTTATCTTAGTTCAACAGCGAAAATGTCATTATGATATATACCACAATAACAAAAATCAAAGACTTACAAACTTAAACTGAAAAAGCAACTCTAGTTGAATGTTTCTCTTTCGCACTTTAGGGAGTCAATTCGCATAATTGGTGTTATGATAATCGGTGTTCTACTGTATTCGTAGTAGGGTCATTCCTTGTCAAATCAACACACTTTTCGGACTTGATGTCTCAGATTTTCATGATTTTTGGTATACAGTAACATATCATAGACTTATGAAAAAATACCAAATTTCAGCTATGTAGCACAATTATTTTTTATATTATTAATTTTTAAAGATTTAAATATTTATGAAAAAGTGTCATATTTTGGTACCTTCAGATGCCTATAGGCTCGCAACCAGTGATGATATAAACCTGGGAGTGGTTTCATTTTAAAGCTATTGAATAGGGCTTTAATATGATATGCCACAAAGTAGTGGTTGCATTTAAAAAAAAAATGGAAATTTTAAATTTAAATCTTAAAATTTAAATTTCTCAAAAAGTGGCAATTTTAAACGTTTAAAAAAATTACCAAAAATGGTTTGTAATGTCTAAATACATATGGCAAAATTTTATCATGGGATCTCAATGGGATCAGGAGATACAGGGTTTTATAAATACACGTTTTGTCAAAAATACCAGAATTATTAGCGTTTCAGAAAATTTTGAATAGTTCATTGAATGAAACAAGCATTGGCTATTAGCTGTACATTTTTCTAATGGAGAAAAGCCACATAGGCACATAACATTAAAAGTCCAATATTATTAGTAAAGTTAACAAATTAGTTCATCGAGACTTTAATCGTTAGAAGAGAACCACACATTTGTTCACTTCACAGTCTCGTAAACTAGATGTTCGGCTGGCCAGTCTGTGTCTCAGGATTCACTTTACATATCACATCTGCAAAAGGGATCCTCCGTATATCAGGTGGCGTGGGATATATAAATGAGGGCGATGGACCTGAAGAATGGAGGAAAGTAACTTCCACTTTACTGCAATCTTCATCTTTATTCAGAACATAACTCAACCACCAAGTGTCGCCATAGATTGATATTACATACCCACTAATATCTGCAAATAATATCTGCTGTTTGTCATTTACAACAGGAAATATGCTTGAAACAACTGCGGAAGAAAATAATTTTACATTTACTTTGGTTCCACATTTGAGAGGTATGAAGGCATGAAATTTCTGGGTGCCTGGAATAGGTATAGCTGTATTGTACCGGTTGGACAGTTCTTCAGTTTTAATGTATTCTTCAAGGGTCACAAATACTAAGTCTATGTTTAATATGTTTTTATGTGACCATTCAAACAGTTGCCTTGCATCCATAATTTGGTCCTGATACGGTCTTTGTAGGCTTGCTTTGGCTGCTAAACTTTTTACTGTGGCCCTCAACCCATGGTCCTTTGCCATGTGCTGTTGCTGAAAAATGCCATTCAGCCTCAACTCCGAAATCTTGCTTGAGATTACACAAGTTTATAAAGTTTTTTTAAATTTTTGTATTGGGCCTAGACATGCGCGCCGAGGCTGAATTTTCAGGCGGAGGTGTGCCAGACTAAAATGGCCGGCGGCGGCGGCGCGCGCGGCGTGGGATATTTTTTCAACCCCCAAGGGAGATTGTCAAAATTTTTAAAACAGTATATATATATATATATATATATATATATATATATATATATATGTATTTGTCCGCTATTTCACAGGCTCAAAAATGGTCCGATTTTGATGAACTTTGGCACGAAAATCGTCTAATTTGAAACGTCAAGTTCGTTATCCAGCAGAATCCGCCCTCCGGAACATGGGTTTTAGCACGAAATTTTCGCGAAAAAAAACCACAACAGTTACGTTTCGGGTTTATATGCTTGCAGATACTCGTGTAATATGTTCCTTAACATACGATAACAAATGAAACCATTTTTAAGGCGATATCTGTAACAGTTATTGAGATAAGTGGAACAAACTCACTTTGCGGTTTTGGTACATGAAATCGTGGGATTTCATTTAAATGTGTTCTATGTGTTTGAAACTTATCTAAACTAAGATGTTGATTAAATTTGGAGTGAAGAAAGTATTCGAAACAAAAACTTTTATGAGTAGACATGAAAAATTTTGGGATCTTCGTATTTTTTAGTAAATATCATTAAATCGGTTGGAAAGTCATGGCAAGGGGAAGGTTCCTATCCGTTACTAATGTCTTTGCATAAATTGTTATAAAATAATTTTCCATGGGGCGGGGTTAATTGGAGAAATGAGGGCTTAAAACTTCGAAAGCGTTTGCTTTGTTCTTTTGAACGGGGTTTTGTGTTTGTTTAACTCACTTGTTTGATAAATTGTTATTATCAGAAAAATTAGTTTATTAGTAAAAGAAGGCAAGAAAATGAGAAACTTAATGATATATCCCTGTTTTCGCAGGGCGAACGTTGTGTTGGTGTGGGAGTCTTAGGATACTGTCAGTTTCCTGTTGTGGCACCTTAAACTTCCTTCTGTTTGAGATTTTATTTTATATTTTCAACGAATGATCAAATCCTACCAATAACTGTATTTATTCCTTTACTATTAGAACTGGAGATATGAACGGAACCGCGCTAGGATAACCCAGTTCCTGCGAGTTAAAAGTTTTTTTTTAGTTTTTCTCTTCAATTACGAGGTTTCCAAAACATCTCCCACAAAAGATGGATTATTCGTTTAGTTAAAGACAGGGCCGTCACATCGGGTGGGGGGGGGCACCACAGGAGCTTCGCTAATTGGAAAACATTTTATAGGTGTCAAATTGATTTGAGAAATATAGGCGGGTTCAGCCTATATTTGTTGCATATTTGTTGGATCTATGTTTTTTTAATGTTCGTAAACTCTGTGCCGGCGCGGCGTGCATGTCTAATTGGGCCTCAGAGCCATCAGAAAAATAGAAATTTTTTTTGGGAGGTCTTTGAAACTTACATTTCAGATATTCCATCAACTTTGTTTGAAACAGGTAGAAGGCCGTACGTAGTGTTGTGGTTGAGGCAGTCTGATATTACTACAAAATTTAAATGTTTGATTTCTTTCTCCTTAAAATACACTACAAAAGGGTGAATGCTTGCCTGACTATTTGACCAATGGTATGATTGTGCCTCATCTTGCAAAATGATGGAATAATTCTCAGAAAAGACTCAAATGACAGCCACTTCACATTCCAGGAGATTTTCTTTGGTATGTCTCAAAAAGTAACTTTGTTCTTTTGCTATGAAGTGATGGCGAAGTGATTTAAAGAGAGGTTTCCAATCAAGGTACAATAAAGTAATCATTGGGTTTTATTAATTTTCTGGTGTCCGCCACACTGCTTAGAAAATTAGTAATTAAAAAATATAATTTTACAAATTTTGTACATTACTTACACCACATCTGTATTTTTGAGGCACTGTTTATGTGACCTTTCTCTATTAGAAAAATGTACAGCTAATATCCAATGCTTATTTCCTTCAATGAACTATTCAAAATTTTCTGAAACGCTAATAATTCTGGTATTTTTGACAAAATGTGTATTTATGAAACCCTGTATCTCCTGATCCCATTGATATCCCATGATAAAATTTTTCCATATGTATTTAGACATTACAAACCATTTTTGGTAATTTTTTTGAAATTTTTAAAATTGACACTTTTTGAGAAATTTAAATTTTAAGATTTAAATTTAAAATTTCCATTTTTTTTTTTTTAATCCAACCACTACTTTGTGGCATATCATATTAAAGCCCTATTCAATAGCTTCAAAATGAAACCACTCCCAGGTTTATATCATCACTAGTTGTGAGCCTATAGGTATCTAAAGGTACCAAAATATGACACTTTTTCATAAAAATTTAAATCTTTAAAAATTAATAACATAAAAAATAATTGTGCAACATAGCTGAAATTTGGTATTTTTTCATAAGTCTATGATATGTTACTGTGTACCAAAAATCATGAAAATCTGAGACATCAAGTCCGAAAAGTGTGTTGATTTGACATGGAATGACCCAGTAGCTAGTTATATTTGGTTTTGATTTAATTGTTGATACTTGTAAATTTATTTCTTCTTGTTACCAATCTTAGGGTGCGTTTACACTAGGATAGTTATTGCAGGATATTTATATCAGAGAGAAATTCTGACTAATGGAAACCATGTAAAATTTATTTCTGACATAAATTCTACATGGTTTACACTAGTCAGAATTTCTCTCTGATATAAATATCCTGCAATAACTACCCTTGTGTAAACCCACCCTTAATTTAAGTGGTTGACTCCTTCCTATAATATTGTAAATGTTTAAGAGCAATAAAAGATTAGTTCATTGTTCACAGTTTAAGTGGAAACTTTGAGAGAAGGAATGAAAACTTTTCTAGGCTGAATTTACTCAATAGAATTTATTTATACACATTCCGTTTTGTATAAATAAATATGTAACTGTTGATTACGGAAGAAACAACCCTGGAACAATTTTTATGGCATTAGGACCTAGAAGAGTATTTACTCTAAAATTCTGTGCTTTGACCAAAGAAAAGTGCAAATGTTTTTAAAATGTGCAATAAAATGACATTACAATTACAAATATATGCTGGAAATAAAGGAATCAACAAAGACATTAGGGGTTTTACTTTATTTCTTTATAAGAATTATGTGAATGCTGAATGGTCATTAAATTTTTTAATTCTTTTTAGGATTCCCCTCTTATTTATTTTGTTCATAGTTATCATAAACTTCTCTTTGTTTTAGGTCAGCCTCGCATATGCCTATGAAACTAAAGACGCACTTTGCCTTGTTTTGACAATAATGAATGGAGGCGATTTGAAATTTCACATTTATAATATGGGAGGTGATCCTGGATTTAGCGTTGAACGAGCGAGATTCTATGCTGCGGAGGTAAGGAGGACCAATTGCTTGTCATCATCCTTCATATATTCTTTTTTAAGACTGGTGTGTTTGCCAAAAAAAAAAAAAAAACATTAATACAAGAAATTAGCAATAAATTTAGACTGACCAGGGAATAACGGCAGCAGAATCTTGATATTATTAATCAAAGTATAAGAAATATAAGAAGTATAAGAAATTACATCTGTCTTTCAGATGCAGTTAAGCGAAAGTCTTTCTTTGACTTCTGCTTGAATAATAAAAACTGATTACACTTTCTTACTTTTATTTAAAAAAAAAAAAAAAAAAAAAAACTTTTAAGTTGTTTAATTTAGATAAATGTATCATTTCCTAACTCTTTACTCTGGATATGGTTTCCTTCATAAATTAATAATTAAAAATGTATCATAAATTATTTACTTTGTAATTCTTATTAGCCAGGCCTGAGCTGTAAAAAAATGGATATATAAAAATGAATCCTAGCACCTTTTAGTGTGTTACCTCCCTCCCTACCTACAATTTTACCCTGGTGGCACAATCAGAAAATTCTAAGGAGAAATGTTTCATAAACCATAGATCATGAAAAAAGAAATCATTCAAATTTGTGTTTGTTTATTTATGTTTGTGTTCTTCTATCTATAAAACTGATCCGATTTTGATTGATACAAGAAGACTTTCTCTAAAACAAAAGATTGAGTTTTTTAAACCAGCAGAATCCACCCTCTGGGACTTTTTATTTTTGGCAAAATTTGCAGAAAAAAAATCACAATACTAAGTAAGTAGTACTTAATTGCATTAGTAAGTACCCAAGTACACTTATTACAGGTATTTTGACTTTGAAAATTAAATGAAACCCCTTTCAATGCAATATCATGAGCCAATCTAGTTCGATTCTGTGGTTAATTATAGTTTCATCGCTCTGAATTACTAACTTCATTTACAATAAAACATGCTATAACATGGCCTGTATTTATTCTAGAATATTGTTGAAGGTGTTGTGCGGACTAGAACATCTCCACTACCAGGGCTTGGTATATCGTGACTGCAAACCTGAGAATATTCTGCTTGACGATGCTGGACATGTCCGTATCTCTGACCTTGGCCTGGCTGTGGAAATTCCTGAGGGAGAAATGGTCAGGGGAAGAGTCGGCACTGTTGGGTATATGGGTATGTATACTATTATGTAATTTATACAATCTCTTTTATGTTCCTTCTCATAATCTTAACTTAAAAAATGCACTAAGGCCCCTTCTATACGGACCGTTAAAACACGGCTGTTTGAACTCCTTGAAAACGCCAAGTGACTGGGGGCATGAGAGGTATATAGTAGTGTCTATACGGGCTTTCTCACGGCTTTGATTGGACTCATTAACAGAGCAGTGGGCAGTTTCAACGCCAACAGACGCATAAAAACGGTGCGCCGTGGAACAGCTTTCCTGTCTGTACGTGCGCTTTTTGAGCAGTTCTACGGCTAGTGCTGAGCAAGAAAAAGCATAGTGTTTAAAAGGTTTGACACAGAAAAGTTTATTTGTGCCATTGTTTCCTCACCGAAGTATCCCTATGGTGAGGGAGTTTATTTTTTTTCTGCACAACCCATGCCATTTTGGCATATCTTGTGCGTATGAGATACTTTACATTCATGTTGTTATTGATTCAATTATTCAATTTTTTTCCCCATTATTGTTTATATAAAATAAACAATATCTTTTTAAATAAACAGAATTATTATACAAATTAAAAACTTATCTTTACATAAACAATTTCTTATTACCCTATAGAGACGGCAGGACTGGTATGACAGTGGGTACCTGGTGACGGGACCCTCCCGATACCTGCCTGTCCCTCCTGACGGCTACTAGCTAGCTCCCTTCCACGCGTGCCCGACAATTGTCTTTTTTTTTTTTTTTATTTTTTAGATTTGTGTTCTCTTATTAGTAATATATTTAATTAGTGTAGAAACCTTTCCATGTAACACCTTTGTACTACTGATAGAAAACTTATATCCCTGGAAACTGAGATGCTTCCTCAGCAAATTACATTGTTTACGCTTCAGAAAAAGCCTGTCGTCTTCGTCGAAATCCTAGAATGCTTTTCAATAATACTTCCTGGAGCTGAGGACGGACTGGGCTGCAATTTATCATCTTCCAAGGAGTCTCAAACACGTCATGGCTTTGTGCTAGCTGCTGGAGAAGCCCACCGTCCAGAAAGGGTTAAATAAACAAAATTATTATACAAATTACAAAACTTATCTTAAAATAAACAATTTTTTATTGAATAGCAAAATTATTATACAAATTTAAAACTTAATTATTAACTCGGAGGCCCGGTGCCCATGAGTGTTAAATCTTGAGCACTTAACACTCTGTCCCAAGGGTCATGGGTTCGATTCCCACTGGGGATGATGGCTTTTCTTTCAAGAAAAGGAAAGGAATCAGCCCTATCTTGGCTAGAAAAGGGTGGTAACTTATAGATAACCCGTCCTAAAATTCCCTGTCAATAATAAATGGACGTTAAAATTTAAATAAATATTAACTGGACATAATACTCTTATCAGGGTGTGCCCCTTTCCTCTCTCAGTTGGTAAATGTTTTTGGCTAATTTATTTAAAATTAAGAAGTAATCAGTAAAGAGATTTTAGGGGCTGATAGGCCATTCTTTAATAGAGTTTTTTAAATGTTTTTTGTAAATGTCGTGTTTGTCTACATTCGTATTACATATTGAGTGTATGTCTGTTACATTCTTATTGACAAAAACTGGACACATTAGCTGTCAATGAGCAGAGAGAAACCGCCCAAACGGCCCATATAGAATGAAACGCGTTTTGCAAGCAGTTCTGCGACTAGTTAACCGCTCGCTTTTTAACTGTTCATATAGATTACAAAAAAAAAAAAAAAAAAAAAAAAAAGCCTAGAAACAGCTTACAAACTGCCCCATTTAAACAGTCCTTATAGAATGGGGCTACTAGCCTTAGAAGCCGATGCACTGTTAAAAAAAAAAAAATTGTAGTAATGCTTGAATATCTTTAATAATAAATAATTTTTATTATTAATAATTTTTATTTAATAATTTTAATTAATAATTTTTATTTGGATCTGCCTTTGAATCCTTTCTGTTAATAATATAGTAAATTACTAACTCTTACCCGGCCTGCCATGCTACACCTACTTTCTGCATCTAGAAAAGCAAAAATAAATTAGAAACCAAATAAATAATATTAAAATCTAATAGCACAAATCAGTGACTGTTCGGGTTCACAGTTTTGAACCAAATTATATATATAATTTGGCCAAAAGCGGTCAAACATTGAGGATTTGTTTAACCCTTTAAGGCGCAATCATCAGAAAACAAATTAAAAAACAAGTCATGCAAAAAAATAACTTTTAGTTGCTAAAACACACCCCATAGCCCATTTATTGCAAAATCAAACTTTTTCATTTTTTTGTTTAAAACGGCCTGAGCCGGTTGTGCACTAGAAGGGTCTATGTAATGTGTACTTGAATGCAAACCCGCATGATACACGTCTTGGCATTTCCCAAGTTGAGGCCGCGATCTTTTACACTTATAATGGGATTTCTTACCTGTGTTAGTTCCCTTGGTCTCTGGATTCTTTGCTTACTTATTTCCTGAATTTCTATTAAATTTGATCATTAGCCCGTTTACTCAAATTAAAATTTGCGAAGAAATATTTTTACTCTTTGAGACATTTATAATTACATAAAGCAGTAAGGAAATAAATAAACTGTGATAAAAACAAACAATCCGTTCTCCTAGGCCTAAATTAGGATGTGGTTTCTCGCTCTTCCTGGTGTAAATATCCATATTTAATGCATATCCTGTCTCACTAGAGCACAAAACCCATACTTTCGTCTAAACAATTATCAATAACATATTTTAGAAAGATAAAGTAACAAGCAAAAGTATTTCATATAGATATACAAATTTTTTGTGTACATTGTTGAATGTAGAAGTGCTTCTGTGGAAAGAAATCACTGATAACGCTTCAGAGGGTGAGGCGAGTTTGGGTACGCTAGGTGCCGGAAGAAGGCTGCCAAGGGGTAGAAAAGGGGCTGGGAGGGTTGTAAATAGTTTTAACAGTCCAGGGATATCTATTAGATCAACAAGCTACTAGAATAGGCGCCACAAACAAATTGTTCAACTTACGACTGCTTAGGCCGTCTCTGCCCCTTAAAGGGTTAACCCTTTCGATGCGATGCCCGAGAATACTCGCCGGAGAAAGATGTTCCTGAGAGGCGACGCCCGAGTATTCTCGCCACAGAGTCTGTGGTATCTCGCCACAGCTGTATCTCATGATTGCGAGCCCTCTTTAGCCTTGAGAGTGTTCGTAGTGCTCTAGCAGGATTGGGGGATATTTTCTGGTTTATCCCTTAACTGGTAACATACAAATTTTGAACGTTATAAGTAACATGCGTCTGTGAGACGTTTGCACGGTAAAAATGTTCTTAGGGCATTTTTTTAGTGAAACTGTAAATAATAAAGGAGTAGCTTATTATAATAATTAAAACAAAAAATGTCATTGATACATTTAAAAATCACGTAGAAAAACAAGCAGTTGTTTCGGAATGAAATAGAAAGAGAAATATAGGAAAGAAAAGTAAGTAAATTTGTTTTTAAATGGTTATTGTAGATTTGCTGCATACCTAAATTGTAGTAAATAAATTGTTTCAAGTAATACATGTCGTTGTTCATGTCAGATAAACATGAAAATGATGATTAGTAACGAGCGCCTAAGTAAAAAAAAAAATAAATAAAAAATACGGCCGCTCTAGGAGGGGAGTTTTGTCCACCTGTGGAGGGAGTAGGCAGCTAGCCCACGTCGCATCGAAATGTTAAGGAACAAACATACAGACAGACAGCTGATAGATGTTTTTGAATTAGCCTAAGACATTCCCTGGATCAAGCCGTACCTGTGTGCCAAGTTTGTCAAAATAACCTATAGATAACCCGTTCTAAAACTGCAATTATAAAATTTCAAATCTATTTGTGTTTTTTTTTTAATTTATTTAAACTTTAATGTCCATTTATAATTATCTCAGAATTTTAGGACGGGTTTTCTACATGTTAACTCTCTTTTCTAGCCGGGATAGGGAGGATGCGTTTTCTTTTTTTATGAAAGAAAGCCACCAGCTCTAGTGGGAATTGAACCCACAACCTTAGGCTCGGAGTGCACACCCCTTCGCACTCACGGCCACCGGGCCTCCACTTGCCCGGATTGAGTTGGTTCTATGAGAATCAACTCAATGATAAAAATCTCGTTGAGATGTGTTTTAAAATAAACTAAATCGGTTCATGGGCTTAGGAGTTTTATGTTCAAATTAAATTAAGCTGCCAAACTGGCTTGGGTATTGGTACACTTACTTCCACCAATAAACACAGCTGTATCGGATTTTAGCGTTTTAGGGTTGTGAGATGTTCTCTTTTTACATGTGGGCCCTTTTATTATTCATGAAGGAAACAGCTTATTGTACTGGACAGCTGACTCGTCTATTTAGGTTATTTTAAGTAAATTAATGAAGAATGCAGTGTTCTGAACTTCACCTTTCTGAGGAATGTGCTTAATTTTTTTTTTTTTTTTTTTTTTTTTTTTTTTTTTTTTTACGGCGCATCTACATCTAGGTCATTAGCGCCGACATCCAGGGTGCAGCGAGGAATTTTACCAGCGAGCCGTGGGATGATAAAATTCCTGCCGGAGGTTGGGAATCGAACCCACCATCTCCCGCTTATGAATCCAAGGCGCTAGCCATTAGACCACGGGAGACCCCGAATGTGCTTAATAATGCAGCTTCTGCATGAAGAACTTTTATTGTATTGTATTGCATAATTTTAACATTTTATTTTAGCTCCTGAAGTGATAGACAACGAAAGATATACATTCAGCCCTGATTGGTTTAGTTTTGGGTGCCTAGTATTTGAAATGATTGAAGGTCAAGCTCCATTTAGAGCAAGAAAAGAGAAAGTGAAAAGAGAAGAAGTGGACAGAAGAGTTAAAAATGAGCAAGAAAAATATTCTAGTAAATTCACTGAAGAAGCAAAGTCTCTTTGTAGGCAGGTAATACATTATTATTATTCATTAAACTTTGAAAAGAACAAAGTTTTTTTTCAAACTTCATTAAAACCTACAGCCTGTTCAGGAGGACGGTAAAATTCAATTCCGCATGCGTGAAATTTTGAGGGAAATATTCCTGACAGTTCCACCAGTTGCAAACTCCTATTTCCAGGCACAACACGATACGTGAAACACTTTAAAAACTGATTATGTATCATTTAAGACTAGGGAAGGCTTTGAGATGTCAGACAAAGGAAATATTGTCTAATATTTTTCAATACTTAGAGGTTAAGACCAAAAACTTTTTAAAACCTCCTAGTGATTAGGTTACATTAGAGAGAATTTTTACCAACAATTTCTCGCACGGGGAATATAGGCATAACAAATGTAATGGATGTTTTTGTTCATAGTAATGGAAATGCAAATGGCAGAATCGTCGCGAATATTTCCCTCAGAATTTTGCGCATGGGGGATCAGAACTATCCCATCTAACTGAACAGGCTATAGTTCAGAGATACTTATTTAAGTAAAATTAATACTGACAACAAAGTTACTGCCATTGAGGTAATTTATGCCAGGAAGAGTAATAAAGAATCTCTATTGTTCTAATTTAAAGTCAAGACTTATGGATTTACAATCTTAACAAATTGTCCACCCATTAATGAAAATTGAAGTTAAATTACCTTCCATATCTGCACATAATTTTCATAGTCAAGTATTATACTGAAAGAATAGAATGATCGCCAATAAAATGATCTGACTGATTTTAGAAAATATTTAATTAAAAAATAAAATAGAATTTGGCCACGTAGTATTTATAAACTGACGGATTAATACCAAACTACTTTTTTTGGTTGTTTAACTACTTGACAAACTGTTTGTTTATTTTTCAATTATTATCTTATAGCTTATCTGAAGAACAAATTGAAGAAAAACATGTTTTTCAATAATTGTTTGATATCATTATCATTATTATTGTTGATGATGATTAGATAGTTAGCGGTCGAGGTGATAAGTAAAGATGGAATGGTTGGGATTCGGCTACATAAACCTCAATATGATTTTGTTTTAAAAAATTATATTTCGGACGTTTCGGCTACTCATTGGTAGCCTTGTATGTACGCTAATATTTTCCAAAAACTCTCCCGACCTCCCACCTAGATTTTCCCACGCCCCTTGGGTATCCTTCCATTAACACCTTTTTCTCCTTTCCTGTCATAAAATGTCATAAACAAGCCTTTTGATCCTTACCGACCTTTCTCCCACCACCTGCTGTTTTCAGTTACATATACCCCAGTAGATTCCTTTTTCCTTAGACAATTTCACAATGGTTACTTAATTGCCAACATTGGTCTTCCTCTGCCGCTCGGCATTTCCATCGGTATGTAGTATCTTATTTCTTTGTAAAATTAATTAATGTTACTGTTAGCTACTATATTTGTCATTGGTATGTAGTTCCTTATTTCTTTGTAAAATCAATTAATGTTACTAATTACTATTAAAATCAATTATTGTACCTATTTATTTTTTCATTCTACTCATTCTAAGAATTTAAGACGATATGTTCTTTTATAAGTTAATTGTATTTATAGTTCTGTTACCTATCACAATTATAAACTTTTTTTTGTTTCTGTATTAATTTCTTTTTTTGTCATTTTAGCTGACGAAGGCTACCAATGAGTAGCCGAAACGTCCGAAATATAGATTTTTTAAAACAAAATCATATTGAGGTTTATTTAGCCGAATCCCAACCATTCCATCTTTACTTAATTATTATTGTTGGTTATTCATTTGATATACCTATTTTATATTTTAACTTTGTTATTTCCATCCATTTAAATTTTCAGCTTTTAAAAAAAACAGTTAAATCACGATTGGGTTGCCATTGTGGAAGATACGGAGCACGAGAAGTAAAAGAACATGAATTCTTTTGTGATACTAACTGGAAACGACTCGAAGCAGGAATGGTTGATCCTCCATTTGTTCCTGATGTAAGAAATATATATATATATATTTTAATTAATTTGACAAACATCGTAAAAATTGTGAAATTTGTTTTCACTTGAAGAAGAAAAAAATGAATTCTATTTTTATACACATTGCTGCCTAAAGAAATACAGTAAAAGTTTGTTAACCCAGACCTCTTTAACCAGGACGTCTGGATAACTCTGACCAGTTTTGAAAACAAAATTATGTTGTTCAGCATAATAAATGAAGACTTGTTGCTATTCTCAGTAGGTAAATTACTGGAGTTTTCCTAGCGTTACGGTCGAGATACAGTACCGTTTTGCTGTTTCTTTTGCTCAATAATGCGGCTTAGACGAAACGTAAATACATTGTTGTGACTATGGAAAAAAGGATGGAAGCATTGACAAGAATTGATAAGTGGGAATCATTAAAGAACATTGCTGAAGAGTTTCAAGTAGGAACAAAGACCGTATCACATTGGAACAAGAACAGAAAACGCATTGAAAACTTTTGTTTCCAAATGATTTCTAAGGACATTTTTTGGTGGTTATGACTCATGCAGAAGCAGTAGCAAACATTGAGAAATTCATGGTATAATTGGAGAGTCAACCCAAAACATTGCCAAATGAATTTCTAGTGTTAAAGCAGTTGCGAGATCGCGCTGTTCAAAAGCCATACAATAAACTGAGACAGCTCACTGCCGTTTTCACTACAGACTAGTCTGTAGCTACATTGAGTACAGTGCAAATACATAGGCTATTACAGTACATACAGTGTATGTGTTTTTAGGTGAAAGTGTGGTGATAATAATTTCTAAACTCCATTAAAAGTATTTCAGTGATTATATGTTTTTTTTTTTTTTTTTTTTTTTTTTTTTTTTTTTTTTTTTTTTTTTTTTTTTTCTGTCATTCTCTGGATAACCCGGATTTTTGTTAACCCAGATTGGCCCTGATCCCAGTTGACCCGGGTAAACAAAGTTTTACTGTAATATAAAAAAATCCTTGTAATTATTTTTTCAAAAATTCATTTCTGTTATTGCCAACAATTTTTTTTTTCAGTTTATGTTTATCTTGAAATATGAAATTGTTAAAAAAATGAGGAGTTAAATTTATGAAACGGTAAATGGAGATTGGAATATTATAAATGCTCATCAATGATCTGAAAGAATAATTAGCAACTGCTCAGCTCCCAATGATGTGTGGTGAAAATCTGTTAGAATTGATTCTTTTGTGAAAGCTTATTTACTTGCCTCTATCTCCAGTGGTTAAAGTAAATCACTATGTTGTTCTTGGTTTCATCCCATGTATCAAACCTTAGACCCTGAACAATATAATATATTGTAATAAAAAATTCTCAAGAAAGATTTGAAGATAAAAATGGAGAGGATAATATTATTATCCTCTCCATTTTTATCTTCAAATCTTTCTTGAGAATTTTTTATTTTTTAAAAATCTTTTTTTTTCTTTCTCTGTCCACTACTTCCACAGAGATTGATTAATTAATACAGTATCATTGGCCTTGCTCTAAAATTTCTTATTTGTTTTCTCAAAAAGCAATGAGATGTACATCTTCGTAAACTATCAGTGCTTATGTCTTGTACTTCTTCAAGAAATCTGTTTTTTGTATAGTTATTCAGTTTCAAGTTATGCTGTAACTTGTGTTCTTTGGACATAATACAGTGGAACATGGATAATTTGAACTTCGATAATTCAAAATCCCTAGAATTTAGGGCATAAACAATGTAAAAAAAATTGTGGTTAATTCGAATAAAATTTTGGATAATTCGATTTGTTTACGAGTCTTTACCTCCAATGGGAGATGTTCGATCTTAATTTTTTTTTTAAATATTGTCCCCTCGGGTAAGAAGGATAGTAAGATATGGATGTAGGGGTTCCAGGACAAGAAGCGCAGTGGTTCCATCTATGAGAGGTAAAAAAAGTGTGTTGATTTAACATGGAATGACCCATAGTCTAGTTCTTGGAGTCTAGGAGTTCTGCAAAGTGGAGGGTCGCGCTTCCTCCCTTCTGGGGTAGTAGTTACAAACACCATCCTGTTTTATCCTAGAATTCCCTTCCACCATCCCTCTCATTTCTTATTCAGTTATAAGTGAGTCAGCGTCTAGATCTGTATTGTTTGTGCCTTGAATTTCCGGTGTACAGCCCAGTTCAGTGACTTCTTGATTTAAGGTGTCGAAGAATACCAGTTATAAAACTTTTACGTTGCCAGAGAAAATAGCTGCAATTAAAGAAGTTGAAAATGGAATAAAGACCAAATCTGAAATTGCCAAGGACTTTAGAATTCCTCCTAACACTTTATCAACTTACCTGAAAAATAATGAAAAAATTCTTGCCCATGGAAATGACTTTTTTCAAAACAATAGACTTTTATTTTTACTTTTTTTATAAATTATTTATTGCATATGTACGTAATCGTCAATTTATGAAATATTTGTTATTGTTTAAATAAAATGTGAGAAAATATGAAATTCAATTTTTTACCCCTTTATTTTCAAAAACTATTGTAATTCGAATTTTGGATAATTCGAACTTCTTTATCGGCCCCTAGAGATTCGAATTATCCAGGTTCTACTATATTATAAAACTGGTAGAGCACTTAAGTGGCTTAAATTAAAATTGTTGATAAAATATTATTTCCAATGTAAATTGATTAGTTGTTGTCAGCTGAAGATACTCCTATCTTCTGTTTTGGTTACCCAGCTTCAGAGAAATGGAGATTGATGTCGTTGGGTTATGGAGAGGTAAAAAACTTCTTTTTTGTAAGAAAGTGGCAGTAGTACAGTCTGGAGGCAGAGGGCAGGGGAGAAAGAATGATTTTGAACCAATGAGATCAAGCTTTGCAGATAGTGAATTGAGTGAGGGATTATAGGATTTTTTAAATCTCTGGCTCTTTTGCAGTTTCATGCCATCTAATTAGATTCTGCAAACACTTCTTTCTTCTTTTGTCGTACGAGAAAGGAATTAAAGAGAATTACACATTTGCCTAAAACAGCAAGGCATGAGGGTGAAGAAGTTAGTTACGTGATCAATTAAGGGGAAAAAATCAATGAGGGACTTAATCAAGATCTTTAAAATTTGGTTTCACAAAATTAAAGATAAATAATGAGAAGTTGCAATATGAGTTGTCTTTCTCTTTTTTTTGTTTTATTTAATTTTTTTTTTCTCCAACATGTTTCATGTATTTTCACCTTCTTGCAGGTTTTGTCTTAAATAATAACTTTATTCACCATAAAAGATTATGAATATATAATAATGTATCCATTTCATATATGCTCAATTATTACAATATTTGTTGAACTAAGGGTGCGTTTACATCGGATAGTTATTTCAGGATATTTATGTCAGATAGAAGTTGTGACTAATGTAAACTGGGAACAATTTATGTCTGAGATATATATTTCTATCACGAGCTATAAGTTTTTTTTTCTTTTTTTTTTTTTTTCGTTTTTAACGGCCCATCAACTATTTTGCTATTAGCACCGGGCTACCACAGGTTGCCACCCTTTTATAATGCCAACAGCACGTGGTCGGTCACCCATTCAGGTTCTGACCAAGCCCGACGTTGTTTAACTTCGGTGATCTACGGGAACCGGTGTATTCAACGTGGCTATGGCCGTTGGGACGAGCTATAAGTGCCGACACTTCTATACCATCAGGTCTAAACACTGATTATAAAGAGAAGAATTTAATGTAAGAGATAAATATTATGGCTGTGACAGATGTAAACACTGATTATTTCCGCCATGACCTATGACGGACTGTTTATTTATCCCAAATTTCAACAAATCCAAAACTGTTGTATGCATATCCATGACATGTCTAGCTATTTCTGTCAGTAAGGGTGCATTTACATCTGACATTTCTCGTAGGATATGTATCTCAGGTGTCGGATAGATATTTTCTTGCAAGTTTACAGATGGACAGTTCTGGATTTGTTCAAATTTGCTATCAATTGACGGCCCGTCATAGGTCATGTTATAATCAGTGTTTACATCTAGACAATACAACTAGTAGTCAAACTATTTATCTCTGAAATTAAATTCTTCTTTTTATAATCAGTGCTTACTCCTGATGGTTTAGAAGTTTTGACACTTATAGTTTATGATAGAAATATATATCTCAGACATAAATTTTTCACAGTTTACATTAGTCTCAATTTCTCTCTGACATAAATATCCTGCAATAACTATCAGATATAAACGCACTCTTAGTAAACTTGCAAGAGAATATCTATCTGACTCCTGACATGTATATCCGGTGATGTAAATGCACCCTAAGTTCATTATTACTTTACACTTGTAAGAAACATTCAAATTATTGACCATAGTCACCAGAAAAAAAAATTAAGATCCTGGGTTATTGTATGTAATGATATTTATTATTATGGATTTTAGCCTCATGCTGTGTATGCAAAAGACGTTCTTGACATTGAGCAATTTTCGACTGTGAAGGGTGTTAACTTAGATGCTACAGATGACACATTTTATTCTAAATTCAATACTGGATCTGTTTCAATACCTTGGCAGAATGAGGTGAGTTGATGAGAAAAAAAACAACAACTAGTAAATAAGTTTAAGGTTTTCCCAATTTTCATTTTTGTGTGTTTTCTCCCTCTCCAAAGAGATGCTGTAATATGTATATATATATATATATATATACATATACATATACATAAATAAAATGAGGGTTTGCTTGCGAAGACATCCACTTACTTTGAAGTATCTGTCGTGATTTTCAACAGTGATTATGGTACTTACAGATTTGCTTAAAGGCTCTTTGCAGGTTATCTATTACTTCTTTACAGGTTATCTAAGGTTAGAAACCATATTATATAAATATAGTAATCAAAAGTTAATATAGTAATGAAAAGTATTTAAACTCACTGCAATCACTACTAATAGTAAATTTCAGTCAAGGTGTTAAAGGAAGTTTATTGAATTATGTCCAGGAGAAAGGTGTCAAAAAGAAAATTAATTTTGGGGGCTGTTCTCATTTAATTCCTGAGATCACTAATTTTATTTATTATTATCTGATATTATATTAAAAAAATTATGAAATGAAATGAAACAAATGAAACGAAATTTTTTATTCTTATTCTGGGACACATGTCCCATAGGAATAATTTTTAGTGTACAGAATAGTGATCAATTTAATATGATATATACAATTATAAATAGTACAGCTTGTATATAAATTCGGCTTGTATAGGGATTCGGTGAATCTTGCAGGGATAAAAAGTGGTGGAAGAGTCAGGATTTAAAGGTTTCTAGGTTAGTAGAATGGCGGACAGACAGAGGTAAGGAATTTCATAGCGAGGTGGCACGGGTGATAAATGATTTTTCGAATAATGCAGTACGGTGGGAAGGAATATAAAGATCGGGTGTTACAGGAGTGTACAGAGGATTTAAATTTAAGGAGTTGAAAAATATAAGAAGGTATTTGGGATTGAATTACTTGGTAAAGGACTGAGCCGAGGAAGTACTGTCGACGATAAAGAGGGAATAACCAATTTAGCTCCTGGTAGAAATGTGATATGTGGAAGTGTCTGGGGACCCAAGGATGAAACGAATGAAACAGTTAGCATTATAAAATAAACAGTTCATGAGGGTAAGCAGTTATATGTGAAATGAACAGCTGATTCTTGATTAAAAAAGTTTTTAATTCTTCAATTGATTTTAGTTGTTGTTTAATTTAAAAATATTGGATTCCACATTTATTTAGTTTTAGTTTGTCACAGCTAAGGCGTTTACACATTTAGAGATAGCATATAAATAAATAGGTATTTGATTAAATATGACTGTTCATAGCATATTATATATCCCTGATATTTGTATCCTTAAATTGTATTTATTTAACTACTTGTGCTCAATTAATAATTTATGAAATAATTCATTTAATTAAATGTAGGTATATAGTTATTTGATTGTTGTATATATTTATTTGTTTTGTGCAGATGATCGAAACTGAATGTTTTAAAGAGCTGAACGTTTTTGGCCCGAACGGAACAGCATCTTCGGACTTGATACTACATGCAATTCTTCCTCCTGAGAAGAAAGGATGTTTTCCTTTCAGAAGAAAGGTTTGAATGACTTTGTTCATAATATTTTTTTTTATTTTAGCCTACTTCCTTACCTCCCTATAGGAAGGAAATACACTTCTGCGTTCAACCCGATCACACAATCTGGAAGTACTGATGAAAATTCTAACCCTTCTACTCCTACTCTTTATAATTGATTTTTAATTGAAACTTGTACTTAGTACTGACTAGGGACTTGCCATTGATTTGTTAGTAGAATCCCCTTGAAAATATTTTAAACCTAAAACAATTTCAGTTTTTACTCCGATTCCTCCCATTCCTGTAAGGAGAAAACTTGATTATGAGGTCAACCTTATGGTACAATCCATCAGGGGTGCCGATAAGAAACCTTTTATAACTTGTAGGTCACAAAAAATAAGCTGCTAAAATTTTCGCACACAATAATAGTTTTGAAAAATGTTGATGAGATTTGGTACAAAAACTCTTTATCTAAAGGAAAAAATTAAGTTTGTTATCACTTAAACACCCAGTTATTTATTTATTTTTTTTTTATAATAATTTTTAATTATTACTTTAGCAATAACGAGCTGAACGTTTTTGGCCCGAACAGAACAGCATCTTCAGACTTGATACTATATTCAATTCGTCCTCCAGAGAAGAAAGGATGTTTTCCTTTCAAAAGAAAGATTTGAATGAATGAATGAATAAAGTAAATATATTTCTCTTCTAAAATGTACATTGTTCTAACAATAATTAATGCATATTCACAAAAAAAGCTTGGACAAGGCCCGTTAGCTGGAGTGGTAATCTGCGTACCCAGATTGAATGAAAAGCATACAGATAGAATAAACCTTTCACTCCTCTATAATCAGGGACAAATAAATATTTAAGAAACAAAAGAATAAATATATCAAACTCTGACTAATAAAAAAATATATACAACAATATCAATAAATAAATAAATAAATCAAAACAAAAGTACACTAATAATTAAATTGTTGGATCAAAAATTGTCTATACTTATAAATGGCGTCGAGGTACTTGCAAAGGACGTCCCAGTTTCTCCCATTTAGCTCCTTCCCTAAGTCTTCCTTAATAAAAGATGTTTTGCCATAATATTTGAGCCTGAACTCCTTCAGAACTGGACAGAATGCAAGGAAATGGTTCCATACATAAATAATTATATCTGCCCAACTAATGCACATGCACTGCAGTCTGCATTCTATCAACAGGCCCTCTCTCCTTTCAATTTTAACCCATTCGATGCGACACCCAAGAATACTCGCAGGAGAAAGATGTTCCTCAGAGGCGACACCCAAGTATTCTCGCCGCAGCTGTATCTCTTGATTGCGAGCCCTCTTTAGCCTTGAGCGTATACAGAGTGCTCTAGCAGGAATGGGGGATAATTGCTGGTTTAACCCTTAACTGGTAACATACAAATTTTGAACGTTATGAGTATATACGCGTCTGTGTGACGTGTGCTCGGTAAAAATGTTCTTAGGGAATTTTTTTACCAAAACTGTAAATAATAAAGGAGTAGCTTATTATAATTATAATAATAAATAAAAAAACATATTCATTGCTACATTTAAAAATCACGTCTAAACATAAACAGTGGTTTCGGAATGAAATAGAAAGAGAAATATAGGGAAGAAAAGTAAGTAAACTTTATTTTAAATGGTTATTGTAGGTTTGCTGGGTACCTCAGTTGTAGTGAATAAGTCGTTTCAGGTAATACACGTCGTCGTTCATGTAAGATAAAGATGAAAATGATGATTAGTAACGAGCGCCTAAGTAAGTAAAAAAATAAAATAAAAATACGAGTGTGTACGGCCGCCCTAGGAGAGGGAGTTGGTCTGCCTTTGGAGGGAATAGGCAGCTAGCCCATGTCACATCTTCTTCTTCTTTCTCCTTGTGAATTTCCTTTGTGGAGTGGATTAGCCTCGACCCATCTCTTGAAAAGCTGTCTATCCTGGGCCATTCTTTTTGCTTCAGGTGCAGAACTGCCCTTATCCTTCTCGATATGGCTTTCATAAGTGTGTCTCGGGACAACAGAGGATGTTCCATGTCACATCGAAAAGGTTAAATATGGTGGTTTAAAAGCCAAATTATTGTTTGGCCAATTAATTATAGTTTTGCTACTAAACTACAGTAGAACTTGGATAATTCGAACCACAAGGGACCGATAAAAAAGTTCGAATTATCTAAAATTTGAATTACAAAAGTTTTTGAAAATAAAGGGGTAAAAAATTGAACTTCATATTTTCACATTTTTGAATTAAAAAAAAAATACATACATATTATTTAAACAATAACAAACATTTCATAAATTGATGATTAAGTACATAAGAAATAAATAATTTATCAAAAAATAAAAGCCTATTGTTTTGAAAAAACAAAAAATTTTCATGGCCAAGAATTTTTTCTTTATTTTTCAGGTGAGTTGATAAAGTGTTAGGAGGAATTCCAAAGTCCTTGGCAATTTCAGATTTTTTCTTTATTCCTTTTTCAACTTCTTAAATCGTAGCTACTTTCTCTAACAACGTTAAAGTTTTATAACTTCTAGGCTTGGACTTCTTAAATCGACAACTCACAGAAATGCACTGTAGACCAGAAATTCAAGGCACTAACAATATAACAGATCTAGGCGCTGACTGACTTATAACAGAATAAGAAATGAAGATCTGAGGGATGGTGGGAGGGGATTCTGGGATAAAACGACAAGGTGTAACTATAACAACCCCTGGAAGGGAGGAAGCGCGACCCACCACTTTGCAGAACTCCTAGAGTCCAAGAACTAGACTATGAGACTGCCGCGCTTCTTGTCTCAGAACCCCTACATCCGTATCTTACTATCCCTCTTAGCCAAGGGGAGAATATTTTTACAAGATTTAAGATCGACCACCTCTCTGTCCACTTCCCATTGGAGGTAAGACACGTAAAAATTCGAATTATCCAAAATTTTATTATTATCCACGATTTTTTTACATTGTTTATGCCCTAAATTCTAGGGACAGAGAGAAGAAAAGTATATTTAAAAGTTTATTTGAATTAAAGACGATTTTGAATTATCGAAGTTCGAATTATCCATGTTCCATTGTATTTTGAAAAAAAGTAATATAAAATTAGTGTCTGGCTCATAATAATAATTTCTGGACAATAATAATAATAATAATGTGTGGACAATAATAATGTTGTCTGGTAATAATATACTTATGTTTCGAAGAGTTAAATTGGTTTAATAAAAAAAAAAAAAAAAAAAAAATTACCTTCTTGAAATGATTTGAACAATTATTTTACTTGTACAGGTACGATGCGCACTAGTGAACGCAACCTCTACCACCAACCAGACAGCCTGTATAATGTCTGGGGAGCATGATAGTCATTATAGTAAAAATACAGCCTTATTCTCTCTGAAAAAGATTGCCTGCTCTAAGACTATAATGATATTGTTTTAATTTGCTTTCGATTCCTTCTAGCCAATGACATTCATCCATAGTTTTAAATTAATGTTAAATTCAAAATATATTAGCTTATATTAATTTTAATTTCCAGAAAAAACAGTCAGCAAGAAGTGTGCCTGTACCGATAGAAGACAACTATTTGACTCCAAAGAATGAAATTAGCTGATCAAATTCATCAATGAATTCATGAACTTCTAACCTATGCTTCAATAATTATTTACTTTTATTTACCTTTGATATTTGACAGTTAATGAACAATGTGTCTCGGAGTAAATGTGCCAAGATAATCGTTCGTGCCAAAATACATTAGAAAAGCATGTATGAAGGTAATTACTCTTTTGTAATTTTTCTTTTGTATGGATATGAATTATGTATAAATGTACGGTAGTTACTCATTATTTAACGTATGAAAATGGATAAAACTTTACATACTAATGAAACATCACACACTTATTAAACGGGTATATGTAAATAAGTAGTCAGAGAAGAACATTAGCATTAGTAGTACCTCGTTGTAAATAGCTTCTTTATTATTTGTATAAACTCTAATGTGTTAGTTACCAAATCCTAAGTGTGAAATCTATACGTTGAAGGAGGAGGCAAATTAGAATGGCATTTGGCTTGCATATTGCAGGCAAATCATATTTTTAATCTGTATTTCGTGTAGTTTAATTATTATAGAAATTAAGTAAGCAGGTTCTAAAATTCTTATAAGGAGTTTGAAAAGTTATTGTGATATATATATATATATATATACACGCTCTAATATTTTTTTTTTTTTTTACGTTAGTGCATTATTTGGGTCGAGAAAAATATGAAATCGGGGAATATTATGATAGTCAATATTCATCTTGAAATACTTTTCGATGAACGAAACCACAGCTCTTCGGTACTTTATCACTCAGTTCAAACCAATTAATGTTTTTCTTGATAACCAGTTGCTTGTTAAATGTATCTCTGAATGGCATCAACATTATATATTTTTAGTTTCTTTAATTATTATAATAAAGAAACGTATTCACAATAATATTCCTTATTGTTCTTGAATATTTTATTCTAAATTTTACTGAATATTCTCAAGTTTTTAGATTTTTCATAGAAAAACATGGCAGATGGACATCCTCTTTAAAAACTTATAGTTTTAATGCGGATGTTTATTAAAAACTACATGACTGTAATGTGGAGAGTATTTGAAGCTTTTAGTTTTAGTCTGATGTTACTCTGTACCTGTTACTTTTAAGTAGCTTTGTATTGTCATTAGACAATTCGTCCGGCTCCTACTCTTTATAATTGATTTTTAATTGAAACTTGTACTTAGTACTGACTAGGGACTTGCCATTGATTTGTTAGTAGAATCCCCTTGAAAATATTTTAAACCTAAAACAATTTCAGTTTTTACTCCGATTCCTCCCATTCCTGCAAGGAGAAAACTTGATTATGAGATCAACCTTATGGTACAATCCATCAGGGGTGCCGATAACAGAAAAAATTAAGTTTGTTATCACTTAAACACCCAGTTATTTTTTTTTATAATAATTTTTAATTATTACTTTAGCAATAACGAAAAAGTGTAATAACAAATAATTTAAACTTGACCTGTTAATTAATTAAAATAAGTTATTAGTTTATTGAGAGTTTTGTGTTCATTTATTAGTTAATTGTACATTCATTAATATTGCACAATACAACATTTTTTACACCAATTAACTTTTCTTGGTCAGAATGTTTGGCTTGAAAAAAAATAGTCATGAATTTTTATCTCAGTCATTATTTTATTTGAGTTTTAGTGTTGGTGCCATTTGGTTTGTATTATAACATAAAATTTCATGTTGAAATCTTCAAAATTTCTGCTTTTTTGGACTAATAAACAAAAATTTTAATGCTCGGGCAAATGTGTTTTTAAGAAAAATGTACGTTGTACAATGGGCAGGTTTAGCAAAAATATGGATTAAATGAATGTTAGCAATTTATATGAATGAATACGGATTATTTAAATTATTAAGCTCCTTCAAAATGTATAATGTTCCATCATACAAGAATGTACATTAAAATATGATAAGATTTGTTAATTTGTCGTAACAAGTGAATAATTGATGTTGGAAACAATTTGTATTTCTACTTATTCATTACATTAAAATAGATTAAAAACTGATAAAGTGAATTGAACAAATAACTAAGAGTTATATTTTTTACTTTTTTACCCTGATTAAAGTCTGAATATTTATTTATGTTCAAGATAATATTTAAATTACCAAATGCAAACTTTTTTAGACTGTTCAAGCAAGCACTCGAATGCTATTTTGCTTGAAATGTAAATTGTAAGTCGAATTATATATTCAAAACCCTCAAAACTTGAAAAATATGTGTAATACCTTGATGTTTAGGCCTTCGAAACCCTGTCTCTTAAACTGTAGTGTCATGTCTTATTCCTTTTGTTAAACATAAAAGAATTGTTCTACAGGAGCTTTATATTCGAGTAACGAACCTCCTTGGCACCCAACAGTACAAATAAAAATGTATCATATTTTTTTTTAGTATTGTGGTTTTAAATGTATGTATTACTGTATATTGTACTAAGTGTTGTATGTTTCTAGGGTTTGGGATGGGGGGGGGGGGGGGTGGAGACTGGATGCAAAAATTATCATTAATCGAATAATGTGATTATATTTACTCTACTTAAATTTTACTTTGCTAAATCACAATTACTTTTCTTCCATCCAACGACTGTCTACTATGTTCCCATTATTTATGGAGGAAACGTAATCATATAATATAATATAATATGGTTCTATTCATTCAGGCTCGTTTAATAAATTATTAATCCTTCAGAGGCCTATTTATGATTTAGTCATGTGATATACATTACTAATGATCCATAACTCCCAACTTATGGTTATCATATACTTTTATTATACTTATAAATATTAGTACCTTTATAATATAATGTTATAAATACAACATGAATCTCATTATAATACTTCACATTAGTTCTGTTTTTAGCTCTTATTTATTATATCTAATGCTGTGTATTTATTATTTTTTTGTATAGGCAGTTCTTAGTTAGTATTATTTATTTTATTAATGGCTCTTAGACAGTGTTGTTTCTAATGCAGTTTTTTGTTTGCTTAATTTAGTACAAAAATCACAATGCGTTTTGCTCAAAACCCCTGGCAAGTCTCGTATTTGATTAATCTATTTTCTAAAAGCATTATTTGTTATTTCTTTGAATTATTACTTATTTGCTCAAACTATTTTTTTTTATAATATAAATTACCTTTTTTTAACTATGTGTTACACGAAAACAACGCATAAAATAGTTTATAACCTCTTAAAAAATGATATAATTTTTTTGTAAATCTTCTTATTTTAATATTAAGTATTTATAATGAAGCACTTATTTCATCACATATCGAACAAAGTTAAAAGAACTAACTATTTTATTAGAGGTTTTCATTGGCACTAAATAAACAAAGAAAATATTTATTTACTTTTAAAGGTTGAGTTTTAGGAATAATTTTTAGTTATTTAAAAATACTCTTTGGAAGTATAGTTGTTTAAAAACAACTATACTTCCAAAGCTATAGTATTTTTATAGTTTTTTTTTTTTCTTTTCTTTTAGGGTGCTTTGACTACCTAGGCCATTAGCACCATATTTTTATAGTTGTTGACAATATAATAATTTATTATTTGTGATGAGACATTCTCTCGAAAAATTCATTAATTCCCTCCTCTCACACTCTTCTCTTATTCAATAAATTATTAAACAGTGGCCAATGTTGTTTTATCTGTATAAGCATCGAGTTAATGATTCTATCATGAAGTATAGGCAACTTCAGGATCAGTACTTTTAGTAATTAATTTTGTTATGTTATTTTTTGTTTAAATTCAAACATTGACCAAATATACGATTAATCAACACACTTTATGGTGTGCAGATAAAAATTAAAAGTTTGCTATATATTAAAAATTGTTTTAAACAACAATCATAAATTGTGTTAGTTTACCAACAGTAATTTTTTTTTTTTTTTTTTTTTATTATTATTATATCAATTATTGTGCATAAGCTGCTGAGGCCATGAGCACAACCAACAGTAATGGAACACAATCTGCACAGTTCACTGTTTCATTTTTTTAAACTACATTGTTTAAATGTAATTTTTTATGTGTTAAATTCTATATGTTTCTTTGGTGGTCCAGATAATCTTTTTTTTTTTATTATGTTGGAAGTTAGCCTTTATACATTTACTTAAATAAATCAGAGACACACATAGTTTGTTTGTATCGCGTAATCGAAACGGACAATAAATGTAATATTCAAGTAATGAAAATTGGTCTTGGATGTATTGAGATAAGATGTTGCTAATTGTTTA
Source organism: Gonocerus acuteangulatus (assembly GCA_946811695.1). NCBI lineage: Eukaryota > Metazoa > Arthropoda > Insecta > Hemiptera > Coreidae > Gonocerus > Gonocerus acuteangulatus. Next base: position 128,588,754 of record OX328123.1, on the reverse strand, counting down.
TGTATATTATATTTAAGATTTTCTTAAACATTATATTAGATTTCTATAAAAGAATAGTCTTTAGAACATTATCTGAATTATATTGACAATATTTAAATACTCCTGTTTAATGACAATATTGGTTCTTCTTCTGTAGTTCATATAATTACGTTAAATCGTCTTAAACGGATTTCTTGAGTCAAATATAATACTTTAAATGTATTTTTATTCAAAATTTGCTAATCAAACCTCCTACTGATTTCATTTGACTACATGTTGAATTTTAGAATAATTTTCAATTCTTTCATAATTTTTATGGTATTAACAATTTTATTTCTCACAAGTTTTTCTTTAAACCAGGAATTTTCATTTTGTATCCTTATTTTTTAACTTAGAAAATCAAATAATAATCTATTATTTCGATCGCATCTGTTAATATATTTAAATTACACGCTCATTATTTGCATTGGTTGAAAAATAGTTGTCACAAAAAATATTTCCCAGAAATTCTTATTGTCAGGAAATCAATCATAACCACAAAGTTTTTCCCCTAAAAAAACATCAACTTCGTATTGCCATTAATTCTAATTTATGTTTAAAATAGTAGAATAAATCATGATTTCTAACCTTCATTTTTTCCACTGTTTAACGCTCTGATGCATTGCAAATTACACAGGCTACATATCACAGTAGGGCAAGGTAATTCATTCAAAGTTGAAAACATCTAAATGATGTTATCAGTCTACTGTCAATATTGTAGCTAGGAGATTCAGTTAAAAATGTTTTAAATGATTGAAAATGAAATTTCTCTTAGTGCTTTTATAGATGGAGAATAACTCCGAAGACGAAAATAGAGTTCTATTGATTGCAGGGACTACTCAAAATAGCAATAGCTTAATAGCTCAATAAGAAATCCATTTTATCGCTCTGCATCATTTGCTTGCATTTCTTATTCATCATGATTACTTCATGTAAATGTATTAGGTAATTCAATGCGTTTCACTAATTGCTTTCTGTAACATGTATCTTCTTATTTCTCTTATTGCACATGTTTCTTCTTATAACTCTGACGAAGGCCTGTTTTGGAAAAGGCCATTAAAATTTCATTTTCCAAAATGTCTGTTTATCTATCTACTATAGTCAAATCTATAGTATCCTACCAAATGCGCCAAAATAATATACTCAAATGAATACACACACACACTGGTAGGATACTACAAAACCCTGTTTGTATTTTTTTTTTTTTTAATACATCATGATATTTGGTGTCACATTTTGTGGAAAAAGTTGTTTATTATTTCTATGACAATAAATAATATTAAAACATTGATTCTCTGATGGTCCTTTAAGCAATTTACAACTCAAACTCAGTTCTAAAACTCAACCCTTACTTTATTTTTTTTAATTGTTAATATTAAAGATGTTTTATAGAAGATAGAGATTAAATCAATTGGTGAACGTTAAATTAGCAATACTTTTAAATTTATCTCTTCAAGAGATTATATTGTTGTATATATTTGTAGTCAATATTTTTTAATTAAGTTATTCGTTGATTACATGTATATGTTGAATTGGTCATTACTTAAACGGCTTGAAACAATAGATAATATGTAATACCTCTCCCTGCCTGAATTCTCCAAAGATATTTATAAATGGTCAGACCATTTCTAAATCCCAGAACATATAACTTTAAATTTCTAAAATAATTATTATTACTATCTAAATAAGGTATTTTATTAATGACCATTTCTGTATGTACCATTGATATTTTAACTATACATTTAATTTTGATTAAACTTATTTTATTTGATATTTTCCATAGTATGTTACTACCATTTTTTTTTTTTTTTTTTTTTTTTTTTTTTTTTTTTTTTTTTTTTTTTTTTGTAAAATCTTATCGGTAAATAGTTTTTACCTAGAGTATAGATAAAATATGCAGTGTTGAAGCATTATTTTGTTCAAGGATGAACTTGAGTGCTGCTTTTTATTTCTGTGTTGTAAAGTATGAATAAAAATGTTCGTTTTAGGTGAACTAATTATATTTTAATTCTAAAAGAAATGATATTATTTAACTGTTTTAATTTGTTGGCAATTGAAAGGTAAATAATTGATTTTGTGCTCCCTTAAGTTAAACCTTAGTAGAACTGTCAAATTGTAGTATTAACATTTTTTAATATATTGCATTTACCAAAAGTTTGTTCCTTTTAATAATAATGTTGGAAGTAAGATTGTTTCGAATTCTCTTTACCTATATATATAAAATACTCTATAAAAAGATGTATGTCAATAATTTAATATTTTACTGGTTTTCAAACCAGACAAAATTATAAAACTGATAATTTAACATATGTTCTCTTTCTGTATAAGAGGTGTTCATTATTTTTTAGGCTTCAATTTTTGAAATATAGAGTAGATATAGAAACACTGATATTTTATTTTATAATCACATAATTATAAGTATCATTTTGAATGAAATACAAGTTAATCTGGTTTGTCATTTTAGTATTTAGTGTGCCATATTTTGTTTTTATTTTACAAGTATATAACAGCTAAAAAAAAGTATACAATTACTCAGCACAAATTTGTGTCAAAAATTTGACTTCCCTCATTATAAAAATTGGAGGTCTCGTCTCTACTGGTCAGCGCGCCATCTCATGGCTGAAAAGCCAAAGGTGGGCATTGGCTAGTAAGTAAGTAATTACACTATACAAATTTTAGAGTGCTTCATATATAGACGACTTTCTTTAGATTAGAACAATATTTATTTATTTTTTCAAGTACTATAGAAAGAGTTCTGCATATTTTATCTTTCATCTTTCTCCTTTTTTTTTTCAACAATGATATTTTGTTATTACACTTTCTGTGAGAAAAATGCATAAAACACTTTTATGCTTTTCTATGACTCAGGGGTTTTTATTTGTTTAATTTTTCATTTTAAATGGTATGTTTTATGTTGCAAGTATAAATATAAGTACATATATTTATATTGAGAGAAAAGGTGAAAAGAAAAAAATAGAAAAACAGAATAAAAAATGAAGAAAAAATACTCTTTCTGGACTACTTACTAGATGTCATAGCGCAAGTTATGTATATACTATACACATGTGTATACAGACAAAATTATTGAATTCTGAAAACATAAATTTGTCAAACGCTTCTTTCTTCATTAAGATTGCAATACACGATTATTTAAAATTGTGATGTTATTTCTCCATACTCCCATTAAATTGTGACATTTTAATTACTAAATAATGTTTACAGGGGAAAAATTTAGGTTAAGTCCTTTTTGTATTGAATATGAGTACATTCAGAAAGAATGGAGCTATTGAGCAGAGTGGGGCACAAATCAACTAAACGATTGATAAATCTATTACATATTTCTTATGACTAGAGCACGGAAAATAGGCATTTATTTTGGGTTAAAATAGGCAGGCAAACAGGCACTTAAAATAATGAAAATAGGCATTTATTTTGGGTTAAAATAGGCAGGCAAACAGGCACTTAAAATAATGAAAATAGGCATTTATTAGGAGTGAAGGCAAAAAGGAGTCTCACTCATTATTAATAAAAATATGTATTTTATATACTCATTAATTTCTTTATTAGCAATTTATCACAGAATTAGTTTACTTACTCTTACTTTCCCTTGTTACAAGCAACAAAAAGACGCTTGTTCAACATATCAAATGCCATCGACCTTCTCAGAAAGAATGTTTTTCATCTTGGCAAAACGCCATTTCATTATCTTATCCTCTCGAAAACCGGAATACCAGGTAATTATTGTCACAGCAAAAGGGGTGTGAGGAAGGAGACGTACTTCCCTCATCCTCTCTCTTTCCTGCTATTCATTATGCTTGTGCATTCCTTTTACTAAGGAAGGTACTGTTATTTACAGAGGTTAAATCCATGGGTTGGGAAAATAAGCTTTCGAATAGATATTCGTGACGGCAATATGTAATTTAATTTGCAACCTTTTTTTGTCTTTGATGAACGGAAATGTGCTTTTTAAATTGTTCAAATCACAGAAAAAAATTGCATAATGAGTAAAAATAGGTAACGGAAGCCAAAAAAGACAAAACAAAAATTGTCTCTACACTTCCTAAATGCACGAAAATATTTATTTCAATCTGATTCTTCAATATAGCCATCCAGATAAAAAAGGCATTTTGCCTAACTTCCGGGCTCTACTTATGACTAATCAATCATGGGATGAAATATCAGAATTAGTCATGAATAAATTATTCTCGTTGATCATTAGTCATATTAAGCATTAATCATGTGAAATTAGTCGTCAATCATTAACAGTCTGTAATAATGATTGACATGACTAACTTGAAATACTTATGGTATTACGCTTTACCTATTTGTTTACACATATACATGGGGTATTAGAATTCCTTCAGACAGAACAGACTGTTCAAAAGATAGAATTGTTCAGAATAGTGAAAGAGGAAAATTTTGAGGCTTGTGCTTTATTATTATTAGTGTAATTATGATAACTATTACGCTCAACACTGAAAATATCTGTCAAAACCTTTTTTATAATAATTATTTCAAATTTTTTTTAAGTTAATCATCAATCATAAATCTAGTTTGTTAGTCTATAATCATCAATCTGCGTAAGTTTAGTCATTAATTATTAGTCAAAAGCCGATTTTAATCATTAATCACACATCATTGATTTAGAAGTAGTTATTCGTGGAGAAATATGATTGATCCATCATCAATCGTTTATCCTGATTACTCATTTAATCATTAGTCTAAAAAAAATTTAGACCCTTTGTAGACATCTAAGAAATGAAATAAATATGAAAATGTAGCAAATAGATGAATCAGCTCAATGCCAAAAAATACATGGTAAAAACACTGATTTTGTGGTATCGTAAAATACATTATTTTCAGCTTCAGAGAGCTCTATCACCATAACCGGTGCAAATTTACTCTCTAAGGATGTATACACCAACAGTTAAAATCATGAAAATAAGAAAGAGGTTTCTGAACTTTTCTAAGCTCTTTAATATTTGGTCAAAGCGAGCCAATTACCATTATCAATAAACAGATTTTTAGCGCGGTTCCTCCCTCCCCCATAGGGAGGAACCCCGCTTATAAGGTTGATACAATGAAACAATCCGGAAGTGCCGACTAGAAAATTTCGCGTTTCAGAACCCCTAGAAACCAAAAATAACGGTGGTTCAAATTTGTATATATATATATATGTTTGTCTGTTTGCTCATTTCTGGCTTCCCTAATGGTCCGATTGTGATGAAATTTGGTACAAACATCCGTCGTCCGATTTGAAAGGTCAAGTTCGTTAACCAGCAGAATCCGCCCACTGGAAGATGGTGTTTGGGGCGAAATTCGCGCAAAAAAAAAATCGTAACGCATAGGTTTTTGACTTCATAAGCTTGTAAGTACTCGTTTTATAGGCTTCTTGGGCTAGGAAAACGAATGAAACCATTTTCAAGGCGATAGCTTTAACCGTTTTCGAGAAAATTGGAAACATAGTTTTTGAATACCGTTTTTGGTTTGGGTACTTAGAATCATGGGATTCAGTTGAAACATTTTCTGCATGTTCTACTTTCATTAAAACTAATATGTTGAAATTTGTATTACGTTTGGAGTTAAGGAAGGGTTAGAATAAAATATTTTATTAACAGACATAAAAAGTTTTGGTAACTTTGTATACTTTCCTTAATATCTCGAAAAAGGTTGAGAATCTTGGTAAACGGAAGAATACCATTAGAAAGCTTACTAAATGCTCTACAAAAAAAGGTTCCGATGAAAGTCTAATCAAATTAGACGATGTCAATCGGAGAAATAAGTGCTTAAAACTTTAAAGTAATTGATTTCGCTTATTCGAACTGTTCTTTTTGTCTGTTGTTATTCCTTGTTATTTTTTAACTGCTTATAGTTGGATAATGTATTTGATAATAAATTAGGTTAAGAAAAACAATTTAATCTTAGAGATATGGATTTCCAAGATATAGCTTTTCAAATGCCTAGCGGGGCCCTTCCTAGGGCGGGGACCCATCCAGGTAAGATCGTAAATAAGACCTTTCTTGAAAGTAAAGATGGAACTGTCAACTTTGGTCCTCCTCTGTCTCCCGGCACTTTCATTGCTGACGAAGGCTACTAGTGAGTAGCCAAGACATCCTAAATATAGATTTTTTAACAAAAATCGTATTGAGGTTTCTTTAGCCGAATCCCAACCATTCCATCTTTACTTATCACCTCGACGGCTAACTATTTAATCTTCATGCTTTCTAGAAATATGGACCCAAAATAATAACAGCTTCTATTTTAATAATTTTAAATGAGTCTAGAGATAAGAACGGAACCGCGCTAAGATGATGCAGTTCCTGCGAGTCAGACTTTTTTATGTTTCAGCTCTAATAGTCCTCGAAAATACATTAGAATAACCTCAAAATCAATTCTGACGGTCAGATAAAATGTTTTGTTAGACATTTTGGCAAAAATCACAAAAAAAAAGAATAGAAATATACTTTTTTTAAACTTTTTCATAATAAAATAATTCGCCAAACAATGCATTCCGATTATATCAGTGAACTGTTTCTCAAATACTGTTGAAATGAGCCAAATATTAATATTACGGGATCAGGCTATTATTCGGGATATTAAAGGGATGGTCCTATTAGAACGGAGATGCTGTATCCACTTCCCAAGTGATCTCATAGGCAATTAGAGGAGGATGCTTTGTAGACGGGACCGACCTAGGAAGGTACTGGGTGGAGGAGCACTGGTTGGGGACAGAGGAACCTTAAAAACCACCCACCTGGTCCCAATAGAACCGTTGCGCCTGATGAAGGATTAAGCCAGTGGATCCTTTTTTCTTTAACAATGACATATCATGCGTTTCTGGAGTATTGCCAGCATAGGGGTCATTCCATATCAAGTGATCCAAAAACAAGGAAAAAATTTCCCTCATATTTTTTGTTTTGTTTTTTAAATTTGGCTCATCAATAGTACCCCATAAGAAAATTAAAAATCCAAATTTTTAGAAATTTATCTTTATTAGTTTTCGAGTTATGAAAGTTTAAGTTTTTTAAAAAAGCACATTTTAGGAAAGACACTTGATCATAAAATGTACCATAACTCCCAAACGAAATGAGCTAGAGAGGTGTAAAAAGCTTTCGTTAGTGTATTAAATGCTGATTAAAATGATATGTATCATGACTTATTTGTGAAAATTGAAATTTTAAGGTAATTTTTAAAACTTTAACATTTAAATTTCTCTTAAAACGTATGTTTAAAAATTTTCAAAAAAATTGTAATTTTTCTTTGATATTTTATCTCAGTTTTGTGTAAATTTCAAGCTGGGATCTCAATGGGATCATATTTATTTTAATTATTAACTTTATGTTGGTACGTCAAAAATTAAAAATTTTCAGAAAATGAAATGAAATCCATCTAATATAGACACAAGACGAAAAAACAAAGAAAAAAAGTCCTTTGGCATACATCTTGTTTTGGCTTAGTGTCCGAGAAAAACGCAAAAAACTAAAAGAAATGATGAAAAATACGTCTATTAAAAGGGAGATCAATTTTTTTTAAAGTACATGTATCAAACCCACCCCCTTCCCTCACCCTTTCACCCCACCTCCTTTAACCCCCCCCCCCCCCCCCCCCCCCCAAATATAGGAGTGAATATGCCTCTGATTGTGTGTGTAATAATGAAATATTAGGTCCACATTTGTTTACCCCTCGACTTAACGTAGAGTCTTTCGACGCATTCCTCTATAATAAACTGTCATCGTTCTTGGAGATAGTCCTTTTGTCACAGGGATTCCAAGTTGACGGTTGGCCAGCTCACTACGGGAGGGCCGTCTAAAAATTGGTTGGGCATTAACTATCCATGGCGTTGGATTGGACCTGGAGGGCCGGTATCTTGGCCTTGAGGTCGATGGTCAGACCTCACGCTCTTGGATTTCTTCGCATAGGGACACATTAAAGATTTGGTCTACAGGGAGCCCATTGGCTCAAGGGAGTACCTCATCCATCGCATCAGATGGGCCTGGCAACTGATTACAGCAGAGCAATGCACAAATGCCATCCAGTCTGTCAATGTGCGTTGTGATGCCTGTATTGCTGCTAGGGGACAAATCTTTGAACAGTTTGTAAATTGATTATTTAGAATTATTAGAAGAAGAAATTGTTATTTTATAATTATTTATGCGTCCCGAGTTAAATTTAAAATGTTTTAAGAATTGAACATTAATTTTTATTAAGAATTTAAAGTTTTTTTTGTGTATGTGTTTTAGCACTTTCCTCAGAAGGAAAGTAGATATTTTAAATTATGTTGAACTTACCGTTTTACATGGTGTCAGTTAATTTTTTCGAGCAAGAAATTTTGTTGTTGTTTTTTTGGGGGGGGGGGGGGGATAGGTGTGTGGGTAGAGGGAGTGGAAGATGAAACTTTCTTTTAATGATTTTATATAGGAATTATGAAATAGTGCCTTTTCACAATTGTGTTTTACTTTTTTACGTTTTTCTCGGAAAGGAAGCAAATCGAGATATATGTCAAAGGACTTTTTTTCTTTCTTTTATCATCCTGCATCGATTCCCAAAGTTAAGACTTTTTTGGGGGGAGGCACCCTGTGTATGTTAGATGGATTTCATTTCTTTTTCTGAAAATTTCAATTTTTTTAAGTAAGTTAATAATTAAAAGAAATATGATGCTTTTTCCCACACCTCTCTAGCTCATTTCGTTTGGGAGTTATGGTACATTTTATGATCAAGTGTCGGTCCTAAAATGTGCTTTTTTAAAAAACTTAAACATTCGTAACTCGAAACTAATAAAGATAAATTTCTAAAAATTTGGATTTTGAATTGTCTTATGGGGTGCTATTGATGAGCCAAATTTTAAAAAAATCAAAAAATATGAGGGGAAAAACTGTGGATCACTTGATATGGAATGACCCATAGAGACCCACTTACAACATAATTAATTGTGATGATTAAAGTTAATACAAAAATTACTGCCTTTCAATTTAAAGATTTGTGAGCATAATTATGCTTTAGCGGTGGCTGAACTGGAAAAAACCGTTACAAAAAAGTGTCCGCTGGCGTTCTTGCTTGTGCAGTGGTTATGTACGAAAAAGAAAACTGTATGTGTCACAAAAAAAGTGTCTGCTGGCGTTCGCACATGCGCTGTGGCGTTCACGCATGCGCAGTGCTGGTCGTGCATTCGAAGTGGCCATTTACGAAAAAGAAGTCTATATGTGTCACAAAAGTGTCCACTGGTGTTCGTGCATGCGCAGTGGCAACTTATGAAAAAAATGACTGTATGTTATAGAGTATATTACATAGGATTATCAGGTGGAGCTAGCGTTACAAAAAAGTATCACAAGAAGGCGTTCGCGCATGCTCGATGGCCATGTACGAAAAAGAAGACTGTATGTTATACAGTACATTACATAGGTTTGCCGGGTGGACCTAAAGCATATTTATGTTCCTAAATTTGAGCAGAAGGCTCTAAACGAAATAATTTTTTATAAATATAACTCATTTAAGTCATTTGGTTTCTTCTCAAGAGAGTTGGTATACAATTTTTCAGGTGCTTAGGAACATGAATAAAAAGGATACCATCGTGAAAATTATTTATTGTAATGTAACTATTATGAACATCATGATTCATTTACTATCATCAGAATCTACAAATCTCTTATAATTGCTGACACCAGTGCTTTTATAGCTCACTGTCTGGCCACAAATAACTGCAAAAGATTCCTAAAAATAAATTAATACTATTAGTTTGATATTAAATATATTTTATTATAAATATATGATGAGTAAAGCTAAGTAATTTATTTTAGGATGTGGTGAATGGTAGGTAAAATATTGGACCCATTATAATTTCCTTATGATTCAGTAAAATTATCTCTATCAAAATATAATATTAGTCAAGTGAATGCTATTCTTTTAACTAATTCCTTACTCAAATATTTACCTCTTTCTCTGAGTTTGCGAGAAATAGAAGAAGTGGAGCATAGAGAAGATTGATCAAGCCGATTGACCTCATGAGCCAAGGGAAACCCATCACTCTCACAAGCTCTCCTCCAAACATAGGACCTTTCAGGGGAAAACAATATCAATTCAAAATCGCAAATTTAATCTACAAAAGTATAAGTATTTATTCTTATTATCTTGGAGAATATTGCCAATAGAAGAGAAGAAAGGGGAGGGAAGAAGGAAAACACTAAAATGTTAAATAAAGTTTAATATTAAATGAAGGTATCTGTCCCTAATGAATGCTACGGAACACTAAGCTTGCCAATCATTTTTGGGGCAATGAGTTTTTGTTTTCTAATGTAAATGTTATAAAAGGTTAGAACTTATTTAAAACTCATGATCCATTAGTATTCTTTAATTCTGTCCACATGAGAAGTCATCTCTCTTTCTGGCAAATCCACGTAGAAGGCAGCGTTAACTGTATCTTCTTGAGGAACAGACTCCTTATGGACCATATTGTTGTTACTTTTGCTGGTTGATGTGCACCCAGAGCATTGTCCATCTAGAACATTACCCCGACCCTCCTCAAAGGCCCTTAACCACCTCAAAACTTGTGTCGGATAGAGCAGGGTCCCCATCAGCTACAAGAATAATTGTTTTAGTCTCCTCAAGAGATTTTCTCAGTTTAGCAGAAAATTTAATTATGTAAAGTTCCTCGATCCATTATTTCATGATGGGGTGGGTATGCAGAGGTTTAATAACTGACGTTCTGCCACTTCCAAAGCTTGGAAAGTACTGAGACCAGTTTTGCAGCAAAGCTTAGCGTTTCTCTCATTTACACCAAATGATTCGATCCCTCTCCGACCAATAGGAGCGGCACTTGAATTGCATTACTTTCGGAATGCACTACTGTATGTCTACAGGATTTGTATGTCTGCAAATCCGTTAAGGGGATAGTGGGGGGAGTAGAGAAGAGAACGAACGGGATCTGATTGTGACCGTTACGATCTAGCGTTTTCACTTCCGTTTTTTTTTTTTTTTTTTTTTTTTTTTTTTTTTTTTTTTTTTTTTTTTTTTTTTTTTTTTTTTTGTAAAATTGCCGTTCCATAATCGCCACACAGAGAGCCATGCGCAAACGCATGCGTTTCAACATTCTCCGTAACTGTTTGGTCCCTGACGAAACGTTGGGGTTCCTGCTTTGGAAGAAACTGGATCCACAGCAATGCCTTGTGTAGTTGGAAGACTCAGAACTGCAACATGACCCAAGTGGCCTAGGCGCTATGCTCAGAGGCACGCAATTGCGTCGGGTGTGTCTAATTGTTATGTAAGGAGGATTTTGCATAATGAAATGTCATTCCACCCATAAAAGATCATGCTTGCTCAAGAAATTACACCCCTTGATTCTGCAAACCGGCTCAATCTTTGTTAAGAAATGCACAACTTAATCACTGAAACATCAACTTTTTGGAGCACTGAAGAGCTCCATTTCCACCGCTCTGGGACAGTTAACAAGCAGACTTTTAGGCCACTTCATACACCCAAAGTACCTGCTTGGTGATGTTTAGAGGATCATTGGTTCTTAGTTTTCCGAGGAGAATGACCATATCATGACAGTAACAACAAGACATTACGTTTTCATGCTGGGGATTTTTAGAGCCCCGATTGCAGGAGTTGAGTGACCAACCTGGGGGCTTCGACAAGAAGGTGCTACAGCCCGTACTTCTATGGAAAAATTGAAAGAAATTTTGAACTAACTTCACTCGACTAACTTGATCATGTGCGACTTTTTTCTGTGGGGGTATCTAAAGGAAAAAGTTTTCAAAAACCAACCCAATAACATACAACAGTTGAAGACCCGAATTATAGAGGAAGTGAACGCGATTCTACTTGAGATGTGCCAAACACTCGACAGCACCCAAATCGACAGCATGCTGCTGAAGGCTGCCATCTTGCAGATATCATTTTCAAAACTACATAAAAAATAACTGTTTGAACTAACAAATCCAGCATAAAAAAAATCATCTCTTAAAGTCAACTAGTTGCATTTATATTGCTGCCCGAAACCCGGGCATATGTTTTGCCCCACCCTCAGGTGATTCAATCAAGGTAGATACTCAAATTCTGAAAAAAAAGTATTAAACTACTGTTTAGTACATAGGCAGGCTAATGCAACAAATGACTTACTTTCCAAATATTTGTTTTTTTTTTTATATGAATTAACTCCTCAGGTTGGGATTTGAACCCAGATCCTTCCCTTTACCTCAGGCTTGATAACAATTATTCTACTGGGATTCACATCTGAGCATGACAAGTTAATTTATCCAGAAGAGCCAAAATTTCATTGTCCTGTGTATTATTTTAATGCCATGCCTTATTTCGGAAACTTTGGCTTCCTTGAATAAATTTACTTGCCATGCTGCAGTATGAAGTCCAGGAGTTTCAAGCTAGTCTAAAATGGAGGATTTCAAAATCCAGCCTAAGAAGCCTGGCGAGTTTATTTTTCTAAAAAATAAAGAAAAATTTACTTTGACAGGTAGCCTTCTCCTGAAAATTAAATATGACACTGTGCAGTCTTGTGTTTCTGAAATGTGTTAGCTAGGCTGTAAGAAATTATTCAAATGGTAGCATTAGTCGGATTACATTGAAGAATATAAAATTCCAATAATTTGAATAAAATAAGAGCTTTACCCAGAGCATATGCCAAACTAACAGATGTCTGCTGTATTGCATAGACAGAAGCATAGTCAGCTCGATGTTGAGTATCTACTAGAGTTGCCAGCAATGGAACAAGCGCAGAGTCCGCTATTCCAATCCCCAGTCCTAGCCCTATGTGTGGTAGGATCAGTTCCTTCATCGAACCTGCTGTTGGTACCTTCACAGACCAATGAAAAGCTTTATTACAATCTCAAGCTTTGAGGATGAATAGAGAATTATTGCTGTTATAAAGTTTTTCAATTTTTTTTCTTTTCAGAGCATTTTAACTCTTTTGTTGCTCTGAACGAGTTAACTCGTGTTCGACTTGTAGAGCCCCAGATGCTCCACTCGGGATAACTCATGTTCCACTGCCGGTACCCCTGATGCTCCGCACGAGTTAAATCATCGCCTGTATTAACTATAGTGTATCTAACGAGAATAAGGAGCGTTCTTAATTTCATTAAATTCACGTCAGAGATCAATGTTTTATCCCTGACGCATCAAAAGAAGTCATAATTAAACAATGGATTAAATTTTCAGAGCATTTGTAGAATCTGTAATGACTAATACTTTTTCTCTAAAGGTAAAAGTAACGGAGGCTTTATATCTCAATTATCTTTTAATTGCTAGTCGTGTTGATTTTATTATTTACGAATAGAGAATATATGTAGAAGTAAGAATATATAAAACATAGAATTCACAAGTCACAAAAGTAATCGGAATTTTCGGTTCTTCTTAATTCTAAGCACTTTTCTGGGCATTATCGTATCAACTTCATTCTTATGAGGGGGCGAGGTTAGCTCAGTGGTAGAGCACTGGACTAATAAGTTGGAGGAACTGAGTTCAAATCCCGAGCAAGCACTAAAGACTTTTTCTTCTAGTCTCTTCGTTCATGGGTTGAATTCGGCCTCCCTGACCGTCCCTAGGCCAACCCAGCCTTTAATTAATTTAATAATGGGTACCTTGGGTGCTAATGACTCTTGTAGTCGAAGCAGCCAAGGGGAAAATCAGGCGGCCGGAGCATAGTACTGACCACACTATCTCCCTAGTGTGCCTTATGGTCACGTGTCAGATACCTCTATAGTATCAGCCCCTCGTGGCCTGTTACGGGACTGATTTTTTTTTTAACTTCATTCTTATGTTGTAGGAAATAGTCAGTACTAGCCCTAAGGTCCCCACAGCTGCATGTTTCACCTCAATAACCGCAAGCATGAGGTGGTAAATACCAACGTAGATTGAGACTCGTCTGCGAGTAGATTATATGCGTCAAACGGGCTGTAAATTCAAACAAATCAGCCAAGAGACCACACTAAGCCTATTTCATCGGTGTCGAACATCATAAAACGATTTAAAACGGAGGATAGTTTGGAAAGTGGACAGAAAACATGTGTCCTAAACGGCTGTTCGAGAGGGGTGAAATATGAATGTATTCAAAATTTCCATTTTCCGGGCACTATCTCTCAAATTACCTTTTATAATATTTAATTACACATTAATGTCTATGATTCATCCAATGAATACTAAATTCCTCATTCCCTTGGAGCTCAAATAGCCCCAGACCATCACACACCCAAACCCCGTGTTTACTGTCTGTTGTATTTCTCGGAATATGCTCTTCATTAGGTCTGTGCCACACACTAACTATCCATCAGTCCTGTTTATGCCGAGATTTTATTCGTCTGCGAATATGACATTATCCCAGTAAGGCGTTTCCTTATTAGCTAAACTTATAAAAGGTTTTTCCCTCGCCACCATACCATTAAAATTGTTTCTCCGGTGGGCCCTTTTTTACTGTTTCTGGGCGTCCGTTTGTTCCAGTTTCTTCTTGAAGCGGACAATTCATATTTCATCCCTCTCCAACAGCAGTTTAGGACGCCCTGTTTTCTGCCCCTTTTTCAATCTATTCTCCGTTTTAAAACGTTTTATGATGTTCGACACCGTTGAAATAGGCTTAATGGCCTCTTGGCTAATTTGTTTGAATTTACAGCCCTTTTGACGCATAGAATCTTCACGTAGACGAGTCTCAATCGACGTTGGTATTTACCACCTCATGCTCGCGGTTATTGAGGTGAAACATGCAGCTGTGGGGACCTCAGGGCTAGTACTGACTATTTCTTAAAACACAAGAATTAAGTTGATACGATAATGCCCAGAAAAGTGCTTAGAATTAAGAAGAATCGAAAATTCCGATTACTTTTGTGACCAGTGAATTCTATGTTTTAATCTATTCATATTTTCGTTACGAATAAATTATTTTGCGCGATTTTTTTCAGGTTATTCTGATCCTTAGGAATGGTATGTTATAAGGATATTAAAGAAAACGATAAAAAGTGCACTTTTGATAGTTAAATACAAGCTTAATTTCAAATTTTCGTTTTTCCGATTACTTTTGTGAGACACTGTATTTACAGGGTCGTACTCAGATTTGTCTCTCCAGCCTTATTGATGCTGTTTAGATTTTTCTTTATTGCTGTGAATTACTAATATACATTACATTTTAAAACAATCTGTAAATACTTATTGTTTAAGATCGAATAAGCGGGATTATTTTTTTTTTTAAATAATGAATTCTTACAATACAAGCAGAAACTGCAACCAGTATTAGGGCTGCGATCGCTATTCTCCATCTTCCCAATTTATACGCAATTTCTCCAAAGCAGTATGTTCCTATGAGGTAACCTAGGCTGTCTGGAATAAACACTGTTCCTAGTTCCCATTTCTAAAAAACAAAAACAAAATAACAATGCTTATACTGTTCCAGAAAAATGTTTAAAAGTTATATTATTCTCATAGTCATTAAAAAGTGATTTTTGTGACAGCATAATCCATCCAATAATGAATTATAAGAAGAGTTACCTGCGGATGTAGGGTGGACATAAGCCACAGAGGAAGACAAGGTTCAAGGATGGCCATTGCCGATGAAGACAGCCATATTGCACCAGCAGACAAAATCACAAGCTTGTCAGACAACAGGTTTTTCCAGTTGGAGGATCCTTCCAATCTCGACCGCCACTGAATGTTTAGTGTTATTTAGTATTTAATTTTTTAGCTATACTCTTTACAAAATATATACATTTATATTAATAACTTTTTTTTTTTCTAAAGATCTATTTGTAATTTTTCTTTAAGTCAAATTGTGTGATATTTCCAAAGAGCCTCCGTTAGATTCAAGATACTAGTTGTCACATTCCTTGGTTGTATGGCTCACCTTTGGAGTTGCTTCTTCAAAAAATATTTATTAACCTCTTCGCTCTTCGAGACAAAGAATACCTTGCTTTGCACTCTAAATATATATATATATATATGCTGGACTATTATGCTGGATGACCTGAGTTCAAATCCCGAGAACACTAGGGATTTTAACTTCTAGTATCTTCGTTCTTGGGTTTGATGCAGCCGCTCTGACCGCCCCTAGGCCAACCCAGCCTTAAATTTATTTATTAATGGCTACCTGCAAAGAAGAAAATCAGTTCTGACCACACTGCCACTCTGGGCCCTAGTAGCCTGTTTGTGGGTATTTATGTAAATATATACATATACATATATACATATACATATATACATATATATATATACATATATACATATACATATGTACATATTCATATATATACATATACATATATACATATACATATACATACAAACATAAATTTGAATGGCTTATGGGTTGTGATGGAACGATAACAGTTTTTATTTCGTGCTATATTTACATAATAACTTATAATAAAACTACTGCTACTTACTTCTACACTTGGGCGTTTCAAATTCAGAAACATCAACTGTAATGCTTGAAAAGGCAAAAGTTGTTAGTTAGATCATATATGTTAGAAATTATTATGAAGAAGACAATTTTATTATAACCAGTAAATAAAGTTGGCTGACCAATTGAATTGAGTTTCTAATAATTTTTTTCAAGAGCAAATTTATATTTCTGGAAAAAAGTTTAGTTTTACAGCCTGTAACTGTTATTCTTATTAGTAATATGGTTTGAAAAGTAAACCTGCAGATTATGATGAAGGAAGATCAATGCTCCTGGAAAGTGAGACCCAAAAGTTGTGCAATTATTTATAAAGAATAAATAATATTTTCATAGTAGGTAGTGAAAAAAAAATTGTCCAAAATTTCTACAGATATTTTATTTCATGCAGATCGTTTTTCGGAGACAGCCCCATTTTCAATGCCCATGCAAAGGGCATTGAAAATGCCGAGCCATGGCCATGGCCCCCTTATATAGGCCCATGCATAGGCCTATATAAGGGGGCCCCCGAAATTGGTGCGTATGTGTCATAAAAACCTTAAAAATAAATTAAATGAGACCACTTAGTTCAGAAAATAATTATTTCTTTTGGGAGAAATAGCGTTTAATTGGCTAACTATTCCAAGTTCTAGCTTGTTAGTATTCCATACCCTCCGAATGTTCTCATCCGAAATGTTTTGGGAGGCACCCCCCCCTGAAATCTGCCAGCACCTCCCGAAATTATTTTCTATATGCCCCCTTGAGCCGAGCCTTGCTTCTAGTCTCTAGGAGGAAGGTTTGGTACCTAGAGAATTGAAAATGGGCCTAAGTCCGTGAAAAGTTTATGACTAAAATAAAAAATTAAAAAGTATATATAAAAAATCTTTTCACAACTATGCCCAAAAAATTTCCACTATACAGCAATTCCTACAAAAATAAAATTTTCTTAGAAAATATTAACATATTTATCAACAAAAATAGATAATGTTTTCTCTATAAATATCAATATTGTGATTGGAATTTATTCATATTTTCTATAAAAACAAGCTTTTATACCTATGTCTAGGAGAGCGAGCACAGCGATGCCAAGGAAGGGAGCCATCTTGCCTAGAAAATCATAGACAAATCCTCCATATGGATAACCAAGTAGTACTCCGAGGGCCACTGCGCCTAGTACTATTCCCATCACCTTGCTTCTTCGACCTTCGTCCTGGTAGTGTTCAGCTACAAGGCACATACCTAGAACAGTGACATCACTTAGGAAGCCCCCAAAGGCCAATGATTAAAACATCTTAAGGCATACACCACTGAAAGAACAGTAACTTCAAAACCTCCAGATGAATAGGGGTAAATCCCGAGGATGGTACATACTCACCCAAAAGACTGAGGACTTGATAAAATGGGTTCCTAAGTAAATTTCTTAGGGGATGATTTACTTTAAATGCTACAATGTTTTCCAGAAATGAGGTCTTAATGAACGAAAAGAATACGTCTTTGGCTGTTTATTCAGATACAGTTGTTCTGAGGATGACGTCAGTAGAAATCTAGTCTTCGAGGCCCATGGTGCAGTATATCAAGGAGATATAATTACTTGCGGCGTAGGGTAACCAGTACAAGGAATTCAGGAAACATACGTGACTCTCTGTTTTTCTGGTGACTACTTTGTAGTCGAACTCGTAAATGGAAGTCGCATATGAAGTGTTATTAAAGTGTTTTTTAAGCTTATAGAAGTCGACGTATTCTAGTTTTGAAGCATTGATGAGAGCTTTTGAATAGTGGGCCTTGAGTTTCAAAGCCACTCTGCCAAGGTTCACTGATAATAGTCTCAATGGGTGTTTGCTTATGCATATTGAAAGCTTTCATAAGTGATTAAAATTGTGTTTGATCCATTTATAACCCTCTGTACGTAAACTAGTCCGAAAAAGGCTCTCTAGAGGAACCCAGAACACAATCATAACTTTTGGAGTCCTTTCACCTCGTCGCCGGTGTTGTATATGAGACGGCTTCTGCACGACTGAATCAAGTAATGCCTCATAGTATAGGCCGTAAAGAACCCTAACCGAGTAGTTCAAATGAAGCGCCTAATTCTATTTGAGCATAATGGCAGTGCTGAGTCTAATGAACTTTAATTTCATTAAAGTCCATCTCGTATGAGATGCATAATAGAACATTCCTCAGAAAGCAATCCATATAAATATAAATATATGAATATTTCTAATATTTTATACCTGAACTTTGATCATTATAAGTATTATTATCCGTGAGTGTTAAGGCTTGCACACTGTGATCCTAGGGTCTTAGGTTTGATGGCTTTACTTTCAAAAGAAAACCGATTTCGCTGGTTAACGTACTCGTCTAATCGTTTGTTATAGACATTTTTTCCTAGAATAGAACGATATCTTAAGATATACCTACTCGGAAAGTCCTAGTGATATACATCTATATGGATTAAGAGAGGAAGGAGAGAGACAGAGATGAAAAGTGTTATATGAGAATGTAGTATTATTTATTTATTTATTTATTTATTGTGTTTCGTATTTTGTACGATAAACACACTGAGTTAAGTCTTCTAAGAGATCAGGAATTGATTATAAATTTATATATTATTATGAATCCAGGATGTATGGATTTAAATAAAATATAATGTAGTATTAATAAAATTAAAAAAAAAAAAAAATATTAACTTTATCAAGCAGTTATTCATTAATATTCAAATTTTATCATTTCTACCAGATTCCTTCATTTCCGCTTCTCCTTCTCCTCCCTCTATTGTTCGTCTATGGATATGTAAACCTTGGATTCCCATGCGGGAGATACGGGTTCGAGTCTCACCTGCAGCAGGTTGAGTTCTTTGATTTATGGGCCCGCTGAAAGAGGATTCTGCTCCAATATGTATGTTTATGAGCTAAAGGTCTTGATACGGGGAGTGTTATATGCTAAGTCAATTTCCCTGTGGGAAATAGCTTGTATCATGAAAATGAGTTATCCTCACAATTTCTTATTTATCTGGAAGAGGGCCCATTATTTATGGCCATAAGTAATGCTTAATATTACGCTGTAACTAACTCCACTGATTTAATCTACAATGATTTTATGTCATAACCTATGAAAATTTGACTGTTTCGATAGTACGGTAAACATGTGGGTTAGTCGCCACGGAACCCTCGTGTACCATCGTCCGGACGTAGCCGAAGCGTTACTACAGTTTTAGCGTCACACTAGGCCAAAGCTAAGACATACCCATGTCAAAATAGGTACAGCGAAAACCAGAGCTGGGCAAAAGTTAGCGCGCGCTAAAAGCTGATACCTCTCCGCTAATTTAGCGATACCGTAGAAACCCAGCGCTAATAATTAGCGCTTAGCGACGGCAGTGCGCTAATCGCGAATCTATTTATGAAATATCGTGATTGCTAATAGCTTAAGCTATAGTTACAACATTTTGTCATCTCAAAGTTCACTTCCGGTCTGCTCTGAGCAACTTCCTCCTCACTCTTGTTCAACTTCCGCTTCAATCTACAGGATTTCCGATCACATCAATGTCAATTTCAGTTACTTCCGGTCGACTCATGCCTATCACTGGGTAACTCCTGTTCGATCTGGCTCACTTCCGGTCACTCAAAGACATTGTCACACTCTGACACTCCTTAATCTAGGTTACTTCTGGTCCTATATTTATCCCTGGGTCGTTTCCGGAAGTACTCCTGGGCCTTCTAGGCACACATGATAGACCGGAGGTGAACCGGCAGTGACCCGGAAGTTGGCCGGTGGTGGTTTGAGATGGCAAATGTTGTAACTATAGCTTAAGCTATTAGCAATCACGATATTTCATAAATAGATTAGCGATTAACGCACTGCCGTCGCTAAGCGCTAATTATTAGTGCTGGGTTTCTACGGTATTGCTAAATTAGCGGATAGGTATCAGCTTTTAGCGCGCGCTAACGTTTGCCCAACTCTGGCGAAAACTCACCTGACACTCCAATGCAGGCAGAAGACAGTCCTTGTAGGCTCCTAGCTAGAAACAAGGATAGGTAACCTTCACCGAGAGCGTACACTGGAACAAAATGTAATTATGAAACAAAATGCAATTGAACAGCTGGTTTACGAGTTAAAATGAAAACGCAAATTTTGCTTTTGTAAATGAATTAGTGAAAATACATAGTTAGAAATCTTTTAGTGACCAAAACATGAAGGAAATGGTCAATGAAGAAAATATGAAGAAAGCTGGAAAAGAGAAATCCAAAGACCAACTGTCTGAAATGATAGCATCCTTTATGTCTAAAACCGAGGTAACCTTTCCAAGATATTTAATTGCTCAAATACGTGAAACTAATAAGTCTTTTAATGAAATCAGTCCGTTTGAAATAAATCGGTGGTTATCTTCTTATTCAAGAGAAATTAAGTTAAGAAAATTAGAAAAAGTGGAGTACTGTTTTTAGACTAACCAAATAACCTTGTTTCAGCAAAGCTTTTAGGTACAAAAACTTTCAAAGGCTATAAAATAATAATAAAACCCCACAGTACGCTAAATCAACAATCGAAAGGCGTTTTCTATTGTTCAGAAATAAAGGATATGATTGATGCTGAAATTCTGAATGAATTATTAGAACAAAATGTAAGTCATATTAGACGAATTGGTGATCCGGCAAAAAGTTCATTGTTTGTAGCCACATTTGACACTCCCCACCTTCCAGAAAGATTTTATGTTGGTTACCTTTCTGTCCCCGACCGAGTTTATATTCCACCGCCGCTTATCTGTTATCAATGCGGCTCTCTTGGCCACCATCGGACCGCCTGTGACAAGGACCCTATCTGTAGGAAATGTGCTGAGCCCATGCATGAAGATTCCTGTACAAGAATCAAATGCTGCTTATGTGGAGGTGAACATCGCACAAATGCTAAGTTTTGTTCAAAATATGCGGAAGAATACGAGATTAAAAAAATCATGGTATTTCAAAAACTCGGATACATCGAAGCTAAAAGAATATCAACAAGAGGCAAAACAGTAACCTGCGCCAATAAAGTGTTAAGTAATAAGGAGAAAATGACTCAATTTAACTCAGTTCCCTAATAGAGGTTATGGGCAAGAGAATAGAGTTATTAGAGAAGCTGTTGGTAAAACAGGCCTCCTTATCCAAGCCTACTCTCTCAGAAGGAAGTACTTTGGAAGATGACTCGAACCCAACGTCCAGCACATCAAGACCTCTCCAGGATCAGGCTGCTGATGAAGGAAGACCAGGGAAGGAATGCAGGGAAGACATGAAGGATAATCCAGGTGAAGATGTAAAGGAGAAGAAGAAGAAGAGGAATGAAGATGATGCTCGAGAAAGTCCTAAATCATCAAAACCTACTAACACACCAACAAACAGACGACAAGACTTCCTTAAAATAAAGAAACGGTAACACCTACTACTAATAGGACGTTTACTTATAATTTATTTTGAAAACTATTTTACTCTCCATATAATCTTCTAAAACCTAACCCGCTTTATTGGGAATAAAGTCAGTTCAGCTGTTCTTTTTATTTATTTATTATTATTATTTTTTTTTCAATTTATAATTTAAAAGTAAAAATCTTAAATTTAATTTTAATTTCCAAGCATTGACTGTTCTTTATATTTGTCTATAATAGAGCTGAATTAATAATTACAAGTCTTTTCAAAATTTTAATATTGAAATTATTGCCATAAGCTGCTTTTGTTCTTTTTTTTTGTTTAGTGGTATTTTATTTAAACGTTTTGCATATTTTGTCACATTACTTATTTATATTTAAATTATTTGATTTTTTTTGACGGAGTACTGAAATCATCTGTTTGATGAGCTCATCGCCTTACGTTACGGAGCTCATAAATAATAATAATAATAATAATAATTATTAAGTTATCCTCATCCACCATTCCCGGTAACCCTCTCCGTCGCCTTAAGCGCAAATGGCCAAGAGATCAATTGTAGAATGTAAATATTATAATGTAAATATTGTAAATAGTCTCACTTAAACAAGTAGCAATCTGTTAACACTTCACGCTAATAGGTTTTGGCCAATGGGCTTTTTTCCCTATAAATCAATCATGACATTATACATATACAAAAGAATTATAAAAAATACTGTATGTATTGTATAATTTACAAATAAAGATATATAATATAAAAAAAAAAATAATAATTATTATTATTCTATATAATAAATATTCTCCAGTAATCTGAGAGACCCCACCCCCGTAATAATAATTATGAAACTGTGTTATGTGTTGGGAACGAATGTTCTTGTATTTACATATTTTTTTCTGATTAGCAAATCTAGTAAAGTGTTGATGTAATTCTGCACGTTTTAAGTGATTTTAAAGCATTTAATTAGTTTTTTATTTTACATATTTTGTCATGGCTATATTGATACTATATCAAGACAAGACACAAAAGGCAGTGGATAGTATTCAAATCATACATGGAGAAATACAAAAAAAGGTTTTAGAAGGAATTAATTAAAAAAAAGTTAAAAGACTGTCGGAAAAATCTCGAGGTGGAAAGATATCGAGATTATTGGGGATATCCACAGTGGCAAAACAGCAAGTAGATGTTGAACTGTTGAGTTGAATCCCATGGAGATTGCAGCCTTCAAATACACTTCAGTAGTTGTTGAAAGATCATTTAGTCGCTTCAAAAATATACTGAGATTAAACCGACGTCATTTCATCTTTGACAACTTATAAATGCAAGTTTTAGCAAAATAATGTTCATCTGTAGTAATTTTCAACTTCTTTTTTCCCCATTTATAATGAGTTTCAGATTTTTATTTATGCTTTATTTTTCAATATGTTATAGAGTTTAAGTCATTTTGTTCTATATATTTCCAACTTTTGTTCTTACCATTTATAATAACTGAGCCTACTTATTATTTGTGGTTCTCTTTTCAATATTTTATTGTTTTCTTAGGTATTTGTTTACTAAATATTTTCAATTACATATTTCATTATAAATAGTTATATGCAATGTTCTGAATTTTATTTTACATGAACTTCCGTTCCCTAGTTATGAACCTTAAACACAAATGAGGCTTCAAGAAGGAAGCCTGCATCTACCCATTCATAAATTTCCTTGATAATAGAAGTTATTATTGGGAATGACATAGTCATCTTTATTTTTTTTTATTACTAAATACAAAAAAAAAAAGGGGTTTTTAAATAATAAATATTCACCTTAGAACTTAGAAAACTTTCCGTTAGAGAAAGGTTTTTGCCATTTAGAAGATCACACAAAGACTCCAACCTAGCCGATGAGATTTACTTACATATGTACATGTAGTAACAATCCAACTTTACAAGTATAACAAATATACACACACTTAACGAACAAGTTTTTAATCTACTTTGCAATTAAAATCTTGCTCTACATATATAAATAACGCATTTCACCATCCAGCTGTAAATGTATGTTACTCACGAAGAGACGAAGCAAGGAGATTGATTGTACCAAAAAAGAGCGGCATCGTATATCCCAAATACCTGCAACATAATTACAGCTTATTCAAAGTGGAAATAACACATGAGGACCATAGAGGTCAAGGGATCTAGGTAACAAAATCAATGCTTTGAAGAAAATTGAATCAAAGTTGAACAAATATGATAATAGCAAAAACTTGATTTTTATAGTTTCAATTCAAAACGATTCCTCAGGTCCATAGTTTTTTTTTATTATCGATGATACATAATAGGTACATTATCCGGTTTTTGATTAATATGCAAAAGAATTTACATAGACCCCTTAGTTACCTTCTCGACTTAATATTACAAAAGGACAATACACAAGAGAACACAAGGTAGGTGGCAGCAACTGCCAAGAAAATCACTTAGATCTCTTTACTACCCACAAGATTAAGGTGTTCATAACCCATTCCTGTATCTAACTCATTTTTTCAAAAATGTCACTTAGACATTTTTTCAAAAATGTCACTTAGACCCCTTGACTTCTGGAGCCCTCATATAAGAAGAAATAATTTGAAAGAAAAGAGATCTTATATGAAAAAATATAATCAACAAATATTATTATATTCAGCTGGATAATATTGATTTGGGCAAAGTATATTCGTAAGAGATTTAATGTAAGGCCATTAACATGTTTGGCATTTTGTAAAGAAATTAGGATTTTGGCTGTTAAGGTGATACTTAATTGCCTTTATTTCATTTAATGTAGGAGCGTCCCGCTTCAATGTCGATTACACAAAGAACAGTATCCTCTGAAGGTAGCAATTGTAGGAAATCAGAAAGGTTACAGTAGTTATATATAAATGTATGCAGTTATGTAATTTTGTAGATGAAGGGTTCACCTAGAAACATGGGCGTATATAAGGAGGGGCTGCAGCCCCCCCCCCGAAATTTTGATTTGATCGGTGAAAATTTCATAAAACCCTTAAAAATAAATTAAATTAGATCATTTAGTTCGTAAAACATATTCTATTTTGGGTGTAATAGCGATGAAGTTGACTAAAACTCTTCCAAGATCTAAATTGTTAGTATTCCATACACCGGAAATGGTCTAAGCCCCCCCAAATTTTCCCAGCCCCCTCCGAAATTATTTTCTATATACACCCATGCCTAGAAATAATGCTTAGAATCGATGTTTATATAATATAAGCCAACATAGCAGACGTTCATCAAATGAGGTTGTTAAGTCCTGTGTTCTTGAGGTAAGTTATAGCTCGTTCAGTTTGAGAGCATAGTTCTAATCCCGCATGCGCGAAATTCAGAGGGAAATATTACCTACGGTCCCGTCATTTACATTTCCATTATAATAAACAACACGTTGTTTTTTTTTTTCTTCTTCTTCTTTTGTGTGTTTAACGGCGTATCTACACTTGGCCTATTAACGCCGTGAACTACACGGTACTTTAAACTCAATCAAAAACTGAATATGTCTCGTTTACGACCAGGGAAGGCTTTGAAGTCAATAGTTTTTATTTTATTATAACTTTGCACTTAATGCCAAACGCTTTCCCCGAACTGGATATGAGCCAAGAAACTTTCCATTATTAAGAGCTGTTGGAGAACATTCCTATTAGCTTTAGAGTAATAGTATGGACGCGGCCCTGCCTGTGGACGGTCTTCCTAAATTTATGTATATATTAAGTAGCTCCTTGAAGAGGCACCAATGTAATAAACACGAAACACGTAGAACGACAAATAAAGGTTATTATGAGAAGTTGACGAGTTTTATATGAACAAATGGTCACAATTTTATAACATTAAAAAAAAAAATAGAATTTTGAGGTGTTTTACATTTACCCAAGCCATAAAAATAAATTATGGTTATTTATGGAAAAAGTCATAAAAGACGTTATCATTTCAACAGACATTAGCAGTTGTAGACATTTCGTTATTTTGTTAAATATAAAAAACGGATCAGAATTTGTAGTAAGTGTAACGTAAATATTCGAAGGCCTTATAAAATTCTGACCAAAAAAGAATTAATTCTGAATTCTAATAGGAACCTCTGACGCCGCATACAACGATGCCTGAATTTCGGAAGCGTTGATTTCGTTTTATTAAATACGAAATATTATGTTTCTATTCTAAAATTTCCAAATTATACTAGGGATATGCATTATATGGAAATATTTAATATTATTTGTACTTCTTTTTGTTTGAGGTAAAGTTATTGATTGAAACAGAATTATTCTTCTGGATGTTGTAAAGAATAGATGTAAGGTAAGTATTGATTGGATAAGGTGGACAGAGTTATACCTGTGGACGTTCTGAGACCTGTCATGTACAGCTTCGTAACCGTAACAGAGTGGTATTTTTAGTTCTTTAACGATTAGAGTATTGCTTAAAAAGTACATTAATCATTTCTTATTACGCTGCAATAATTAAGAAGAAAGGGTTAATTCTCCAATTAAAATTATTAAAGAATAATTGAGGTGTTCCGGATCGGACGAAGGGCGAACACACAAAAGATAGTTTTGAGGAAAATGCGTTTGAATATTTTTTCCATAAGGGCAACCTCTACTAGATTATATTGAACACATTTGTTCGTTGTGGGATGCATCATTGTTTGTTTATAATTTATATTAATTAAAAAAATATGTAGTAATTGACCAGGAATTAGTGTGAACTTGGGTAGCGGAGTGTCGAGTTCGCCTTTCGTATCCGCTTTCCTATTGCAGTTTCTAGCCAGCTTGTTTTCATTCTTGTTTATCTTAAGAGGGAACTCAACATGAAAAATATGCCTCTGAAGATTCTCTGAAGCGTCTAGATTCGGTTGGCGGAGGAAAGATAGACCGGATGTTGAGTCCACCCTTCGAATCCGCAACGCCTCAATTATTCTGTAATTTGGATTGTAAGAATGTTTTCATTCCTTGCAGCCTCTATTAGGAACGCTGCTCATGGAGCTCTCTTAAAAGTGACTTTAAGATAAGCAAATTTAAGATATATTATTATCTTCAAATATTGGAAGAGATTAAGCACACTTTAAATACCTTGCTAAACAGCCAACGATGGGATTAAACACAAGCTGGACTATAGCCTTCGACGATAGCAGGATTCCTACCTTCCCGTTTTCTTCTTTCAGCTGCTCTTCAAATATGCTGCTCCTTAAATTATATTATCATAATTAATAAACGTAAAAACGCTCACACACACATAATGGGTGGAGTGAATAAAAGCTAGCAATTGCTAGAACTAAGTATTTTCCAAGCAATTGCTAAGGGCCGAGGGAATAAAAAGGTTAGCTGCAGCAAGGCCTAGCATTTGCTTGGTTTATCACGGTTCCTAGCTGCAGCTAGGTAGAAGGTGTGAATAAAGAGCTCTGACTAGGTTCTAAGGTTAGCAATTGCTAAGGAAAAAGCTAGTCTGGTCTGGTTCATGCTAGCTTTTTAGTTAGTCGTTTCTTTTCGCTCAATCATGGCGGCGTTTATGCATGTTCGTAAGGAAAAGGAGTATTATATGCGACGGGACGTCTTCACGTTTTATTTTCATCTTCTTTAGCTACATTTCCTGCAGTAAAACGATTCTTTGAAGTTCTGGAGTTGACGGATGTTTTTTTTCTTCCGTACCGTAAACCTCAACCATTTTCGCACTTTTTCAATTTTTTATTTTCAATTTGTTGTGAAGCAGTGCTGGGTTCCTACTTCCTTGTTAGACGCTTGTCGGTGAATCCATTTAAATTCTTCCTGGGATTTTTGCCCTTGATCAATAATTTGTAAAAATCTTTTCCCTACTGCTTCAATTTTAAGGCTTATTGCCGGTGGCTTTTTGGTCGGTTTTCTTCTTTATGCTTGATTTAAAGTTACTCAGCAACTTATTTAACTGTGCAACAGTGACCTTTCGCCTTATGGAAAATTCATTACTAATGCTGTCCCAAGCAGGTTTTCTTTCTTTAATAGCAGCTAGTAATTTAGATTTTTCCATTTCCACAGGATCATTGACTAATACATTTATAAAAAGTGACCGATCCAGGTCGGCATGGGCGTATATAGAAAATAATTTCGGGAGAGGCTTGGAGTATTTGGGGGGAGGGCTGAGAGCATTTGGGGGGTATGGAATATTATCAATCTAGATCTTGGAATAGTTAGCCAATTAAAATGATATTGCACCAAAAGGAAATTATTTTTTCTGACCAAAGTGGTCTCATTTAATTTAATTTTATGTTTTTTTTTGACAAATCTTTACCGATTTCGGAGGGGACTGCACCCCCCCCCAATAGGGCCCATGCGTGTCAACAGTTGCACAAGACACAGGCAGCCCGATGCTGGGCCGCCACATCTCAGAGCCGGGCCCGGAACCAGACCACGGGCCCCCACTTCTCAGAGCCAGAATGAAAATTACATTAGTTTGCTATAGGGCTTTGGGCATTTTAAAATTATTTTCATCTTGAGTTTTGAGCAAAATGAGAATAAAAGCCGACAATCGTTGCTGCAAAGGTCACTTTTAGTACTTTTTTTCCAATTAGCGAGGATCAGCCCGGGCCCCCACGGTGCCCGGGCCCGGGACAACTGTACCCGGTTGTCCCCCCCATGTGGCGGCCCTGGCACGATGGGGGGAGAGATAGACAAGCAACAAACCCTGACAGGAAGGAAGAGGGATGAGACAGGGGAGGTAGGATTCCTAGCTGCAGCTAGGTGTTAGCAACAGCTACCCTTAGAATTTCCTTAGTTTATCAGGAGATGAGACTAACTTACTTAGATCTTGCTACCTAGGAGTAGCTCTTGTTTATTCACTCCGTATTGAGGAAGAGCTACATCTAAAGCCTAGTACACACTGAGACTCAAAGTTGCGGGACATTGTTTCGGGACACTGGGAGCTGTCCCGCAACAATGTTGCGCGTCAGTTTCGGGGCTGTCCCGCAACAATGTTTCGCGTCCACACTAGATAGCCAGTTTCCTCGAACATTTCTCATGAGCTGGCCTCTCAGGTGTTTCTCTATTGTTATTACTGTTAATTAAAAAGCGAAGTATGAAAAAACCAAGAAGATTGTGCTATTGAAAATTGTTCAGAACCAACAATAAAGCGTGCAAACACATTGAGACTTGAAGATAGAATGGGATTTGTCAACTTTATAAGAATTAGGCCTCATGATTTTGAGAACCTTTTGCAAATGGTTGGACCAAGGGTGTTTAAAAAAGATACAAACTTTAGAAATTCAATTTCTCCCACCGTAAAACGTGCTACTACTTTAGGGTTCGTTGCAAGTGAAGAATTGTTTAAAAGTCTTATGTATAGTTTTAGATTTTCCAAGCAAAGTTTATCTGTATTTGTTCCAGAAGTGTGTGAGGCAATAATCATCGTTTTGTAAACATACATTAGAGTAACGAAAACTTATTCTTTATTAACATAATAGGCACGGGCATATATAGTAAATAATTTCGGGGGGGGGGAGCTGGGAGCATTTGAGGGGTTAGGAATACTAACAAACTAGAACTTGGAATAGTTAACCAACTAAAACGCTATTACACCCAATAAACATAATTTTTTCTAAGCTAAACGATCTTATTTAATTGATTTTTAAGGTTTTTATGACAGCCCTCCTTATATAGACCCATGATAATATGTACAAATAAAAATATATTTTCAGCTTTGTCTTCCATTTATTTTTTATTGATAACTAAAATATATACTATGTTGATTTAAAGTTGAATACATATAATATTAAATTATAATCAGAGCAACATGTGCATTTGTAAGTCCTCTATTAACTTTATTGTCAATTCAGTCGCCTACATATTGAGTGAAATTGAGCTAAAAGTCCGTAAGGTGGAACTGCCGGGGGCTGATTCTAGACTTGGGGCTGCTCCGGAACACGTCGACACTCGTAATGTTGCGCAACAATGTATCTGTGAGTCCCGACCCAGCGGGACTCAGATTCTTGTATCACCTAGACCCGCAATACACGGGGACATGTCGCGCGGCAGAATCCCAACAATCCAGATACAAACGAGATTCAGCTCTGCAACAATGTCGCACAACATTGTAGCCCAGTGTGTAATAGACTTAAAGCCTAGTACACACTGGGATACATTGTTGCAGAGCTGAATCTCGGTTGAATCTGGATTTTCAATTAACAGTAATAACAATAGAGAAGCACCTGAGAGGCCAGATCCTGAGAAATGTTCGAGGGAACTGGCTATCTAGTGTGGACGCGATACATTGTTGCGGGACAGCCCCGAAACTGACGCGCAACATTGTTACGGGACAGCTCCCAGTGTCCCGCAACTTTGAGTCTCAGTGTGTACTGGGCTTAAGGGCTAGATTCTACCTGTTAGATTCTAGCTTTTATTGACTCCACCTAATATCATGCGGGCAGCATTAGTTTTAGCGCGGTTCCTCCGCGCAAACGTTTTTGGTTTGGCTCCTTAAAATCATGGGATTCAGTTAAAATATTTTCTGCATGTTTGAAATTCACATAAATAAAGATGTACAATTTCGGTTGGAGTTAAGGAAGAATTAGAATAAAATATTTTACTAATAGACATGAAACGTTTTGGGAACATCTTATATTTTCCTTAATATCTCAAAAACGGTTGGTAAATCGTGGTAAGTAGAAAGTAATCATTCGAAAAAGCTCTCTAAATTGTCTACAAATAATGTTCTAAAGCGATTTTTTAATGGGGCAAAGTCAATCAGAGAAATATGTTCTTAAAAATATTATAGTCTTCTGGTATTGACCGTGTCACAAACTTTTTTGCCAATATTATAAGACAAAGAAGTTTGTGACACGGCCAATATAAGAAGACTATAATATTTGTAATGACTCGGACCGTGGAAGCCTACGAGTTAAAGTGCTTAAAACTTCAAGTGTTTGTTTCGTTCTTTTGAACGGGTTTTTGTAGTTATTTAGCTCACTCATTGGTTGTTTTTTTTTTTGTCTTAAATTGCATTTACTTGTAGAATTAGTATTATAGTAGAAAAATACAAGAAAGTGAGAAGCAATTCGATATTTTTCAATGCATTGAACTGTGAAATAAGTATTTCTTCTTTGTATTATCGTGGATGGTGGGGGCTGGCCGACCCGGCTGTAGGGTCTATTACCAGGTATGAGCAAGGCCCTTTGTCGCGTATCTGGGGCCATAAAAGCATTTCACGAAAGGTCGAAATGTTTCTTTTTCAATCTTTCCTAATGACACTAGGGATAAGAACGGAACCGCGCTAAGATGACGGAGTTCCTGCGAGTCAGACTTTTTATTGTAAGATAGAGGGGTTGAAATCTACGCTCCAGTGGAAATTAATTGGCTTTCGTATAATTTGCTTGACCTAAATGCACTTGTTGCTACACGTACCCTCGTGTTGTTTAAAGAGGACAATCAGTACTTTCGGACTGGCCGACGACTATGTTGCACTTCCCATATCCGTAATTGAGGCGCCTAGAAACTTAGGGGTACAAGTGAAAACAAAAAAAAATATGGAGTTAGTGGCTGGAAACCACAGATGAAATACCACTCTATTTAGTAGCAAAGAGATCCCAATAGATTCAAGGACTATAATGGCCATTATTTCCATGGTTAAAACTACAAAACATAGAGGTGTAAGTAGCAAAGTTGGAGGAAAAGGCGTGTAAGTGGGTCTAAGGCATGGCAAAATACGTTATCATGATTTATCAAAATGTTAATGATTAACGATTTTCCCCCAAAAGTAAACAAATATATGTGAAACAAGTTTTTATAAACAAAAGCTGGATTTGTTATGAGTGGAATTTTCAAAGTAACCTGAACTTTAGAGATCAATATCTCTAAACTAATGTTTTCATACTTACACCCCTCTGCTTCTAGGAGCTACAATTGATGTATTTTAAGCACTATAGAATGTCAATGGAGAACATTGACCAAAACCCAACTTCATGTTAGTTTCTTCCTCAATAGATCAAATAGGGGAATGCATTTATCACTTCGATATGCAAGAGACTTAAGTTTTTTGTCAAATATCATAACTAGAAATTTTGAACTGAAGACGTGAACACTGCTAAATTTCAACGAATTTACAAGAGAACCTAATATTATCTGTAACTTGCAGGAAAGAAATCGTCTTACAGACTGGGAAGTCAGTTTCTTTATTTCTGGTTTTTGTAGACTTCGTATATATAAGTTGCCAAAATACATATATACACCATGATTTTTATTTTAATTAAACAATATTAACAAGTAAAAATAAATATTACATATCAAATAGTACACCTACAGATCACTTCACTTTTATAATGTTCATTGCAATATTGAAATGCCTATTGCTCATAGCACTTCCTTGAGGCACGACATATTGCTGGATGTATGAATCCGAAAAAATAGGATCGTCTGTTACATCGGTCAATTATGAAAAAATTAAAAATGTTTAGATCACTTTTCCACCCAAGTAACTAAGTTCAATTTCTCCAAGCGATGAATGAAAATGCTTTTCCAATATCTAGGGATAGTGCTACTAATGACTCCTTTCTGCCAAAAGCATATATGATATTATTATTTAGCCTTGAAACATATTTATGACCAATAAAATCATAGCGATAGAAGAAGGCTTTTTTACCTGTTTTTCTGGAGTACCCAAGTTGGTAAATTTTGTGAAGGCGTTTCAACGGAGACCAGGTAGTCTGGGACAATTGGAACTGAAACAGATTTGAGAAAATACAGGCGTTCTATGACTGACTATCCCTTAATCTATTTTAATATAACACATATTTATAGTTTAATACTTTTAATTTTTGAAAAAAAAAACAAAAAAAAACAGTTTTTTCTTAGAAATAAAAGAAGCAAGTGTAAAATATAGAGGGGGATTCATAAAGGTCATGGCGCTAAATTTCAAATTGACAATTAATCTAATATTATTTATTCATATCATAAAAATTCAATAATACAATAACATCCAATATTTAGTTACTATATTTTTAATTTATAAGCAATTTTACAATAACTGTCTGCTTACCAACCACCGTGAGGAGTAGGTTGTCAAGAAAGATGGAGAAGTAGACAAGGAATAGGACTGCCGACTCTTTCCTTACATCTGCCATTCCTGCAATATGGAGCATAGGTACACATTAGTCTACTAATGAAACTAGGAAATCTGAATACATTCATAATTGGTAATTAGTTCTTTGTATGAATGATCAAAGATTGTCCTCATTTTTTTTTATATTCTCAAGTGAAATGGTTGCAAGTTTTAACCAGTTAAGACTTGCATTATGGGTCATTTTTAGTTTATCTCTTCCTTAAAGCTTTTAGTGATAAATACGTTTTACAGACATATGAGCTGATATGTATAATATTTTGTCATATCTTCCCTATCATGTCGAACTATCGAATATGCAAAAACTTGTTTTTGAAAATTGGAGACGTTGCTCTTAGATTGTGAGCGATTCGGCTTGTCGTAAATTGTCGCAACTCTAACGCCTTTAGTGCCTTAAATAAAGTATCGAATAAGACCATTTTTCAGTATATTACTTCGTCAATGGATAGAATATGTTGGTTCTCTAGTTTGCTCCGATTTGCATATTCGATAGTTTGACATGATAGGAACGATATCTTACTTGCTTCCAAGTTTAATATGTCCACCAATCTCAAGTTTGTCCCACTGCGCCAGCGAAATCCTCAGAAGAAATCCACCTACACTCTTCTCTACCTGTCTCCCAATTGTTCAATGTCTTCTAAAATAACTTCATGATCGCTTATTGGCATGACTAACCAGCCTGTTTAGGCATCGGCTTAGTATCAACAGCTCCAACACAGCACGGCGACGTTTGAACACATTAACTGGGAATACGAGATAACGCGCACCAACATTTGACTCCGGACTATGAGAAAACTCCTGGTTTGCTAAGTTATAATCATGAAAATGTCATTACCAAATTGAAAATTATTATCATTTTCACAGTGTCTATGTAGAATTTCCTACTGCGTATACATCATCATTGGTATCTTAGCTCTAGATATTATTAAAATGAAGTTAAATCAATCTGACTGTAGTTGCCAAACAGATATTGTCATTTTCGAGCTCATAAAAATTTTAACATGTAAATTTCATATGGCTGGGGTGTCCAAATTTTACTTCACGGGTGAAGCAAAGTTGTAATGGAAGTGACGTCGTCGGTCACATGACCGTAAATTTATTTTGGCGGGAAATTAAATACATAAGTTGGCGGAATTAGATTTTAAATCAGTTTGTATACTTCAGATGAGCAACAACGGTTATTGTTAATGTATAATTTATTGTAAGAAACTAGCTGAATACCCGTGCTTCCTCAAGACAGATAAGTAGTTACTTTATTGCGTTGAATAATGAATCATCCAAATTAACACTACTATATATGTAATTTTGTGCAGTTTATTATGGCACGGTTCCCCTTCAGACTATATGATTGTCATCAATTGATAACTATCATTTTGATGAAGTAATGAATGTATAATGTTTCTAGATACTGGGGCGCTCCGGACCAGTGTCATCAAACAGATAACCTAGAGATAACCCGTTATCTACAGGTTACCAGTAACAGGAGTTTAGCCAGCACAGGTTAAAAATTCGTTGTCAATAATAAATGGAGGGTCTCCCGTGGTCTAGTGGCTAGCGCCTTGGATTTATAAGCGGGAGATGGTGGTTCGACCACGTGCTGTTGGCATTATAAAAGGATGGTAACCTGTAGATAGCCCGGCGCTAATAGCCAAATAGTTGATGCGCCATTAAAAACTAAAAAAAAAAATTATTATTATTAAATTTTAATGTCCATTTATTATTACCACCCTTTTCTAGCCAGGATAGGGCTGATGCTTTTTCGTTTTTTCTAAAGAAAAGCCACCACCCCTAGTGGGACTCGAACCCACGATATCTTTTTCATATTATTATTCAAATAATAATATGAAAAAGATACAATACGGTAACAGCTGACATGTTATCGTCCTAGCAACGCATGCTGCCTAGGCGTGAATGCTCTCTTAATAACCAACTAAAAATTCAAACCCCTCTAAAAATACTTAAAAAATTGAATGTCAAGAAACCCTTTCGTAGCGAGTGTTCACATCCTAAAGAGAGTGTCCATGCAAAATTATTTTGACACATTTTTTCTGTCAAGTGGTTTGGGCAGGGCGATGATAGGTTAGTGAGTGAGTGGTATTTGACAAACATATAGTACTTGCCGAATACCCGTGCTTCGTCACGGCAGATAAGTAGTTATTTTATTGCGTTAAATAATGTATCAGCAAAATTAACGCGCCTAATTTTTTAATAAAATTGCTACCTAATTTTTTGCAGTTTATTATAGCATGGTCAGCCTCATACTATATGAAGAAACAGATAATCTAGAGATAACCCGTTATCTATAGGTTTCCAGCATGAGCGCATATAAGGCGGGGGGGGGGGGCTGAGGGGTCCGCAACCCCCCGAAATTTTGATTTGATTGTAAAATGTGTCTTAAAACCCTTAAAAATAAATAATAATAATAAGATCATTTTTAGTTGTAGTAGCGTTTTATTTGCCTAAAACTATTCCAAGTTCTAAATTGTTAGTATTCCATACCCCGAAATTTTGCCAGCCCCCCCAAATTATTTCCTATATACGCCCATGGTTACCTTAAAATTTAAAAATTTATGTTTCTCACATGTCATTTGGAAACACCCATTATATTTGCGAGCATGACCAAGAGGTGTTCTGACTGGTTATGCTGATGGGTGAGGAGTCTGTGCAATGGCTCGGGATATTGTTATCTCGGATTGACCATCACCAGGTATAGCGAAAACTCTATAGGGGACAAGTTGAAATGAACCGCAATTAAAATGGTGATTTTGTTCCTCATAGCGTAAACTCTATGAGGGACAGTTTATTTATAGGACTGCCATCATAGTTTAAATTAACCTCAATTTAAAATAATACCATGAAATAGACACAATACGGTAATAGCTGCTCTTTTATGATCCTAGCAACGCATGCTGCCTAGGCTTGCCTTCAAATACCTTGTGTGAAGAAAATAAAAGTTATTCATCTTTTATTAGCCAAACTGTGGGTATCCATTGCCCAGTCCAGAATCAATAAAAGTAACTGAAAGAAACGATTAGAAAAGATTTTCATTTGAGAGATACGTCACATTTCGTGTTTTTTTTTTAAAAAAAATATTTTTCATTGATTTGTCTTTTACATGATGTATTTGGCACCCAGTTTTGACTAGAAATTTTGAGGGGAGAGCTCAAAAACATTTCAGGGTAGTTAAATCCAAAACTTACACACATTTTTAAATGTTTTCAAATAAAATTTGAAATAAAACTGAAAATTGTGCAAAAACGTTGCGGGAAGAAAAATGTTAATCCTCACTTCGGACGCAACATTCTGTGGACAGGCAAAGCCACATTCATACGGAATGGAATATTTGAATGGAACAGTCCCAATTCGCATACCTGGTTTCATTTTAATCCTTAAGAAGATCACACGATCAGTATCAGCTCCAAGGTAACATGTGGTGCGGGATTTTGGACGAACATCTTCTTCAGCCAATCCTGATTCCCGACTCGTTCGATTCAACATATTTTTAAACCTCCTTCAACACGATCGACCTATTGCAATGGAAGACGTTCCGCTTGCACATAGATTCATGGTTCCTGATGGATTGCTGTCCTGCAAACAGCACCAGTGCTCTTAGACAGTGGATGGATCCACTGCCCAAGTTGATAAAGGTACAAAAAGTATCTTTTAATAACGGTCCTAGTGAATTAAATTACTATTATTTTAAAGGAAATTTTATCTATTTTATGATGGCACAATTCGAATTTAATTATCTTGAATAGTTTTTGAGCAATGCTTCCTTATTCAAGAAAAAACATTACTACGTTAAAAAAACATAAAATTGGACATAGCTCCTTTTCCTTCCGGAATCGGACCATACTTCAAATGAATTTTTTTGTTGGAAATTATGTCTACAATCACCTCCTAGAGTTTGGCTACTTAGACCTGAATCACCCTGTATAGTAGATAACCTAATTTCCAAACGATATTTTCATGAAAAATGACATCCACGATTTCCCTTCAGAGGCAAATAAGGGGGGGAGGGGGTGAATTTTAAATTTCACAAGGAGGAAACGCTTTTCATCTTGGCTATTTATTCAAATGAACAACATTATTTGAATACAGTCAGATGTATAAAAAAAAACTAAAATCTGAGAATCTCCTTTTTACAAGGAGTTGTGTGATTTACCATTAGTCACTTCTGTTTGAACGAGCAACCTTGAAATCGGAGTTAAGCCCACTACAAAAATTTTACTCTTCAAATTAGCTGCGAATAAAGCTCTCTTAAAGCAAAATAGTAAATAAAAAAAATGTCTAAATCACCCATTTCAATCCAGAAGTACAGTTTTGAAAATAAATAGTTAATAAAATAAAAATTAATCTTCTATCACTTATTGTTCACCAAAATGAATTTGTAGTAATCCTGAGAAGGAAGTCAGCGATAAAGACATAAAATGATGAAAAAGTTTTCTTATTTGGTTATTTATAAAGATAAAAGACAAAGAATTGTATTTAAAATTAAAAGTTCTAAATCTATTACCTGACTTTATTCAGAAGTAAAGTTTCCAGATTCAAAAGAATGATTCATTTTAATATACCCAAGATCAAATTCAAATGAATGTCTTTTTATTTAACTTTTCTTTTTGGGCTGAACATAGAATAGCGTTTATTCAGTAATATTAAACATTATATTTATTCCATTTGACAAAATAAAGGAATATCATTTTTAGTAGATTATTAAACGTAATGCCTTTTAGCGGGCATTCAACGCAATAAGTTCTTTTTTTTAAAGACTCCGTCACGTAGGAGCTGCATAACTGAATAATCTGCATGATGATACAAGATAAATGAATAGTTTTTAAAAATATTTTTAGCACTTTTCGAAAGAATGTAGCCACTGTTAAATGCATTTCTTTTGGCAGTGCTTGTTTCTCTAAATATGAGGATGATATATGGCGAATTTCCTGGCAATCTAACAAAACTTTCGATTTTATCCTCCAGATCAACCATTTGTTGGTTAATGTACTCGTCGTATATATATATATATATATATATATATATATATATATATATATATATATATAAGAGTCCGTTGGAAACTGCTAAAATGGCGCCACTAGGCTTTTGCACCCCAAACCATTTTATGCTATGTATACTTACTTTAAAACGATTAATCTAAAGTTTAAAGTTGAACGTTGAGAGAGAGAGAATATATGTGCTTGTTTATTATGCTATATCTTCTTATACTTATTATTTATATACTTGGGCAAGATGAGGCGACGAAATGTTGAAGTCGGTGTTAAGAGAATAGAGGAAAGACAGAAATGAGTGATGGCAAAAGCGTTGGCATCTGGAAGATAGACACATCATATAATTCCTAATATGGAGACATGGATAGAACGGAATTACGGACAATCTGACTCTTATCTCAATTTAAGTTAAATGATGAGACATCATGCGCCCCAACGGATGAGAGTGCAGAGTATGTGTTCTTCGGATCACCACACTTCCTTCATATATGTTATTGTCAATTCTTGAATATTCCAGTTTTTTTAAAAAACACTTCCTTTGGTTGATGAACCAAGATAACAAGTTAAAGAGTTGGAACTTTCCCAACAAAATTTATAGGAAATTCGATAGGTCCAAACTAGCTTAAGTAGCAGGTAATACGGCCAGGGAGAGGTGCGTATGAGGTGCAGCTGCTGTATGTAGGTTTGATACATGCCACCCGTGGAATAAATGAAAAGAAGGCATTATATATGTATATACATAGAGATCCATACATATACATGTGCCCCAGTGTCGTCCAGGACTCGTTCTGTGTACAAATGTGATCTACCTGTCTACATATCCTGTATATCGTAAATTCTATCAATATGTCGGCTTATTTGTTAGCGTAACGCACAACCACCATATAAATGCTGGTTCTAATCGATGCTGGGCTTGCTTGCAATTTTTCTGCGGGCAATTGAGCTCAGGGAAAATAGCCTCGGAAGTTGATGCATTGTAAAAATAATATATATATATATATATATTCTTTCCTAATTTACCACATGAAAAATATAAGAATTTTGTATTATTATATTATCTTATTATTGGGACATATAAAATATACTTCATGATTTGCTTAATAATATAGTACTAAGTATAATATAATATATTATTAAATTAACAAATAATGCCATGTTTTAATGTTATTTGTCATGGAATCAGTTTTGACAAAAAGGGTATTTTCTAATAACGAAAACCATGATACACTTGAAATCAACTGACATTTTTATAGAAAGATCAAATAAGACTTTCTCAATCCCATTGAATTCGTTCCTTCTATTTTAGTGGGTTAATGCCACTAATCACTATTCAATATTTTGATGAACGATTAGTGGCCTATAATTCATTCCTAGGGCAGTGGAAACAAATCCAACTAACAATTCAACATTCTAAGTTTTCAAGAAATATACCATATGTTAACAAATTGGTACTGTTCTTAATGAGACATCGAAGTACTATTTTTAATTTAGTCTACTTAAATTAGTTGTAGAGATTAATTACTCAAGTTAGACAATATCGTAAGATGTTTAATATTATAATATATTAAAACTATCTTATAATTCCAGGGTCCAAGCAAACCTTGCTGTAGAGTTGGTTTTGTTTCACCTATTCAAAAAATATTGTCCTGTAATGATATTGGTTACCTCGCGCTGCTACAACTGCCAGAAGAAGGGCCGGACAAGGACAGACTGCCTGTTGCCGCGGCTGGAGACGTGGGATGAGGTGGTGTGGTTGTCATGGCGACAGCAGGCAGTGGGGTGGGGAATGAGTCGCAGCGGCCACCCTCTAGGAATTAGTTCCTTCTTATTACGATTTACCTTGATTGTGAGGGACGGGAGCTGGAGAGAAGGCTTGGAGAGACAGGGAGGGGTGGAGCGCGAGATGGACCTTTTCCTCTCAACTTTACCTTAGAGATCTTAAGGATAAGTTGACATAGAGACTAGAGGAATTGATGAGTCCCTAACGACTTGAGGTCCAAATGTTGTTAAACCCGAGGGTAAGTTATTGAATAGTTTGGTTTCTATCGTGTCAGAGTTAATGCCCGTGAAATGAGTTCTCTGTTCATGCTTTCAATAGAATGCCGACAGCTATACGGCTTCTTTGAGTGTATTCAACACCAGAAAGATTTTCATTCACAGTCTGGAAAATGTTTTTAAGAACTTCTGATTAATACCGACGTCATTCCGTAGAAACCAATTTTATGGACGATGCTTTTGCCACGTGAAAGTTGGACAAACCAATTAGGCTCTTCGCTGTATAACTCCAAGCAGAATATGACAGGTCTATTTATAATAAAGGTACTTGTAAACGCCTTGGGCTCTTCTCCAATCGTTCTATTGGTAAGCAGAATCTGAAGTTTTGGAGTCAATTTTAAACTATCTATTACCCGGGGTGCCATGCCACACCTACTTTCTGCATCTAGAAACGCAAAATAAATTA
Source organism: Gonocerus acuteangulatus (assembly GCA_946811695.1). Taxonomy (NCBI): domain Eukaryota; kingdom Metazoa; phylum Arthropoda; class Insecta; order Hemiptera; family Coreidae; genus Gonocerus; species Gonocerus acuteangulatus. Next base: position 128,548,434 of record OX328123.1, on the reverse strand, counting down.
GAAACCAAATAAGTAATATTAAAATCTAATAACGCAAATCTGTAACTGGGTGGGTTCACAGTTTCGAACACGTGACCTCCGAACTGTGAGTCCTAGACGATTTTAACTTAGCCTATGACACTCCCTGATCAATACCTACTTGTGTGCCAAGTTTGATCAAATGGGTCGATGGGGCAATCTCAATCAGAGATATAAGCGCTTAAATCTTAAAAAGTGTTTGTTTTGTTGTTTTGAACGGGTTCTTGTCTTTGTTTATCTCAATTTTTAATTGGTTGTTTTTTGTTTTAAATTTCATTTATCAGTGAAATTACTATTTTAGTAAAATAAGCCAAGAAACTGTGAAATGTATTGGTAATAAGTTTGGAGTGGCTGTGGTAATCATGATGGCTGTGGTAATCATGATGGCAGTGGCTAATCATGATGGTGTATACATAACTTTGTTTTTAATTCTTCTATCTATATACCTTTCCTCATACTGCTACAAATGAAGTTATCATTATTTCTTATTTTATAGCAAAGCTTTAGCCCACGAGAGAATGGAATTTTATCCGCCATGAAGCTCATATTTACAGTTGATTTTAACCGTAAAATGAAACAATTTACTTAAAATGAAAACGAATTTTCGGTTGTTTGGAATAGAGCCTTCTGAGCAGTAGTCGAAGAGTTAGTACGTTTTTAGTAAATAATTCTATTGACTTATTCAGCCTTCATCAAAAATGAGGATTAAGAATTATCCGCTTCTGTGTAGTTTGGCTACTGTCAGTTTCCCGTGATTTGTGATGCCTAACCTATTCCATTTTTTCGAGATGTACGGAACCGCGTTAAGATGACGCAGTTCCTGCGAGTCGGACTTTTTGCGTTATTTGTCGTTCACGACATAGGGAAACTTTATTTTTGATGATATTTTCAAAATCTGCATTAAATTTCCTATAAGATCTCATGTACCCTGTGCAAACATTTCTCAAACCAAATTCACAGCAGCCACCCAAAAAAATAACTTATCACGAAATAAAGGTTTTTCATTTTAAATGTTCCACGGACCGCACGAACATTTTTTTTTGTTAGGTAGATAGGACTCTCACAAAATTTGCGCCATTTCATTACCTTTCAAAAGGTACAACTACATCACAGATAATTACATCACTGATATGATAGTAAGTGTCAAAAGTTTATCTTAGTTATCTCTTGTGGAAATAAAATCAGCAAGTTGATTTATTTATCTTTTTTCACCAGTATTTTGCCGTTTTCCAAACGAATATAATACTCTTTCAGTACAGTAATATTGAATCTGCTGACATGCTTTTCGTGTATGTAGTCACCCAAGGTAAAAGTTGTGAGGCGGTTGGCAAATTTCAACGTCGATTTCCTAATCGTGCTCAGTATAGACACACTATTGCGAACGTCTACCAAAGCATAAGAGATACAGGTCGTACTCCTATGCGTGGCCGTAATGAAATCCGTGTAAGAAGGGCTGATGATGTGTACTTCAGCTTTTTGATGATGAGTAGAAAATCGACGTAGAAATTCGCCAAACGCCTCACGACTTTTACCTTGGTGACACCATACACGAAAAGCATGTGATACTGAAGCTTGTGATAAAGGTAGTACACTGGTGAAAAAAGATAAATGAATCAACTTGCTGATTTTAATTCCACAAGAGATAACTAAAATAAACCTTTGACACTTACTATCATATCAGTGATGTAATTATCTATGATGTAGTTGTACCTTTTGAAAAGTAATGTAATGACACAACTTTTGTGGGAGTACCATGTGCCTTACAAAAAAAATGTTCGCATTAAAAATGCGAACATTAAAAATGAAAAACCTTTATTTCCTGATAAGTTATTTGTTTGGGTGGCTGCTGTGAATTTGGTTGGAGAGATGTTTGCACAAGGTACATGAGATCTTATAGGAAATGTAATGCAAATTTTGAAAATATCATCAAAAATAAATTTTTCCTATGGCGTGAACGACAAATAACGCAAAAATAGTCGAAAACTAGCGTTTAGACAAAAAACGCGGAAACGCCTATATCTAGGGAAATAATGGAAGTAAACAATTTTCCTTGGTGGCATTTAACTACACTTTATTAGGCGTACACACCCTTCAAGTACGGCGATTTCCTTCGGGACCACCCTGTATATATATATATATATATATATATATATATATATATATATATATATATATATATATATATATGTATAGCCGTTCCGCGTACCACAGATTGTGAAATAGAAGTTGAATGAGCATCTATGTGAATGGTCGTAAGAGGAGAAAGAAGATCACATATTCATCAATCATTCTTTCAAGTGACAAATGTTAGGAACCTCTTTTTTGAAGAACGGCAAATCTCCAACAAGGATGATAGTATGTCGCGCCGAAGCGACCCTTTGCAAGTAGGCATCTTAAAAATAATAAATTGTTTTCACTCTTTAATCACCTCCGAGATTTCAGGTAAACAGCTGGTTTGGCATTCAAGTAAACAGCTGCTTCTGGAGTGCTTTAGTCTGATTCAAGAAATCATTTCAAATGCCCAACCTTAAGATAACGACACTTGGTTCTTCTAGATGATCACTTATCCCTTTCTATCCCTTCTTCAATATATCTTTCCCGGATTTCGTTTAATTTTTGTTAATACACTAATATGTTACAGACTATTTGAGTAAAGTGCTTGTACTCCCCTACCTCCTGGTACCTCTGGTCTCCTTGCTCTAGTTTATCGTGGATTTTGTCATCACTAGGGCTAAATAGTAGTTTAGGCATCTACTACTATGTTTCTTCAATAATTATCAGTCCACTATTATGAGCTTAGAATGAAATAGTGTTTATGTTTTGCTAAATTGTGATTTATGTTTCGTTATTCTTCCTAATTGGCATAGACTTAAACTAATCTGATATAACATGTTTTTGTAATTAAACTGATTAATTTAGATTTTTGGTTACAAATTCATCGGATTAAAAACCTGTTGGCTTTCATTTGCCTAATCCGAGTCCACTAATTAATGTTTCAAGAACGACGCTCATGAGGTTGCCCAACGTGAAGTATACCTCAGGGCTATAAGAAGCGTATACAGAACTAACATGCAAATCAGTGATGAAACGGACCTGAATGCCAACGTCTGTGCTAAGTGTTAAACTGCTCGACTTGTAATATTAAATTTAAAATAAATATCTCAGACGCAACCTCAGAGAACTTTCCGCAGGCGGGGCCACGTCTAAACAAATGGTGTCAAATTCAACAAATAAAATATTTCGGAGAAAAACCAACGACTAGATCTAAAAGACATCGGACATTGGACCTCCCGATCGATGCTTGTTCCGACCATTCATTCATGGCGTGGACGAACAGAACTTCCTGTCTTATAAACATTTTTAAAAAATGGGTCACGACGTGGAAAATCTCAAAGCATGGGCCTTTATTTTGGCATGGTAATCATTTGCTCCAATAAAGATGTGAGAATGTAGTTGAGACATTTTTTAAAAAGATGATAAGTTTTCAGATAAAACTTCCTGAAAATATTTAATCCACTCAAAGAACAACTAACTTATTTCAAAGATTAACTGCCACAGTAAATACATTGGGTACATACGGAGGACTTAGTGGAAATTGATTAGCTACCGGAATTTCTTAGTTTTTTTTTTTTTTTTTTTTTTTTTTTTTTTTTTTTTTTTTTTTTTTTTTTAATTCATTGACATCTAGATTGTCCAAAGGATAATTATTTATTGCACACAACATGCGTCGTGAAATAGTACGCCAAGTCGAAACAATTTGGGAGTGATGAGACAGATTGAGGATTACTCCTGTGGATTATTGAGGACTAACTAACAAAGGACTAACACTTTGCTGGTGGTTGAATACCGCCGGTAGCAGGTGGGAGAGCCTCTCCAATCTCACAGCCCATTGGCCAATTCCTTATCAGCCTTTACCACAGTCCTCTACCTCTATCTATCTCCTCTCATTCCTTTATGTATACCTCTTTGGGCTAGGTCCTTATTCTATTTTACTACCCTTCATGAACGCATTCAATAAAGTATTTTTAGCTAAGTTGATATATAAAGTTTATTTTTATTTTACTTCATACATGCATTTCAGTAGTCTTCAAATCGATATCAATCCTCGACACATCAAAAACTTCCCTCATTAAACTATATATATTAGTTGGCTTGATCATGAGGGGTGAATGCCAAATGAAAGCATGCCCAAAGAAAAACCGGAATAACCATAGCAAGTTCATCTTGGACTTTACAGCCGGATAAGTAAGTGTATATAATATAATATAATAAAATATATAATATAGGGGAAGGTGTTGTACCTCTGACCGTCTTGTACCTTTGACCACCGAGGCTGTCGCGGCACGTAGAAACATTTTATAAATTTTGGTATAATCAGTGTTTAGTTCAAACTGACTTTATTAATCCTCAGTGTAGCTGTTCGAACCTATCGCCCCTTATCGTTCCACTTGAAAATGTAAACCACATCGAAAAGCGGAGGTAAGGAAAATGTCAAATAGGGGCCGGCCTAAAGGGAAACCTCGTATCCCGACGGAAACCGACGGACAAATAAAACCCCTTCCTAAAAAAGTGGTAAATAAAAAGAAAGTTATTCTAATGAGTGTTCAGATTCCGATACTGACACGGAAATTTCTTCAGGAGAAAGTGACGTTGATCTGTCTGATAAATGTCTTGAGTTATCGACTTAATCAGCAACAATTTGAAAAATATTATTTTGAAAAAGTTAAATTTATACTTGTTGAAAACATAAGTAAAAAGACTATTACATATTTAGTCGCAGAGATCTGTGGTATTAAATGTCCAATGTTTAAGATCCAATATTTGAAAAAACAAACTTTAAGTGAGAAGTTTACGAGAGAAGATGAAAATTTGTATGATATTGATGTTGAAGACATTGTGGCTTAACTTCCATACCCTACTATTGCTAGTAGATCTGCTAGACAGTTAAAACGATTATCGATTTGACTGGATTTTTCAGCATATTAAGCATAACATAATTTCAATAATAGCTTTTTAGTATGCTTACATCCATGTCCTCTATTTATTAAACTTATACCTAATCAATCCCATGAATCAATTATATTTTCTACTCTCTATTTCTCTCTCTTTTACTGTCTGCTTTTTAAAACTACACCTCACATCCTTAGTAATATTACAAAGGATACATTTCTACAAATGTTCTAGTAAAATAAATTTCTTAAGTAATTATGGATAAGATTAAAAAAATAAAATTTATGTTTTGGAACGCACGTTCCATTAGGAACAAACTAGTAGAATTTAAAGATTTTATCAATAATAATCAACCTCATTTTGTTGCTCTCAATGAAACACACCTACAGGAATCTGATCGGTTATCAGTCCGAGGGTATTCCGTGTACCGTAAGGATAGGAATAGGGAAGGTGGAGGAGTAATGATTATGGTTAAGTCAGAAATTAAACATTCACTAATTCCAATAAACAATTTGAAATATACTGAAGCGATAGGAATTAAAGTAAATATCATGAACAGACCCACATTAATCATATCTGTATATGTACCTCCCAACAAGCTTGTAACTCCGGACTTACAAAAAATGTTTAGATTAAACAAAAGTATTATTTTAATGGGAGACTTAAATTCTAAAAATACATATTGGAATTGTCACTGCAACAATAAAAATGGCAAAACCCTGTTAGGGTATTTATCCAATAACAAACATATAAACCTACATGCTCCTAACTCACCTACACATTATCCTTCTCAGAAAAAATTTAATCCCAGTATAATAGACCTCGCCCTTACCAAAAACATTGACCAGATATCACAGTTGATTCCCATAAGCTGCCTCAGCTCTGATCACGATTCAGTTTTATTCTGTTTATATAATACATTGAAAGTAAAATCAACCAGGGAAACCCTCAACTTTAAGCAGACTAACTGGCAAATGTATAGAGAAATTTTAAATTGCAACATACCCGTTAATCCAATAATAAATAATCCCACCGATCTAAACTTCCACATAAATGCTTTTATCGATAATATTAAACTTGCTCTCCGAAAATCCACTCCAATAATCACATCCCCTTCCGAAGGGGTACAAGAATTGCCCTACCATCTCAAAATACTCATCCACATTAAAAACAAAGTTAAAAAGAAATTCCGTCTTCCCTACAACCCTGCATTCCGGCGCATCATAAATTGGTTAGAAGACTTCACACGTAAGCGATTGAACGTCTGGAGAAACCAAAACTGGCAGAAATTCCTATCCACGCTTAATCCTAGAGACAATTCTCTTTGGAAAGTTCATAAACGATTTACCTCCTCCTCTATTTCTATCCCTCCCCTAAAGAGTAACAATAGATTTGTTTATGATAATAAAGACAAAGCAGCTGTACTTGCGAAACACTTCCATGAAATACATCTTCTCACACAAAATTCAGGATCTCGATACCACGAAAACACAGTACGGAGAAAAGTAAATAAATATCTGAAATGTCCAACTAATGAAAACTTTCCCTCTGTTTCACCCAGGGAAGTTGCGTCTCTTATCAAGAAATTGAACACAAGGAAATCCCCTGGACCAGACTATATTTCCCCAATCAGTATCAAAAACCTTCCCAGGAAAGCAATTATTTGTTTAACAAAAATATTCAACTGTATTTTCAGGCTTAAACACTTTCCGGAAACATGGAAAACAGCTAAACTCATCGCCCTACCTAAACCTAAAAAAGATCCCTCTCTCCCTACCAAGTATAGACCTATTAGTTTATTAAACATTATATCAAAAATATTCGAAAAAATAATATTAACAAGACTGCACAAACACCTCAATGAACGAAGATACTTGATTGACGAACAATTTGGATTCCGAGAAAAACACTCCACAGTAGCACAACTAGCCAGACTAACTGACCACATTACAAAACACTTCAACGAAAAGAAACACACAGGCTTAATACTACTAGACATCGAGAAAGCATTTGACACAGTTTGGCACTTAGGACTAATTTACAAACTCATAAACATTGGCACACCATCCTATCTCATCCACACAATACACTCATTTATCTCCAATAGATCCTTCTTTGTTTCAATAAAGTCATATACCTCTAATAAACAACCAATTCCTGCCGGCGTTCCTCAAGGTTCCTGTCTTAGCCCCACCCTCTTCAATATATACATCAACGACATACCTCAATCTAAAGACACCGTATCTCTCTCTGTTTGCCGACGACACAGCCATATACACTAGCTCATTCAGGATAGACACCATAACAAACAGACTACAAAATACCTACAAGAAAATCAACAAATTCTGCAAAAAATGGAAAATTAAAATTAATCTCGCTAAAACAGACGCCATTATCTTCACAAAAAGACGCCCAAATATCCCAAGCAAACTCTATCTTGTAAACCACAGTATTTCATGGACAGAGCACATTAAGTATTTAGGAGTGACTTTAGATAGAGGCCTAACATTCACAAAACACATAAACAATAAAACCGAAGCTGCTAAAAATCTACTTTATAAAATTTATCCTTATTTTAATAGAAATTCAAAACTAAATCCGCAAAATAATATGATTATCTACAAGAGTGTCATCCGCCCAGTCCTTTGTTATGCCTGCCCAGTATGGAGCTGCACATCAACTACAAACTATAAAAGTCCGACTCGCAGGAACTGCCTCATCTTAGCGCGGTTCCGTTCTTATCCCTAGTCTAATTTCGAAAGATTAAAATAGAAGCAGTTATTATTTTGTTGAGAGGAGATCGTTGACCGTTGATGATGCAAGGTAGGGATTGTCCGGGTTAGGTCACTGCTACTTAATAATACATACCCCATATGTGTAGGTATGTGGGCATATATATGTACATATGTGTGCGTGTATATGTGTATGTGTATATGCATATATATAAATATATATATATTATATATGTATATATATATATATATATATATATATATTTACATAGATATGTGCATATATTAGTGTTAAATATGTCCTACTTGTATTTACAGCCCTGATGAAGGCTTGAAGTTCAAGCCGAAACGTCGGCACAATAAAACCATTTTTACGATAAAATGTAGTTTTATTAAGTAGCAGTGACCGAACCCTGACAGTTATATTTTGGTTCCACCAGTCTTGAAAGGTAGGATTTACAATCTGACCTGGAAGGGTCGGCAACACAAGAAACCGTCCCGCTAGTTGCAAGGTTTTGGAATCTTGGAAATCTATATTTCTAACAATAAATTGTTTTTGTTATTTTACTTAACCTGTTTTATTTTCGAATACATTATCCAACTATAAGCAATTAAAAAATAACAAGGAATAAAATACAGGCGAAAAGAACACTTTGAATAAGCGAAATCAATTACTTTAAAGCTTTAAGCTCTTATTTCTCCGATTGACATCGCCTAATCAAAACATTCATTAGAACCTTTTATGTAGAGCATTTAATAAGCTTTCTAATGGTATTCTTCCGTTTACCAAAATTCTCAACAGTTTTCGAGATATTAAAGAAAGTTCCCAAAATTTATATTATTTCTAGCAACAGAAAATTGGCCTCATTTTTCATATCCTGTTTTACACACAAAATTTTCGCAACATAAGAAATTACAAAACTAAAAAGCAATAAAAAACGAAGGGAAAGAGACAAAAATTACAACAAGAACGACAAAAACCCGTTCATAAGAACAAAACAGACGTATTTGAAGTTTTAAGCACTTATTTCTCCGATTGACATAACCTAATCAAAAATAGTTTTAGAATCTTTTTTGTAGAGAATTTAGTAAGCTTTCAAATAGTTTCTATCCACTTACCACGATTTCCCAACCGTGTTCGAGATATTAATGAAAGTATACGAACTTCCCAAAACTTTTCATGTCTGTTCATAAAATATTTTATTCTAACCCTTCCTTAACTCCAAACGTAACAAAACTTTCAACATATTAGTTTTAATGAAAGTAGAACATGCAGATAAAGTTTCAACTGAATCCCATGATTCTAAGTACCCAAACCAAAAACGGTATTCAAAAAATATTTTTCCAATTTTCTCAAAAACGGTTAAAGCTATCGCCTTGAAAATGGTTTCATTCGTTTTCCTAGCCCAGGAATCATATAAAACGAGTACTTAGAAGCTTATGAACTCAAAAACGTAAGCGTTACGATTTTTTTTGCGCGAATTTCGCCCCAAACGCCATCTTCCGGTAGGCGGATTTCGCTGGTTAACGAACTTGACCTTTCAAATTGGACGACGGATTTTTGTACCAAATTTCATCAAAATCGGACCATTCGTCTTCGAGCTAGAGAGCGAACAGACAAATATATATATATATATATATATATATATATATATATATATATATATATATATATATATAAATATATACATATATATATATATACAAATTTGAACCACCATCATTTTCGGTCTCTAGGGGTTCTGAAACGCAAAATTTTCTAGTCGGCACTTCCGGATTGTTTCATTGTATCAACCTTATAAGCGGGGTTCCTCCCTATGGGGGAGGGAGGAACCGCGCTAAAAAACTACAAATTATACAAAACTGCTGCCTCCGAATAATCAACAATTATCCAAGATACACAAAGATCACACACATGCACGAAGAACTAGAAATAGCTACAATAACAGACTACATATACAAACTTACTGACAAGTTTTTTGGACATGTGACACATTCCATTAATCCACACATAGCAAACATAGGTAACTACCACAAAAAATCACTAACTAGATACGTACACAGACGAACTAAACACATTTTACTTGACAGGCACAATGTAATGTAATTCAACTTAGTATTTAAAATGTTCTGGGTTTTTTTGAAATTTTTCCCAAAAAATTACAAAACTATAAAAAATCAAATAATTTGATATAAATTAGCAAGAACATGTTTATTGTACATGTTATAAACACTTATGTATGATACTATGTAAATATTGTAAATAAAGCTTTATTATTATTATTAAACTTAAAATTAATTATAATATTACTCAATACAATTTTTTTTCTGCACTGCTGTGTTGTTTTTACGTGGTCAGAGGTACAACACTGATCAAAATCAGTCAAACGGTGTGGAATTGTAGTTCGAACAAACAGACAGACACGTGTTTTTTTATATATATCGAATGAATACTAGCTTTGTCCGCGTGGAGCAACAACCAACGCCCGAGCCGCGTTGTATTCAATTCGAAAGTAATACAGATTAAACCCTAACTTTTAAAGAACCGATTTAGTGTATTTTTGAAACAACTCTTTCCCTTTAGATACCCACGACATACACCGTATTTCGTTACAATACCGAAAAAAAAAATATCAAATTTAAAGGAATAGAGGGATCTCCACGTGGTCTAATGGCTAACGCCTTAGATTCATATGCGGGAGATGGTGGGTTCGATCCCCATCGGCGGCCGGAATTTTCTCATCTCAGGGCTCGTTGAGAATTCCTCGCTGCACCCTGGATGTTGGTACTAGATGTCGGTACTAATGGCCTAGATGTCGAGGCGCCGTAAAATAAAACACACAAAAAAAAATCGTCCAACACAAAAATAATTAATACACAATTCTAATCATTAGGTGAGTTCTATTCCTTTAATTTAATGAATTAGAATGAATTTAATTTAATATTTTATTATTTTAATGCCTTTGTAAAGTAATTGAATTTGATTTTCTCTTCAAACGTTGTTAAATCCAAAACTAGGTGGAGCCAAAATAGCTTAGGAAATGTTTATTAAGTTTTACTGAAGCGTAGATCACGTTGATACTAAACTTTTCTGAAAACTTCAAAAACAAAGGTGTGTTTTGTTCCACTCCTATTAAAATTTTAGGCATTTAAAAGTACTTTTTTGAAAGTAAATTTAATCCTCTACAACGTTTATATCAACTACTTTTTTCATTACGGACATACTTTCTACGTTATTGGCAGAAAAGTGTCGAAAAACAAGGGTTTTATCGGTTTTTGGCAATTTGTTACGCAACTTGGTGCGCTTTAGCGAAAAAAAATGACAGATATAAAATCGACAAAAAAAATTCAATTCTCTACAATAATCCGTCATAAAAATAACCCCTTTCCATTGGAGATTCCAGAGTTAGGGCCTCTGGAGAAGAACTGGAGAAAGTTGAGGGGTCGTGCATTAGGTCCAACGAAAGTTCATTTGACCACGTTAAGACCCACCCTTGTTACGTTTTTAAATTTCAAAAATTGTGGGAAAAAAGGGGGGTGTCAATCGAGTTTTGAACACCCTCTGTGTAAGGAGAGATATGTGTAAAAAGAGGCATGTCATATAAGTAAAAAGGAAAATTAGAAAATTAATTTCGTTAATTTTAATTGAATATTTATTTAAAAAATAAAATAAAATATTAAAGGTTTAACCATTAATATATTATATAAAAATATATTTGCTAATTTATTTTTAATTATTTTTTTTTATTTTTCTTGCATTTTTAAATAATATTGAAGTATAATTACTGTCCCTATTAAATTACATTTGTACATGATACGTTTCCTCATAAATTAGAGCCTCATTACTATATAGAAAGTAAGACAAAAATGAATATCAAAGCATAAAAGTTGTAATAATCTGGCAATCTAATGAATGGCAATGATTTTATCATTGTGAGGATGAACTGCTATCAGTATCATGAATGATGTTTGAGAAAGTAGCGTCTAGAATGATGAACAGTTACTTTTCAGCTCCTTTAGCTAATAGAAGATCTATGATTGGCTTGTTTCCTCGTTCTATTGCCCACGATAAAGGAGTTTCACCGTCTATATCCCTCATGTTGAGAGAAGCGTCATGTTCCAATAGGAGAGCGACAATACGAGTATCTTTGCTGCCCGTAGCGAGGTGCATTGGTGTACGTTCGTTGCTGTCTCGCAGGTCAACATTTGCTCCATGTATTACTAACTCGCGAGTTATCTCGTAGTTTTTTGTAACGACGGCCATATGAAGCGGAGTCATTCCAAGGAGCCCGCGCTCGTTGAGAGACGCGCCTCGGGAAACCAGTTCCACGACGGCACCTAGTTGTTCTTTATAGACAGCCCAGTGAAGGGGAGTCGAACCGTCGAAGATCCTAGCGTTCATGTCGTAACCAAGGTTCAACAACCAGTTGAGTACTTCTAGGTGGCCTTCTCCTGCAGCCATGTGCATTGGTGTCCACAAATCGCTAGCTCCTATTTTGTAGTTGTAACCATGTTGGAGCAATTCTTCTATTATTGTGGCGTGCCCACCATGAGCTGCTTTATGAAAGGCCGTCAATCCGTAGACATTTTTTGTATTGATGTTTGCTCCATTTTCTATTAGTGACTTAACAACTTCCATGCAACCTGTTCCACTAGCCAAATGCAGAGGTGTCGAGGCATCACGGTCTCGTGCATTGATAGAAGCTTCGTGTTGTATGAGTTTTCTTACAATGAAATCGCGTTCGTTTCTAGCAGCTATGTGTAATGCTGTTTCCGAGTCGTTGTTCCTTGCATCTACGTCGATTCCTTTATCCAAGAGAAACGTTACAAGCCCGTCATAGCCATTCTCTGCCGCTAGATGGAGCAGCGTGTCGTCATTACAGTCATCCTTCTGCATACACCCGCGCACGGAGAGATTGGCACCTTTCTCATGAAGTTCCTTGACAAGGTCGAGATCGCCTGATTCAGTAGCGTACCAAACAGGAGTGATTCCTTCTTTGTTTAAGGCGTTGGAATTAAGGCCGGCCTTCAAAAAAGCTCGCATTACTTTGGCACTCCGACAGAGCACAGCGAGATGCATAAGTGTTTCTCCTTGCTCACTCAGCACGGTGAGGTTGGCTTTTCCTGCGTGTGACATTGCCATCTGTGGACGATCGTCTTTGACGGCATTCAGCAAAGCGTGCAGTGCACTTTCGCCGCTGGGGAATGACGCTTCTTGACACTTTCGATCATGGTTGTCATCTCCCTGAAAAGACATTTAATATTAATAATCAACAAATATAATATCTACCCAATATATGTAATTTTAATTTCCTGAATTATAGTCAGCCATATTTCCATCGACAATTAAAGAAACAGAACAGAAACCAAGCAAAATATTTACTCATGAAAAACTTGTGTGTGTGGTGGCACATTTTCCGTGCTATGTTGTTTTAACTTTGCAACTCGTGCAATCAGTTTGGCAGATGGAAGAGACCTTTGAATACGCAAAGTAATATCATTGTAGTAACATAGTATCAAAATTATTTATGTTGGCTGCGAGTGGGCTTACAAATAACGTATCATAATATATTACATGAACTTACCTCAACTTGGTTAATACAGAACAGGAAAACTGATCCACAACAAAGCAAGAATTCTGCAACATGAAAGATAAAACATTAATTTTATTGATTATGAGATCTTCTGGGAGTAAATTTTAATAAGAAAAAATACGCGAATGGAATAAAATATTGATCTGTACAATCAGGTACATCAAAAACTTTAATTTTCCTACCTAAAACAAATGGACCAATTTGTAATTACCATTGTTGTGAAATATATGACATATTGTCACTGAATATTTTCAATAAATGAAGATAAAAAAATAAATGAATAAAAAATGACCTTACAATTTCAACTTCCGTCTTCTTATTCTCTCCTTAATTACCGATCTTAAATAAGTTCACCCGTAAGTTGCTTCTTACAAAATACCTGAATAAGGAAAAGAATTTTGAGCTTTCGGAAAATTTGGTGTAGTTGGTGCTCCCCAAAAAAATGAGTGAAATTAGAAACACATTCCGATCTTCATAGCAGATAACGTCGAAAACTTGAGAACATAATAGCTTCCGAATCCATCTATAATTCTAGACGTAGCCATTTAATTAACAGCGTGTATTGTAACATTTGTTAGCGCGGTTCCTCCCTCCCCCATAGGGAGGAACCCCGCTTATAGGGTTGATACAATATATATATATATATATATATATATTATTTATTCTTATAGATGACCCAAAATATCAAAATTATTTTTATCCTAGGAGGCATGGGGATAAAAATGCCCATGCCTCCTAGGATAAAAATAATTTTGATATATATATATATATATATATATATATATATATATATATATATTTGTCTGTTCGCTCATTTCTGGCTTCCCTGATGGTCCGATTTTGATGAAATTTGGTACAAAAATCTGTTGTCCAAGGTCAAGTTCGTTAACCAGCAAAATCCGCCCACTGGAAAATGGCGTTTGGGGCGAAATTCGCGCAAAAAAAATCGTAACGCTTACGTTTTTGAGTTCATAAGCTTGTAAGTACTCTTTTTATAGGCTTCTGGGGCTAGGAAAACGAATGGAACCATTTTCAAGGCGACAGCTTTAACCGTTTTCGAGAAAACTGAAAAAAAAATTGTTGAATGCCGTTTTTGGTTTGGGTACTTAGAATCATGGGATTCAGTTGAAACATTTATTGCATGTTCTACTTTCATTAAAACTAATATGTTGAAATTTTGGTTGCGTTTGGAGTTAAGGAAGGGTTAGAATAAAATATTTTATTAACAGACATAAAAAAGTTTTGGTAACTTTGTATACTTTCCTTAATATCTCGAAAAAGGTTGAGAATTTGGGAAACGGAAGAATACCATTAGAAAGCTTACTAAATGCTCTAGAAAAAAGGTTCTAATGAAAGTTTTGATTAGGCGATGTCAATCGGAGAAATAAGTGCTTAAAACTTTAAAGTAATTGATTTCGCTTATTCGAACTGTTCTTTTTGTCTTTGATTTTGATACTTAAAATTATGGGATTCAGTTGAAACATTTTCTGCATGTTTGAATTTCATCAACACTAATATGTTAAAATTTTGGTTACGTTTGGAGCTAAGGAAGGATTAGAATAAAATATTTTATTAACAGACATGAAATGTTTTCCCTAATATCTCGAAGACGGCTAGGAATATTGGTAACCGGAGGGTTACCATGCAAAAGCTTACTAAATGTTCTACAAAAAAGATTCTGAAACAATTTTTGATTAGGCTATGTCAATCGGAGAAATAAGTGCTTAAACTTTGAAGTAATTGATTTCGTTTATTCGAACGGTTCTTTTTGTTTGTTTTTATTCCTTGTTATTTTTTAATTGCTTAAAGTTGGATAATGTATTCGACAATAAAACAGAAGAATTAAAATAAGAAAAACAATTCATTGTTAAAAATATATCAGGCTGTACCGTATGAAATGTCAGTTTTGGATTTGTCGATTTCCTTCAAATGTCTTGAAACTGTCGAGGCTCCTACTTCGAGTTCTTTGGCATATTCCCTAGTGTTTTTAATTGCTTATAGTAGTCAAATGTATTTGTCAATAAAACAGGATACTTATAATTAGAATCAATATTTTGTTTGTTAGAATTAGAAGATGCCGTATGAATATCTAGATTACAGTACTGGTGTTGATTTCGTGCTTTAGAATTATTCTTGGTATTCCCTATTTTCATCTGTTACCCATAATTTTTTGTTGTTAGTAGGTTTTTCTTATTGATTATAGAATATCAATCTATTTGGCTATAAAAGAGGATACGTAAAATTAGTGACAATATTTCGGAGATTTCTGAGCGAAATACTTTTAAGATTTTCTACCACCACGAACGGCTTTTTTCCTCTATTTGTATCCACTAGATAGGCTTTATTTTGCATATTATTCTATATAAGTTTTATTCAGCAGGGGATTCTGATGAAATGTCGTGTTTTTGCTGTGGATTTTAAATACGATGTATCTAAGATTGGATAACATTAGCGAGTCTACATAGTTAAGAACCGACGACGGAGGATTACTTCTTGCTATGATTTAGTCTACATATGTATATTAAGTCCTAAATCCAAAAAATAAACTTCACAACGGTTAGATACTATGAGCGAATATGGCGGTTCATTGCCCGTAGAACAAGGGGGCCGCAGGTAATTTACCTGCTAAGAGTTAATCCTCAAGAGCTGTAAATATACCCCAGGTATCTGCCGACACAAATACAAAGCCTAGGCGGAGAGCACCCCAAAAACTCAGATCCAAACATAAGGTTATATACTAAATATTCATAAAGACTACTTAGTTGTAAACCGATTCATCAATTAGCAATCAATAGTTTTCAACAAAGGTTATATACTAAATATTGATAAAAAGTATTTAATTAGAAAAAAAAAAACAATATTCCACAAGACTTGTTTTTGGTCCATTTGTGTCTACTCCATAGACTTAATTAGGTGTATTATTCTATTGTAGTTGGGCAACTAAACTTTGTTTTATTTTGTTAAATAAAGTTTTTTTTCTTGATTTGTTATTCGTCAAGACTTTTATTTGTCCTTGTGTATTTACTAGATATGTTTTATTCAACATATTATTCTATATAGGCTATATTAGGCAGGGTATTCTACTCAATCTTGTGTACTTCTTCTTGATCCTTCTGTACATGGGCGTATATAAAAACAATTTCGGGGGGGGGGGGCTGAGACCATTTCCAGGGTATGGAATACTAAATATTTAGAGCTTGGAATAGTTTTAGGCAACTAAAACGCTATTACACGTAAAATAAAATATGTTTTATGAACTAAGTGATCTTATTTAATTTATTTTTAAGGGTTTTACGAGAAGTTTTTATCATCAATTCAAAATTTCGGGAGGGGCTGCAGCCCCCTCAGCCCCCCCCCTCATATACGCCCATGCTTCTGTATCCTCTAGAAAGGCTTTATTAGGCATATTTTGTATTGATTTATAGAGCTTTGCTTTAGAATGAGAGCCAGATTCTGTAATTTCCGCTTCTGTGTAAAAGTTAGCTACTGTCGGTGTCCCTGACGCCTTAATATCACTTTTATTCGACATGTTCGAGAGGATTTTGACAATTTTCACGAGATATATAAAAAAAAATAAGTTTATTTCTTTTCTAAGCTTATCAAATGGCACTAGGGGCATGAACGGAACCGCGCTAAGATGCTGCAGTTCCTGCGAGTCGGACTTTTTGTTATCACTACAATGCAGCGCTGTTTTGCCGAGGGACGAAAAGCTCTCAATGAAAACCCCACTGTGCCCAAGGAAATGTAGAACAATAAATACAAGTTTAATGAATTTTTAATCCAGAAATTCGCCTAGCCATAGCCTGTTCATAATATATGTACCTACTTGTTAAGGATTGTATCAAACATTTGAGTACAGAGTTCAAGCGGAGGTTGAGTTCTCCAAGGATTTCTGTCAAGTAAAATGTGGCACTTTGGTCCAGTCTTAAATGGGAATGTAAGTCAGTGTATGTTTCATTGTAAATTCTGAGTTACATATTTGTAGGTTTGTCGTTACTGCCCGTAAGTAGTCTGGTTGGTATTAATTTTTAAGTACGATGAAGGCCAGGCAGGACTGTTGACATCACTCTCCTTAGTTTGTTCTATGTATTTTTAGTCTAGTTGAGTTGCTATTGATGTAGGATTTTTGGTCTGAGCATCGATAATCCCTAGCAAACTTATTAGCCTATGTAGTTTTTATTTTATTTCCATACATTTAGGATGTGTGGAATATGTGTTTTGCAATCAATGCAGTGACCTCAAAGCGTTACTGTTAATAATTTTATTGTATTAATGATTTTTTCTATTTCTTAAGGTCGATAAAATATATTGAGATATATTAGCTCAGTGGTAGAGCACTGGACTATTATGCTGGAGGACCTGAGTTCAAATACCGAGCAAGCACTAAAGTTTTTTATCTTCAAGTGTCTTCACTCATGGGGCGAATTCGGCCTCCCTGACCGTCCCAAGGCCGACCCAGCCTTTAATTCATTTATTAATGGGCACCTCAGTGCCAATGACCCTAGCAGTCGAAGCAGCAAAGGGGAAAATCAAGCTGCCGGAGCATAGTACTGAACACACTATCTCCCTAGTGGCCCGTATGGTCATGAATCAGATACTTCTATAGTATCTGCCCCTCGTTGCTTGTTATGGGACTGATTTTTTTTTTAAATATTTTTCGAAGAGGAATTGTGATGTTCTGAAGAGAGGAAACCCATCCACGTGTATTGGGGGAAAGACCATTCTCTTCTCTCTTAGGATTTAATATACGTAAAAATGTTAGGTTTAAAGTAGTACTTACTCAGTAATAATCCTCCAAACGTCATCCTGTATCTAGAAAAATATAAGGAAAATAGGCGTTAATATTTATACAATGTACAGCACCCTATACCTAAAACATTGAATAGATGCATAGTACTCTCAAACAAGTCTGTTCTTCTATTATAGCAAAATATTATTCTATGTTAGATTTGAGAGTATAACAAATGTCTCGCGCACTAAAACAGCACACACACGCGTAAAGAGAGATGTATGTATCTACGAAAGCATGTATGCAAGTCTGTTTGTGTATGTACACATACATATACTGAGTATTTTATGAAAGCCGGACTCATATCCTACAAACGTTCCCTCCGCACAGTGAGCCGTTTCGCAGATCTAGGCGGACAGGCCTTATTTAAAATCATCTTTTGAGCTCAAAATATGATTTTAAATATTAGCGTAAAATGTTTGAGACCCATGTAGATAATTTTATTTAATGTTTTTTTTTATTGTGGAAAAAATAGGTTAACGGTACTAATTAAGTTTTTAAATGATTTATAAGGTATTTTTCGTTAAACAATAATGAAAAATTTGAAAATGCTATTAGGAGTTTGTTCTATTTAGAAATCTTTTTTTTGTCTTCTTTTTTTTTCTGCAATGCCACTACGTAATTGTATATATAGTTACAAACTTATTTTTAAAAAAATAGAAAGCAGCAATTTTGAAAGAAAACTTATAACATTTATTTCAATTTTATATCAACAGTCACTTTCTAACTAAGAAGCGCTGGCCTTTCTTTGATAAGAGCTATCTACTCGCTGGCATTGGTGCTGACCTCTGTCGGCTGTTTTATGAATTGCTGTGGTGCTGGCCCATGCCGTCTGCTTTCAGAATTACTTGACTGATATAAACAAATTCACACCGGTTGACCGATTTTGACGTAACTGGGTATACAGGTAGATCTGGATACGGGGAGAGTCATAGGCAGAAAGTAGGTGCAGCATGGCACGTCGGGGAACAGCTAGTAAGTGCATAAATAGTATCTACACCTATGTAAATATTTATTTTCCCCAATGATTAAGCTTGTATGTTATAACAAATGTAAAACAGCAAACCTTTTTGTGGACCGATTATTCTTTGCTAAGCACAATCAGAGAATTTGAGTTCCGTTTATGCAGATTCTCTGGGACTAACTTTAATATAAAAGGCACATGGTGTCCAAGAACTTATGAATGAGCAATGAAATTAAATGCCATATCGTGCCCGCATATTGCATAAAGAGCACATCACATATTTACAGGAAAATGCGTTATTTAATTACTCTTTCAGAAACGCAAAACTTTCTATATAGTTAATTGGCAGGGGTGTATTCTCCTATTAATGAAATAATCTAATTCATTTGAAAATAAAACAACCCAATTTAATTAAAATTTCTTATCACTTTTTCATGACATGTCACATGATCTGTAATGTTGGCCAACTAGCATGGAGGTTCGTAATGGAATACATTTATTAGACTAAAAAATGTAAAATTTTTGAAAAAAAAAGAAACGTCAGATCCGCAGGAACTACGTCATCTTAGGGCGTTTCCTTTCTTATCCCTAGTGACATTTGTAAAGCTTAGGATAGAAACAGTTAAAGTTATCTCTTAATCTTTAGTGAAGAATGTAAACGCATGTAAAAATGAAATCTCAATGCAAAGCAGGATCTTAGGCGAAGTAACAGGAAAGTCACAGTATCCTAGGAAATTACTCCGTTTTAAGCTCAGATTTACCCGAAATTTATCGTTTTTAATATTAACGTATTATTAATGTTATTATAAAAAAAAAACATATACAAATACAAATAACGAAAGAACTACCGTTAGAGATGAATAACGGGGACAAGTAATAAAAATACTTCCCAGCGAAGAAACTTTAAGAGGAAAAATGAGTCACATGATTTTTTTGCAAGAGATTAAAATGATTGAACTTTATATTTTAAGGAGGCCCCGTGGTAGTATATATATATATATATATATATATATATATATATATATATATATATATATATATATATATATATATATATATATATATATATGTATATGTATATATATATATATATATATATATATATACTAGGCTGACCCGGGGGTCTCCCGTGGTCTAGTGGCTAGCGCGCTAGATTCATAAGCGGGAGTTGGTGGGTTCGATCCCCGCCGGCGCCAGAAATGTTCTCATCTCAGGGCTCGCTGGCTGCACCCTGGACGTCGGCGCTAATGGCCAAGATTTATGTCGATGCGCTGTATAAAAAAAAAAAAAAAAAAAAAAAAAAAAAAAAAAAAAAAAAAAAAAAAAAAAAAAAAAAAACTAGCTGACCCGGCAAACGTTGTTTTGCCACATATATTATTTCTAGTGCATATTTTGGTAGTAAAATAAAAAATAACTATCTTACTTTAGGGGGATGTGTGGGGATATCGTCTATGACTGAAAGAGAAATATAGTGCTGGGAACATCTTTTTTTTTTTTTTTTTTAATTCATAGTACTTATAATATATTATAAGTACTATGACTATAGTATAAATAATATATATATATAAATATAGTATAAATAATATATTTAAAATTATATATCTGTCACTAATTATGAGAATAAAGAAAAAACAATATCATTCTCCTAGTGCAATCGAGTGCACGATATTTTTGCTTACTCCATCTTTAGCCAACACAAATAAACTAGATGGTTTACCCACGCGAGAACGCGCCCCGAGTAATTTGTATGAAAAACACGCCGTGACCAAATCTAAGGCACAAAGAGACGTCGTTTGGCCCGGTGACTTATTGATTGTCATTGCGAATGTCAATCTAATTAGAAATTGAACGCGTTTGAATTTAATTGACAAATCTGTAGTAATAATAGTGGCCGAAAACTGTGTAGGGAGTGAGAGAAAGCTTATTGTGTAAAAACGACAGGACGGCGTTAATAGCCAAATTGTTGATACGCCGTTAAACACACACACACAAAAAAAAAAAAAAAAAAAAAAAAAAAAAAAACGACAGGAGGTCGGCTTCGTTTCATCCTTACTCCGTGCTGTTTACTGGGTGAGAAGTGCCTGGCGGGAATAGCTGATCGAGTGATAATTGACCAGTTATCGACCACCAAGGGTTGAAAATTAGTAAAGTACTAATATAGCTATTAAAAATGGGGATTGGTGGTAGAAGGGTAAAAATTTAGAGTTGAATTTATTTTTTAACGCCAAATCATAAAAATAAACCATTTTGTACAAAAAATAAAAAAAAAAATTTTTGTGGTGGACGCCGCTTATCATTTAGGGCTATGAAAATAGTTTACATCCTATTCTCAGTCCTACCGAATATACACACAAAATTTCATTCAACAAACACTGTGACACGAGAATTTAATATATTAGATATATATACACTCTGTGCCAAGGGTCGTGGGTTCGATATCCACAAGGGGTGGTGGGTTTTCTTTGGAAACAAGAAAAGGCATCATCCCTATCCTGGATAGATAAGCCGGGACCTGTAAATAACCCGTTCTAAAATTGTTAATTGATTACAATGGACGTTAAAATTTGAACAACTTTATATTTTGAATCTATTAGTTGTTAATAATAAATGGACGTTAAAATGTAAATAAATAAATATTTTGAATGTTAGTATCACCAAAGCAACATAAAGAGAAAGGAAGGAGAGATAACTTCTTACCCGTTAAACTTCTTCAATTATTGATCTGTCATCTAGAAAATGTGCCACTAAACTGACTAAAATCCTAGACCTCAGCCATAGCCTGTTCTGAGTAAGACTGCTGGAATCTAGAAGAGGAAGCAGCAAATAAAGGGTTTGAGAAGGCAATTTGAGGAAACTGCAGTTGTAGACAGCATCAGCACTAACTAGGGATAATTTGTTGATGTCTGCTGCGTGCCAACACTAAGCTTCCCTCTAATGCGTTCTTGGCAAGTTGTGGACAATGTCACCTAGAGTTCAGTTTTCTACTAGTTCAATGTCCTCATATTAGACAATCCGTAAGTGCTGACGATTAGTGTCTCATCGTGCTCTACTGTCTTCAAGAATTGTACGATTTTGATGGTCTTAGGCAGAAAATACTTGATCTTGCAGGAAAGACACCTTTGGTTCGCTATCACTTTGAATCCGCGCATCAGAACACTGTTTTTGTTGGCTTATTCCGTTGATCTTACTATTTTACTTCAATAGGCTTCCAGTTACACGTATTATGGGAGAAAGCCACTTAAAAAAAGAAAGAAAAAAAAAAATGGAATAATTTTGGGGGTTATCAAAGAACGACGGGAAGATTAGAAACTGTTTTATCACGTATGACATCCATTGAAAGTACGATGAATAAATTATTGGGTAGAGGAAGTATTATAAAACTAATAGTAAATATTATTAGCTTTTAATACTTCTACCGATTTTTTTTTAAATGGATTTCATTTCGTTTTCTAAAAGATTTCAATTTTTTGAAGTACCAATATAAAGTTACTAATTAAAAAAAAATATGATCCCATTGAGATCCCAGCTTAGAATTTAATCAAAACTGAGATAAAATATCAGAAAAATTAAAAATTTGTTGAACATTTTTAGCATACGTTTTAAGGGAAATTTAAATTTTAAAGCTTTAAAAATGACCTTGAAATTTTTTATAAATAAGTCATGATATTTGTCATTTTAATCAGCATTTAATACACTGCCGAATGCTTTGTACCACACCTTTCTAGCTCAATTTGTTTGGGCGTTATGGTTAATTGTATGATCAAGTGTCTCAAAAAATGTGTTGTTTTTTTTTAAAATTAAGTTTCATAACTCGTAAACTGTTAAGTTAAATACTTTTGAGCTAAATTAAATTAAAGTTAAATAAGCATTTTCAGTCAACAAGCCAGATCGCATTCATTTATTTTTTTTTCTATAAACAATCTAAATTCCAAAAACATATGATCGAACATATGATCTAATTACATTTAACAACATATGATCTAAATACAATTAAATATATTCCTAACATCTCCCTCTTCATTGATAACGTCCAAAGATAAAGTTTAGGCCCTAATAAATCTTCTATTCCTTAGATAAAGCCTTCCATTCACTTCTACTTGATACCTTCTTATTCCTTCCTTCTTCACTACCTTTCCTTCAATCCAAGGATCGCCTTGGTTCTGCGGATGCAGCTTTACCCAGACCTTCTGTCCTTCAACTAGCTCTGGTAGAACTTGGGATCCATGATCGTAGGTAGTCTTGTAATTCTTCTTTCTTCGGTCCCACTTCTCAGTAACATTCTGCGGAACCTTCGGCTTCAACAAGTCTTCTTTGATAGGCAAAACACTCTTAGTTCTCCTCGACATGAGAAGCTGGGAGGGGCTGTAACCAATATCTTGAAGGGGAGTATTTCTCCACTCCAGCAAGGCTACATAGAAGTCACCTCCATCTTCTCTTACTTTCCTTCTCATATTTTTGAAAATTTTTACCGCTGACTCTGCTTTGCCATTGGATTGATGATTATACGGCGACGATAAGATAGTCTGAAATTCCCATTCTTTTGCAAAGTCTTGAAATTTCTTTGAAGACAGCTGTGTTCCATGATCTGATACAATGACATCTGGAATGCCGTGTCGTGCGAATTGTTCTTTACAAAAATCAGTTAGGGTTTCAGCCGTGCATGACCGAGTCTTTTTCACCTCAAAAAAAGATGAGTAATAGTCGGTCAAAATCATATAGTGATTTGGCCCCTCCTGCAAGAAATCAAAGCCGACCCTCTGCCATGGTCGCTGTGGTGTTTCCTGCAGTATCAGGGGTTCTTTCTTTAAAGCAGTGGCAAATTTCTTGCATGCCCTACAGTTCATGACTAGATCCTTGATATCAGCTTTCATAGTTAGCCAAAAAAATCCATCCTTAGCCCTTCTTAAGCAGGCCTCAACTCCTTGATGCGAGGAATGAACTTTCTGTAAAACATCCTTCTTCATCGAGTCTGGTACCACAATTCTGTCACCTTTCAATATCACTCCGTCTTCAACAGTTAATTCATCCCGAAAACTCCAGAATGGTCGAACGGAACCTGGGAGCTGTGTATTTTTTTCTGGCCAACCATACTGAATTGTTTGGGCTAATATCTTTAGTTCCTCATCATTTTTTGTTGCTTCACGTAAATCATGAAGGCGTTGATCTGTGATGTCCAAATACTCAAAAGACTTGCATGTTTCAAATCCATGAAATAGATTATTTCCAGATGTCTTAAAAATCAAGACATCATTCTTATTTCGATTCATATCAGCTGGTGCTGGTGCACGTGATAAAAAGTCAGCAACGACAATTGATTTTCCTGGCTTAAAGTGAACTTGAAAGGAATATTTTTGTAGCCTGAGGAGCATGCGCTGCAATCTTCTTGGTGCCTTGGTGAGTGGTTTCTTAAAAATAGCTTCAAGTGGCTTATGGTCAGTTTCGATTGTTACATCTGCTTTACCAAAGAGATATTGCTCCAAACGCTCAAATGCAAAAACCACTGCCAAACACTCTTTCTCGATTTGAGCATATGACGATTCGGTAGGAGTGAGAACTCTAGAAATATATACTACAGGAGCTCCATCTTGCATTAGCATTGCACCTAAACCATACTGACTTGCATCACATTGGAGTTTAGCTGGTTTCATGGGATCAAAATATTTTAAGACTGGAGCGGAGGTAACAAGGCTAACAAGCCGCCTAAATGCTCTTTCATGAACTGGCTCCCAAATCCAGGATGCTTCTTCTTTGAGGAGGGTCCTGAGTGGAGCAGCTTCGTCTGATAAGCGAGGAACAAATTTTCCAAGATAGGTGACAAATCCAAGAAAGCGTTGAAGCTCTTCTTTGTTTTCCGGTGATTTCATTTCTTTGACTGCAGCTACTTTTGATGGATCAGGCTTAAATCCATCCTTTGATATTATATGCCCCATATATTTCACCTGGTTCAGACCAATTCTGCACTTTTGGTAATTAAATTTCAAGTTGAGATCTCTCGCTCGATTCAATAATGCAACTAAATTCCTGTTGTGGTCCTGTAAAGCTTGTTCGTCTGTATCTCCTGATCCAAAAAGCAGGATATCGTCTGCTATGCTACATATACCACCAAGGCCATCCAGAGCTTCATGTATTCTTCTTTGAAATTCTTCTGGCGCAGACTTTATTCCAAAAGGCAATCGTTTCCATCGATACCTTCCGAGAGGGGTCCAAAATGTGGTTTTCTTGCTTGATTCTTCAGTGAGTTGAACATGCCAAAAGCCATCTTTCAGATCCAGCACACTGAAAATCCTTGCTTTGGCGAGCGTTGGTGCTATCTCCTCGATCGTCGGTGCTTGATAATGAGGACGCTGGATCGCTTTATTAAGGTGATAGGGATCTATGCATATCCTCAGCTTATTGGGCGTCTTCACTACTACCATGGCACTGACCCAATCGGACGGCTCAATCATCCTTTCAATAACCCCAAGCTTTTCAAGGCGATGGATTTCCGAGCATATCTCTTCTTTCAAGGCGACAGGATATCTTCTTGGTGGCACTACTGTTGGCGAGATAGATTGATCCAATTTAAAATCATACAGCCTTTGTAGACAACCGAGTCCTTTACCAACTTCGGGAAATGAAGACAGTATAGATTTCGGATCTTGCGCGTTTTTCACCAGAAACACATCTTTGTCCAGTGTGATGAGGCCTAGCCTTAAAGCATCTGCAGCTCCTATGAGTGGGTTATATCTCGTATCAATAACCTCAAACTTCAGTCGAAATCTTTTGGTCTTCCAAGTTGTATGTAGGCTTATTCTACCCCTAGATATTTGAGAATCTCCGCCATAAAAAGTCAAAATAGTAGAGCTTGGTTCTAACCTTAAATTAGATGTGCCTAAGAGATGTTTTAAATCATTTATCCCAATAACATTGCAGGAGGCACCACTGTCTACCTGGCATTTTAGCATTTTAGAGCCGGTTTGCATGGGCACTTTTAGGTTCACATAAAGTCTTTTTTTATAGGCCGCATTTTCAATTTTAAAAACGTCATCGTCTTCATCAGACTGACTATCCGTTGCCATGTCTTTTCCGATTAAATCAGATTGCTTGACTGATGCTCTCTTCTGCATACATACTTTGCTAAAATGGTTCTTTTTTTTGCATTTCATACAAGTCTTCCCAAAAGCCGGACAGTTACCAGCGCCACGTATGTGCTGGCCCCCGCAAAATTTACATTTGGGCCACCTTTCATTGCTAACTGCAAAACCAGAATCAGACGGGCTTGATTCATCACGCATTTTTGAAGCTAAACAAGCCGATTGTTCCTCAGCAATACACAGTTCCCTTGCCTGGTCTAATGTTAATGATTTTCTAGCTAATAGACCTTTGCGCATTCTTAAATCAGATAGTCCCGCAACTAAACGATCGCAAATGAGGTTTTCTTCAATTTCAAGCTTTGATAAATTAGCTAATGTTTCAAACTCGCACCTACTGGCCTGTTCGTGAAGGCGGTTAATGAAATCCTTGCAGGTTTCATCAGGCATTTGAACAGCACTATTGAATATAAAGCGTTCATATGTGACATTCTTCCTATCAGTAAAGTATCTATCAAGACGAGCAATTATGTCATCTAACGTGGCCTCATGATTGCATATCTTTCTTATTAATTGCAGGCCTCTTTTACCAATTAAGGAACTAAATAAAGCTAGCTTTACCTCTTCACAAGAGAGCTTCGCCGATTTCGTGCCAAAGGATTCAGATAAAGTGATGTAATTTTTCCACTGAGCTTTAAAGATTTCCCAGTTTTCAGCAGCATCTTCTTTGCTTGAAAAATCAAGGGGTTCTGGCTGTGGGATATTACTAGACATTTTCTATACACCTGACACCATGTTAAGTTAAATACTTTTGAGCTAAATTAAATTAAAGTTAAATAAGCATTTTCAGTCAACAAGCCAGATCGCATTCATTTATTTTTTTTTCTATAAACAATCTAAATTCCAAAAACATATGATCGAACATATGATCTAATTACATTTAACAACATATGATCTAAATACAATTAAATATATTCCTAACATAAACAAAGATAAATTTCTTAAAATTCGGATTTTAATTGTCGTATGGGGTACTATTGATGAGCCAAATTAAAAAAAAAAAAAAATCAAAAAATGTGAGGGAAAAAACTTTGGATCACTTGATATTGAATGACCCCCAGGAAAGCAAGTTGAGTAACAAGGAATTTATATTGTTGTGCTTAGATATATTGGCGTTGTGAGTTAGAGCGATTTATGTGTTAAATTCATTTGTTGTATCTTTTTCAAACTTGTATCATATTTAATTTTATCCTTTTGTTTGCTTATATGTTTTGATAAGTACTAACATTTACATTTGTCTTATTTTTTTAATATTGAATTAGAGCTAATCACCGTAGTTTCGGAGCTCTTAAATAAATAAATAAAAAAACATTTAAATAATGCCACCATGGCATATTGTAATAATACATATCGCACTAGTATTTCTAAAGTGACACAACTGAAAAATCTGTGTTAAACAGATCTGTGTTAAAAACTATGAAAGACATGGTAAATATATCATTATCAACCATCAAAACTGTATGTACCTAGCTGCAGAGCTTGTAAACCAGAGGGCACTTGTGTCACCCTCCCTGTCTTAATGATATTCCCCCTACATCGGCAAGAGTTACATTTTCAGTCGAGTTTCATTTTGAGTTGTGACACTATAGAAATACTAGTGCGATATGTTCGAAGAGAAGCAGTCAAAGTAAAATGGCACTATCATCGTGGCTTTGTTATTTATTTAATGGCCTCAGGACAGGTGCCATGAATGTTTAATTTACCCGTGAGCACGCAAGTAGAAATAAATTATGAATATCCTAATGTTGATTACTGAAATTTCACGAAGAGCCAGGTGTTGCATGAATACCTTGTCATGACCAGACTAGCGATGCGTCCAAATGAAATTGCCTTGCAGTGTATCTGGAACCTTGCCATGGACAGCATAGTTCGACAACCTGAAGAAAATATAAGGTATGACTGGTAATTACTTAGCAATCATAATACAAAGCCCCGAGTAGTAAAAACGCTTTGTTGTTATTATGTAGACGCTTTTAGAAAAAAAAAAAAAAAAAAAAACGACAAGAAGAAAAAGTACTTGCATTAGTTTCGCTAACTTAAACATTTTGAAAGTTATTCATAACATGAACAAACTGTTGAGAAATTTACTTGTTCTATTGAGCTTTGAGTCAAATGATAAAAGATTTATTACTAATGTACAGGGTGTCACAAAAATAATGGTCATCCGTTGGCCAGATGATTCTCCAATGCGAGTTCGGAAAACATAACCCCGATTTTTATTGCATCTTTCGAATCTATGAGTCATGAGGATGAAAAAGTCAACGGTACCATAGGTCAGAAATTACTCTTTATGGTCAAAATTACGATTAAAAACGTACGCGTGGGCCATTCCATTCCAATTGACAAACGGTGGCCGATTTTGATAACTTTTTTGGCGTAAGAGGATGTTAGTAGAACATGTAAATACAACAAATTATCAAAATCGGCCACCATTAGTTAATTTGAATGGAATGGCCCACGTATGCGTTTTTAATGTCATTTCTGACATTATGGTGCCGTTGACTTTTTTCTTCCTCAGGACTCGTAGATTTGAAATATGCAGTTATAAAAACTTGATCTTGAATAAAATTTTGCGGGGATTAATAGGGGGGGGGGGGTATATTTTCCGATCTCGCATCTGGCCAACGGATTACCATTATTTTTGTGACACCCTGTACTTATGTACTTGTCATCCATACACAAATGGGATTTATAGAACACGGAAGGTGTTTGAAACAGGCAACGGAGTATAAAGAATGCGGGAGAAAGACATTTTTGATTATTTATTTATTTATTCATTATGAGCACGCAACTTTAGCGATAAGCTCATGATCAGAAAGATCTCTGTCTAGTCAAGAAAAAAAGAGAAAAAAAAACAAGAAAAAAGAAAAAAAAAACAAAAAAAAAAACATAGAACAAAACGAAGACAAGAACAACCAGAACAATTTGATAATAATTTGAGTGACTTTTCACTGATGTGTGCAAATATTCGCGCATACATATGGGTTATAATGTATGCCTATATATCATATCCATACAATACTCATACATAATTTTTAAGTATGTTGATACATCAAAAATTAAATCAAGTGAAAAAAAAAAAGTAAAATATAAAACTAAGTGGTCACATTAAAAGATAAGAAAATGGCTAATATATAAACAAGTAATAAAAATGATTCTGTTGTCTCTGAATAACTAAAAAAAAATAAAAATAAATAAATAAAAAATAATAATAATAAAAGAAAAAGAAATAGAAAAAAAAAAGAAAAAAGAAAGGAGGAAATAAAAAATAAGAAAAAATATATATAGCTACATAGAAGAAAAGTAAATGCAGATTATTTTAATGTGTTATAAATGTTGAGTGTCTTAAAATGTCTAAGTATTGTGTCGATGTATGGACTACCTTCAGTCAGTAATTCGTGAAAGTCGTGAGGAATGTCTAAGTCACTTCTAAGTCTACAGTCTGTCAGTATGTGTCTAACAGTCAAAGTCTCATTACAACTTGCACAGATTGGCCTCTGCTTGTTTTCCATTAAATAAGAATGGGTTAGATGGCAGTGGCCAATACGAAGCCTAGCCAAAATCACCTCTTCACGCCTGATGCGGTGTTCATTTTGCCAGGCTGTCGTAGTGTTTTTAATTACTCATAATTTCGAGTCTGATCTCTGCCAGTCTAATTCCCATTCTTGGAGGACCTGTGCATGTAATGCTGTACATACGTCTGATGTTGTCAGTATGTTAATGTCTATATTCTGTCTTTTTGTCGCCTGTTTCGCTGCTAAGTCTATACTGGTGCTTTGTGGTATGTCTTCATGTCCTGGTAGCCATAGCATCGTGATGAGTTTGTTATGTTCTTGCTGAGTGTACAGGTGTGAGAATATACTTGTAATGATTGGGTTTGTGCTGTTTTTGAGATGTTTTCCAAGGAGAGTAAAGCACTCAAAGAATCCGTACATATAGTGATTTTGTCTTTTTGTATAGTATTGATGTTTGTCAGTGCTAGTAATATTCCTTGTAATTCGGCTGTGAAGACTGTGCTTTGGTCATGTAATTTGATCTGGTATGTTGTTCTGTCTACTGTTGCTGCTGTTCCGGTACCATAGTTTGTTTTGGATCCGTCAGTGTATAGGTACATTGTATCTGAGTTCTGTTTTATGATTGAATTAAATATTTTTTGGTAAAATATTGAAGCTGTCGGGTCAGTTTTTCTGTACTTTGTCAATGTCAAGTCAATCCGTAAGTTCTTTACTCTCCAAGGAGGAATGTTTGAAAATGTATTCGTGTAAATTGGTGTTTGAGATAGTATGGCATATTTTCCATTTTCCTTAATTCTCACCATCAGTGGTTTCGCTTTTGCACGTAATCTAATGTAGTAATCTAACTTAGCATTGTTCAAAAACTCTTGTACGCATCTGGTCCCCAGACCTGTTGATTTAGCTATAAATCTAGTGCAAATCATTTGCTGTCTGTATTGCAGAGGAGGTTCGCCTGTTATGGCACATAGACTCTCAGCTGGGCTAGACCTAAAGGCACCAGTAGCTATTCTGAGGCCAGTATTATGGATAGTGTCGAGGAGTTTTAAAGTGGTTGGGCTGGCAGATGAATAAGCTATGCATCCATAATCCAGAAGAGATCTGGTATAGGCACGATAGAATGCAAGCATAGTACATTTGTCAGCACCCCACTTCGTATTACTCAGAATTCTTAGTAAATTCAAAGATTTTTTGCATTTATTAAGAAGTCTTTTCAAATGGGGCAACCACGTGAGATGTTTGTCAAATGTCAGTCCTAGAAATGTTAGTGTGTCTGTGTAGGTAATCTTTGTGTTGTCAAGTGTTAAGTCGCAGGTTAAGTTTAATCGTTTTTTAGAGAAGATCATGTATTTAGATTTTTCTTTAGAAAATTTTAACCCTGATTTGCATGACCAAACCTCTAAATTGTGTAATGTCTGTTGAATATCATGTTCTGCTGTGTCTAGTCTACTGCTTGTACTGTATATGAGGAGGTCATCAGCATACAGGCAATACTTTACTCCTTGGGTAACACAGCTGCTGATAGAGTTAATAGCAATAATAAATAGCGTTGTACTCAATACCCCTCCCTGAGGCACTCCATTCTCTTGTAGAAATACATCAGATAAAGCAGCACCTATCCTAACTCGGAATGTTCGTGAGGAAAGATAATTTTTAAGATATCGTACTATATTTCCTTGTAGGCCCCATTCTATCAGCTGTGTTAAGATGAGTCTTCTCCATACAGTGTCGTATGCTTTTTCTATGTCCAACGACACAACAATTAACGACTTTTTTTCAAGGAATGCATCAAGGATATCATTCTCTAGACGAGCAATATGGTGCATCGTGGAATGCTGTGGTCTAAATCCACATTGGTAGTCACATAGAACTTTTTGACTCTCCAAAAACCACAGTATCCTTTTATTGACCATCTTTTCAAGCAGTTTGCTGCTGCAATTGGTCATTGAAATTGGTCTGAAACTTGACGCTAATGTTTTATCTTTCCCCGGCTTCAATATTGGAATAACTATAGCCTCATTCCAGGAGAAAGGATAGGAGCCGTTCAAAAACACTTCATTAAAATGCTTGAGCAGAGTGACGAGGCCAATGTTAGGTAGGTTCTTGTACATGTCATACGTCAGTCCGTCCGGTCCGGGTGATGTCGAGCGTACAGTCTTTAATGCGAGTTTCAGTTCGTTCATAGTAAATGGGTCATTTATACAGTGGTCATTTTTTGTAGTTATGGGAAGTTTTATTTTTTCCTCGTGGGATTTGAGCTGTAAAAACTGATTTGAATAGTTTGCATTACTGGATACAGAAGCAAAAAATTCTCCCATAACATTACCCATTTCTTTGTGATCGGTTACAGTTATGTTATTGTTATGTATTTCAGTTATGGGTAGCCTGTACTTCTTGTGTTGTATTTGGTTTATTTTTGTCCATATGTCTTGCCCAGAAGTCTGTTTGTTTAAACCTGATAAAAAATCTACCCAGCACTTTCTCTTGCTAGTCTTAATGGTCCATTGGGCCTTCGCCTTTTTACGCTTATAGTTCTGAAGGTTAAAATCTGATGGATTTCTATGAAATAAATTTAGAGCCTTCCTTCTATCTCTAACAGCTGCTCTGCATTCATCATACCACCATGGGACCGGTCTTTTTGATTAAAGATTAAATAGAGAGATTTAAAAGAAAATGTTGGTTTGACGACTAGGAGGAATGGGTCAGCCTCTATTTATGGGTATACATAAGAGGGGCTGCAGCCCTGCCCCAAAATTTCGATCTGGGGAAAATATTTCGTGTACAAAAGTCCTATAAAAACGAAAAATGTCTTCAACATTTACCCTGTTTTACTTGTTGTCCAGAGGTCATCTAAACTCACCATGTTACTCTAAAATATTCAAAATTGTCACTACCCCCAAATCCCGCCGTGCTCCAAGCCCCCAAATTGTTTCCTAAATCTACTGTTATGAACTCCGGTAGAGCAGTCAGGTTTTCCATTTGATACTCTCCGTTCTTCAAGGAAGGTGAGTTTACATAGGAAGTTTTCGCCTTAATCCATTCCAAAGCCCTTGTACGGTGTATTCCTCTTTCCATGTTCTCCTGGGAATGTTTTCTAGAAGTAAGCGTTTCTGGAATATATTTGTTTCTTCCCGGGATATAGATAGCTGCACCTCATTATCACAAGGGATGGTTGGTTTTCCAAAAATTATTGTTTTTGATGATATTTTGCACAAAGGTACTTCCTGCAAAGCAAAAAGGTTAACTAGCATGACCCGCTGGCCGCAACTCTATTATTTCACCGTAATCCTTGCAAAACAATTTGTTACGGCTTGGTCTTCATTGCCATAAAGAAAAAAAATAATTTCTCAGAATCTCATTGTTAACTGTCAACTGCTACTTAATAATTTTGTTACGATATTACAGAAAATGGCCGATGATATCGAGAATGAGCGAGGACAGCTTCCGGATACTGAAGGAAAAGTCCCGGAAGACAAGGAAGCATTGGGGAGGGTTCTGTAAGAGCACTTCTATTCACGGAATGCGCTATCTAGCTGAACCAGGAACCAAGTCACGATCTTTAATAGCCAGGTATTCAAACATTTGTTAATTAAATCTTAATTAAGAAAATCTGGTCAGGCTGCGATTCGAAACCAGTTAATTCCGAATTTGAAGTTATAACCGAGCCAATTAAAATACTAGCGTTCTATAACTGATCTTGAGAATAAAACATCAATGTCACAGCCACCCCAAAAAAAAAAAAGAAAAAAAAAAGTCAGACCCAGAGGGCAGACCATCTTCACTATATGTTTTTGGGGTCGCTGAATCGGAATCCGGGATCAGAAACCCCCAGCAATTGTTGTTTAAGCCTAACTCCTAATTTAGGATATTTTACACAATAATCCTTTTTTTCTAAATAAAAGTCTGTTTCCTGTGTACTGCCTTTCAGTACTCAAAAATACAGATTTTTTGAGACCTCAACGAACTCGATTGGTCCATTTGGAGCCCAGTTACAGCCCTTTAAATATATGACTTTTCTCAAAAGTTTGCGTTTTTGCTTATTTTGAGTATTGATTATGTTTTCCGATGCAAAATATCGTTGAGTTCTTATACAAAAATTGACCAAAGGCCTTCGTAGTTGATTCTTGAACTGATGAAAAAAATGTATATGTTTTTATTTTTATTTATATTCGAGCAACGTATCAATTGAAGTAAATTAAATAAACGTCCTAAAATAAATTAATTAAGCTTTCATTTTCGAACTTTATAAATGTGCCTACATGTTAAATAAAGTGACTTCTAGGTGTAATGTATTAGATTTGTAAGAATATAAAAGTTTCATACAAGCAGTAGTAGTTTTTAATAGTAATTAAAACAGCTGGTCATAACAAAATATAAGGACATGACAATCCTCCCCACATGTTGAAAAGAGATATAAAATTAATAAAAAAATCAAAAGTCTCACTACTAACTAAAACGGAGGAGAGAAAATTGTCATCGGTTTTGTTCCCAGGCGGTACCCTGTCCGCTCAAGAAAACCGAGGACAGGGTACCACCTGGGATTTGATTGTTGTGGACTGGACTTATCTCTTAAGTAATTTGGTTGTGTGACCTCTGAAGTGGATGGACCAGGTGTTGAAGGGCCGCGGTTATGCTGGATTGAACAGTCTACGGATGCTGGCATATCCTGAGGAGACTCGAATGAAACTTCTCTTGATCCTGGCTGCTCTTCTACTACAACTGGAGAGGAAGAGGCAGAGTCCTGTGACGAAGACCGAGCCACTGGTGAAGAACTCTCAAATATACGAACGTGCCTCTTCTCACTAGTGGATGGCTGCTGTTGTTGGGCGTTTCTGGTTTCTTCATAAGTGTTACTGTCCAGACCTCGAGGAATGATCTGATCAACACGCCTTTTAAATCGGTTTCCTTTGGAATCAATTTCATAATGTAGGTCTCCAAGGGTGGTAACGATAACCCCAGGTATCCATTTATCTGTTTTATCACTGTAGGATCGAAACATTACTGGATCTCCTGCTGAGAAAGCACGGAAGTTAGGAGAAAAGTTGTTCAACTGTTTTACGGTCATTCTGCTTCTAAGATCGGGTTTAACTAGGTCAATCCTGGATCGGACAAGGAACAGAAGAGATGGACGTTGTCCTGTGGTTTGATGAGGTGATTTGTGATATTGGAGGAGAAATTGGTTTATATAATGCTGGATATTGCTACTTGCACAATCCAGCATAACCCCACCCTCTTCAACACCTGGTCCATCCACTTCAGAGGTCACATTACCAAATTACTTAAGAGATAAGGCCGTAAGTTCGATCCTCACTACGGGTGGTGGTTTTTCTTTCAAAAAAAAAAAAAAAAAAAAAAAAAAAAAAAAAAAAAAAAAAAAAAAGAGAAAAGCATCATCCCTATCCTGGCTAGAAAAGGGTGGTAACCAACAGATAACCCGTCCTAAAATTCCTAGTTAGTAATAAATGGACGTTAAAATTTAAATAAATAATAAAACATATTTTTCACGCCTTATTTATATATATATATATATATATATATATCTAATATATAAAATTCTCGTGTCACAGTTTTCGTTGCCATACTCCTCCGAAACGGCTTGACCGATTTTGATGAAATTTTTTGTGCTTATCCGGTATCTATGAGAATCGGCCAACATCTATTTTTCATCCCCCTAAATGTTAGGGGTATTCCACCCCTAAATTTTTTTTTTATTTTTTAGACAAAATTTTTAATTTCTATTTTTTTATGATAAAACATACAAAAATACATACAATCCTCAATTTTCACCCTTCTACGATCAACCCTTATTTAATTATTTAAATAAAATTATTTAATTACTACAGGTGTCACTTCTGACCCAGTAAACAGCGAAGCCGGTCTCCTTTCTTTCTCACTCCCTACACAGTTGTCGGCCATCATTATTGTTTATGCATCAAGTGTAGTAGTAACGTTGACAATTATTATTTTGCTATCTCAGTGTAACTCTCATATTAACTTTTAATCATTCCTATTTTATCAATAATAATTTAATTATCAATTTTGAGTGTATTTTGCACGATTAGTTAATCAGATTTTAAATGGCAAGTTCAGAGGTGAAAATATACTCATACCACGGATTCCTATTATACCTACAGATGTGTCAATTCAATTCAAACGTATTCTGTTTCCCATTAGATTGGCATTTGCAATGACTATCAACAAATCCCAAGGTCAAACGATGTCTGTTTGTGGATTAGATTTGACAACACCATGTTTTTCACACGGACAATTATACGTGGCATGCTCTCGAGTGGGTAAACCATCCAGTTTGTTTGTGTTAGCTAAAGATGGACTAACAAAAAATATTGTTCACGCTATAGCATTAAGAGATTGATATTGTTTAATAGTGTTACTGTCGTAATTGTTTAATTAATGATATATAATTTTAAGGAATAAATTATAATAACTTAAAAATAATGTTTGCCTTATGTTATTTTTATATTCCTTCATCGTTCACAGCGCTCCATGCTTATTTCACGCATATACCACATTCTTACATACATACAATATACACATTCTAACATACATACATACTTACAATAAGTAAGCTATTTTTTGTCTACACTAGAAATTACTAGGAAATTATTTTTATGGCAAAACAACGTTTGCCGGGTCAGCTAGTATATATATATATATATATATATATATATATATATATATATATATATATATACACACTTTTTTATACGCCTTAAGCCCAAACAAAAAAAAATAATCAGCTGTTTCTAATAAATTTAGACGAGCTACATTTGGCTGTAGTCCACTCAAATTAGCTACGAATATAATGTTGATGAAACAAAATCGGCGGAAGTCTGGAAACGGTTTTATTTATTCAAATAGGCATCAAATGCCAATAATATGACGTCTGCCCCAATTTCTGAGTTGAACTAGAGTCATAATGTGGGGAAGACCTCGGAGCTTTTCGAGTTTTCTAAAAGTCCTCTCAAACAAAACGTTTCATCAAAAAGTTTTCATCATTGAATTTGGCGTCGATTGAGTACCAAAACATTTCATGTTGGCAGAATTGCTTTGAGGCAGCGTAACGAAAAAGGCACCAATTGTTTCAATTTTTGCATAAGTTCAGATTTCGACAAACTAATTGAAACGGTTTAGTTTTTTACAGGAATTGCAGACAAATCTTGAAAGGGCTGAAAATGTTGAGATTTTAGCCACATAATAGCTCCAGCTCAACTCAGAGATTGGAGTGAACATCTTATAATTTATATATTATTTCTATTTGAATGAATCAAACCATTTCCAGACATCCGCCATTTTCGCAGCAATTATCTAATTTGCTTGGTCTACTGACGGATATGCTCATTTAACCCCTGCGATACGATTGTTTCCAGATTGTGGTGGCTGTTGGTGATTACTATAGGTCTCCTTACGGCATACCACTACTCTCGAAGACAGTACATCAAGTGGTCGCAGACCACAATCGCTGCTGACAACGAAGACGACCTCATCGACTTGAGCGACTTGCCTTTCCCTGCATTCACTGTATGCGATAATCGAAAGCTAAATGCATCTCTGAATGAAGAAGAATCCACGTATGTAATCCATGGTTATACAGATAGTTAATATTTACACTAGAGATGGGCAAACTCGTTCTTTTCAAGGAGCTGCTCATTTTGGGATCGTTCTTTTTATTGAACTAGGTCAAATGAACTACATAGTTCATTTCTAATTTGAAGCTACCAATAAATAAGAAAATTCATAACCTATCAATCATAAGGCAAATATAATTAATTATCTACAACAATTTATTTATTTATTGTGTCCCGCTTCAATGGTGATAACACAAAGAACAGTATCCTCTGAACTTAGCTATTCAGGAAATCAGCATGGTTATTGGTATTGGAAGTGTGTGTGGTTATGTAATTTTTTAGATGTAGGGTTCACCTATAGATAGTGTTTAGTATCGATGGAAATATAATATCTTATAAGCCAACATTTCAGACGCTCATCAAATAAGGTTGTAGAGTCCTGTGTTCTTGAGGTATGTCAGTTTAGTGTTGAAGCACTGGCTATCATTGCCCAGGAGTTCTTGCATATCATACGGTATGTTGTAATTGCTTCTTCTCTGGCAGTCATTCAGTAAATGTTTAATCGTAAGTTCTGTGTTACACATCTTGCATATTGGTTTGTGGCGTCTTGTCTTAAGAAATTCGTGGGTAAGTCGAGTGTGTCCAATCCGTAAACGAGCAAGGACAACTTCTTCCCGTTTATTGTTCTCCAACAATTGGGAAACTCAGAAAAACGAATAACACCAATTAGAAGTTTTTCCAAATAGAACATTTTTGTTCTCGGTTTCACAGGAAAACGTTTAGTATTTTGTTACTAGCACCAGGTTTTTTGTTTTTTGTTTGTACTTACCACCACATCTAGATCAGAGATCATCAGTGCAGGCGCAGAAGCCAATCGAATGTAGCCGCCACTTAATTTGCGGAAAGACCATTTATGTATATTATCAACGAGCTTGGGTGACTAGAGCTTGGATATAATCTTGACCGAGCGAAGCGAGTGGAACACGTAGCACTCAAGGTTACATCGAAACTCTAGTCAATCCAACTCGTTGATAATATAGATCACTAGTTTTTCGGTGAAAAATGGGCTGATATACAATTTAACATGGCTTCAATTTTTTCCAAATGAACAATAGAAAGTAAGCAAGACGGTTACTACAAACATAGCGGTCATATTGCCCAAAATTCGCCTGCACTGTTAACCCAGATCTATAACCTGGATGTGGTTGAGCTAATGCGTAATTACTTTCTTTTTTTTAAGAATTTAGATTTTATTTTAATATTTTTATTAACAATTTAAAGGGTAAAAAAGTGGACGGTGCTTGATTATGGTTCACATAAAATTGGTAAAAGCGTAGTCCCTGAAAACGTTCTGCAAAAAAACAAAAATTAAAATACCTGTGGACATTTTTGAACTTTTTCTTCCTTCTGAACATCCAGGAATTCCAAGAATACATAACTAAGGAAAACAGGCAAAAAGAACGAAACAAACTACTTCTATGTTTTAAGCACTTATTTCTCCAAATATAAACGTATTTTCGAAAATTGTTTCAGAACTTTTTTTGCAGAGAATTTAGTAAGCTACCGAACGGTCACCTTCCACTTACCACGATTTTCAAACCGCTTTCGAGATATTTACGAAAATATACGAAGATCCTACTGTTAGAATTCGGGCAAGTCCACGGATACCTTTCAATATTCTGCAGTTTGGCAGTATGTTTCGTTGTACTGTTTTGACCTTGACCAATTTTGTTATAGTATCGAACATTTGTTGTGCTTTGTTCACCTTCTCAGACATTGGAAATTGAGCTTATTAACCGGGATTTAATAGCGTAAATATTAAATGGAAACCATTTTCATGATAAAATTTGTTGATAACGCACAGAATAGATCTGGAACGATTTAGACACAAGATATTTCTGCCAAGAAAGATTTGAGCGATGGCTTGTAGAACCTGATCCTGCATTGTGTTACAGTATTATCGACGCGTGAGCTGCCTTAAGTGAACCAATCGACCAAAACCTAAAATAATATTCTATGGAACATTCCTATTTGTTATCTTCATGTTTTAGGGATTCCCTTTTAGTAGAAACTCTCATCTTATGTAATGGTGTTATTTAACTAAGTAATACCATATCTTCAGGTTTGTATATATTGCCTTATAATATATTTATTTATTTATCTTAACTGCAACAATGGTGATTTGCAAATTTGAAGAAAAGTATGGAAACGACAGCTTTTAAAAATTTAGTTCTAGAAATAATAACTTGACAATGAATAAATTATAATAATCATAAATATATTTTGTAAAAGTATAAATAAAAAATAAATTTAAGTGAGAAGAAGAAAAATATATAAATAATAATTTAAAAAAAGACATGGGAGAATATTCTAGTTACATTTTGAGATATGTACCTGAATTATGTAAGTGTTTAAATATCCTGTCCAAGTAATGGCTACCATCCATCCTGGTTATTTGTAAATGCTCTCGTTGGTGGGTATGGTGAACAAGACATAACAGTAAGTAGACTAATTACTAATTATAAGACATCTACTAACAGAATACAGAGGATGAGAACATTTACACATACTCATGTAATATATTCATACGGAGGGTATTTGAGACTCAAATAACACATTAATTTTTCCTCAATTTTTTTACAATTTAAAAATTGAACTTGGTAGTTTGTAGAGAGGTTGACACTGGACTCTCTAATGGAAAGGGATAATCTTTATGATAGATTATTGTAGGGAGTTGAATTCTTAATCGTTTGAATTTTCAGAGTTGAATTTATTTGGTAAAAGTCTCACCTGAGCCACAAATTGCAAAATAATGCTATAAATTCAGGACAAACAGAATTTTTTATTTTTTTTTGAATTAGGTATTCTTATTTTGAGGGTTTATTAGTTAACATTTTAAATTTAAAGAAACAGATCTCACCCATTCCACCTGAATTGTCTCCTGTGCTCTGATTGTGGTTATTTTGTTCTCCCCCTCTTTCCACTGGCAAACTCTTAAATAGACTCAACCTCAGAAACTAATAATCTAGTGTGACGGTAGAAATAGTCAGGGTTCAGCCGTGGTATCTATACAACTAATTTTTTTTTTTTTTTATGGGAAAATGAGTTTTATTGTTTGCCGGTGTTTCGTCATGCATCAGGGCTTTAATCATGCTGAAACGTCAGCAAACCACAAAACTCATTTTCCTATAAAAAATGGAGTTTTATTAAAATACCATGACCGAACCCTGACTGTGTGTTGCATCACCAACGGTCAACGATCTCCTCTCAATGAATTATCTAGTGCAAATTTCTGAGCTAACAGGCGCTTCTTCAGATCAACTCCTTTATTTTTACCAAACCCTGGAGTATTTAGATGGTGCTCAGAAGCTAAAAAATGTAATAAATTCTGTTTTATTTGAAGGCCTATTGTGGTATTTATGTTAGCAGCAGTGAGTGGATGTGTTTACACGTGCGGATAAATGGAGTGAATGAGTTAATTTATTTTGTTGTATATATATAAAGAATGGATATGAATGTCTTTGTGCAAGTGCATGAGGTATTTTAAAATAAAATAATGATTTTTACGAATTTATTTTAATAACTCAAGGCACGTTTTAGATTTAAATTTTTAGAGGTTTTCATGAAAATAAATTTACCTGTTTTTTCTGTTAAAAGTTTGGTGTTATTTTTATAAAATAGAAATTTTTTTGTAAACCATTTTGTCAATTTTGTTTATATGCACTATAATTACTGAAGATTGAGCTTCTTACTCATAAGGCATTCCAATGAATATAGATTAAATCTTTGTGGTAGATTCCAGGTTGTTTCACTTATTCCTGTTTAATAATCTTTAATGGTTTCTTTTTGATTTTTTTTAATCTTCAACTCAATTTTTTGTTTTGTTCTATTTTTCCAAAGGCCTTGTAAGCTGGACTGTTATACTTCCATTAGGATGGGAAAATATTTCAAATAGAAATCCCGCATCAATAAAGAAAAAAAAAAATGCTAAAATGCATGGTATCTTGCTACATAAATCTCTGAGTCTTAGAAGAAAGTTGTCAATTTATAACAAATATACACAGAAGATGATAGAGGGATAGGAGCATATATAGGAAATAATTACGGGAGGGGCTGGGACGCCAAGGGGTTTGGGGGCATGGAATACCCTCGAAGATGGAGGGTGGACCAGAAAATTT
Source organism: Gonocerus acuteangulatus (assembly GCA_946811695.1). Lineage (NCBI taxonomy): Eukaryota > Metazoa > Arthropoda > Insecta > Hemiptera > Coreidae > Gonocerus > Gonocerus acuteangulatus. Next base: position 128,506,981 of record OX328123.1, on the reverse strand, counting down.
TTAAATATTTTAGTCTAAAATGGCGTGTTTTTATTTTTTATTTTAACTAATTGATCTTATTTAATTTCTTTTTGAGGTTTTTATGACACAATATTATTTATTAAATCAACATTTCGGGAGGTGGGGGCTGCAGCTCCTCTTATATACGCCCATCTAGAGAGAGTTCAGGATAACATAATTTAGTATGAATTCGATTCCATTAGAATAGATTATTACTATATTTTCATTCCATTTCTCTTCTGATTGAAAAATTCAACTTTATTTGTCAAGATAATAGTCCTTTCTGTTAGTCCTCTTTGCGAAATATAATTTTATGGCATTATAATTCGTTATTTAAAAATGTTGTAGATGCATATTAAATTAATAATAATCCATTCTTATAATTAGATCAAAAAATTTACATTTTATTTTATTTATATTTTTATTTTTATTTCAGCGAAGCAAGAAACTTAATTTATTTAATTTGTGGAGATGATAGAATTGATCAATTCAACTATACCCAGGACCACCTATTTGAGGTGAGACTCAAATCTTTCAATTAAATGAATGTAGAATGAAAAAGTGTATTTTGGAAGATCTTTTGTGGAAGAGACGATATAAATTGAGTTTATATTGTATTTTCAAAAAGTCAAAATTTTATTGAACTATTTCATATTTAAAAATGTTTTAATTTAGTATTTTAGTTACTTCTATAATGAATGAAACATTTATTTGAGGAAACATCAAAATCTTCTTTATTTATTTAAATGTTAACGTCCTAATTTATAATTAAATCAGAATTTTAGGACGGGATATCTATAGGTTACCAGCCTTTTCAATCCAGGATAGGGATCATGCTTTTTTTTTTCGTAAGAAAAGCCACCACCCCTACTGGGAATCAAACCCACGAACTTTGGCACGGAGTGCATATGCCTTAGCACTCACGGCCACCGGGCCTTCAAAATATTATTTATATAACTTCAATTGTCTGTAGGATAAGATATTTTTGACAATAATTTGTAAGAATTTGGTAAAACATTGTCACTTCACATATTGGAAGATTAGAATAAACCATAAGCAGCAGATGAATGTAGAACCTCATGCAATAAATGAGATTAGTAGATCATTTATAGTTTGTTGGCAAAAAAGCAAAGCATGCACCTATTTCCTGAATGGAATAATACTCCAGTATATTGCCCGGAGTCTTTTAATAATATTCATGATTTCATTATAATCACGTTTGATCTAATTCAATCAATATTTATTTGAACCAACATATTATCGTATTTTTTACAAATGGTCAAGGGAGATTTTGATCTACTTGTTTGGTATTAATTTGATATAACTGTTTCGTTTTGAAAGACCAGATTTTTTAAAATCTTTTTTTGACTTTTTTCCTCTCTTCTCATTTTTGTGTGGCATTGTAATCCATCATTACGTCCATTCTTTATAACAGCAAAATATTTTAAATAGAAATCAGCGTCAATAAATATTTATTTATTTATATAAATTTGAATGTCCACTTATAAATAAAACAGAATTTTGTGAGACAGGTTATCTTCAGGCTACCTCCCTTTTCTAGCCAGGATAAGAGTGTATTTTCTTTTTTGTGCCGCACGGCCATTGGATTTCCATATCAAAAACTAGGGGAATATTAAACTATAAACCTCTTAAATCAGTCAAAGGACAGTTTTCCCTTTAAGCCTGAGATGAAAACCTTCACATGATGGAAAAAACCCACAACCAGAGGTGGTTCGGGGGTGGCTTTCGGCGGTTTTGTATAAAATAATGCAGTAAGATGTTGATTCTATTAGAATATATTCTCACTTCCCTTTCAGTCCTATTCTCTTCTACTTGAAAAATTAAACATCATTTGTACGCTTGTCCTTCTAATCCACTTGTATTCCTTGATAAACTACACTTTGAATCTTAGGGGGCGACGAATCTTAGAATAATAAATTACTTGTAGAAATTATTTGTTTCAGCTCCTGGATGATCCAATGCTTAGCTGCAGGCTAGAAACACTGAATAAAGAGAAGGAGGAATTGTGGAGCTCTTCCTGTGAAGAGTTAATGGTTCGGACGCTCACCGATCAGGGTGTCTGCTACTCCTTCAATATGCTTAGTCCCAATGAGATCTTCAGGCCAGGAGTGTAGCTATTTATTACTAACTAAATATAACTAATTTATTTTAAATTAGTGGAAGATTATATATTCAAAAACACTTTATCTTCTCATTAATATCCTTTATTAGGCTCTCTGCATGTTTCATGTGCCAACTCTTCTAAAGCAATTATTATATATACAGAGCATTTGAGCCTTAATGTGGCCATTACCAATCAGCTTTTTAGAATCGATAGTTTCATTGATAAAAATCTATTTCAGATAAAGCTTTTGTCATTAAAGAAATATTGAAATAAAACCGGATTGATATCAATAGTTCCAACTCTTGCCTTTTTTTTTTTGTGTGTGTGTGTGTGTGCGTGCGTGCGTGTGTGTGTGCACGCATGTTTAACAGCATATGAACAATTGGGCTATTACTGCCGGACTATCTACAGCTTGCCACCCTTTAATAATGCCAACAGCACGTGGTTGATCACCCATTCAGGTACTGACCATGCCTGACATTGGTTAACTTTGGTGATCAATGGGAACAGGTGCACCCTTGGCTTATTGCTTATTATATTGAAAAATGTATTATCTAAAAATTTTTTCTCCTCTATTTTTAATTATTTGAATATTTTTTTTATTATATTTATTTGTACGAGGTTCTTTTACTCAAGTTATTTTAAAAGGATATCTGTTGGAAATAGATGTATTCAAATCTATATTGATATAATATAATTGAAATGGATGAAATGAGTAGATACTGAGTTATTCAATTTAAATGATATGCCTTAAAAGATCACAAATTCTGAAGCTTACTTTGCTTGCAGAGAGCATGGACATGGCTTCCATAGCAGGTCTACTGAATGGTTCATGGAAACTGGTTACATGAAAGGGAGCACAATACTTGATAAGAACTCCTCAGACGCTCTAAATTCAGGACCTTTCCCAAAGAGAGGAAATCTCAGAGTTGTGCTTCGCCTATATCATCACGAGGATGTGAAGCCTCAGTTTTGCTATGGAGTTAATGATGGCTATAGAGTATGTGCTTTATATTCACAATTTATTAAATCTATTTTTCTCCATCACGTATTCTACGTGCTTAGAATTGATTATTAATGATAAAAACTAGCCTTCCATTGATCCAATATTTCTGCCAGAATATTGATTGTGAAGTGTGTTAATCATCTGTAGTCCACAAACAAAGCTGCTAAGCGTTCTTCGAAAATAAGCTTTTCCTCCGAGAACATGTACCAACTAGATCAGATAGTCTGAAAGTGTAGAAATGATTTATTTAACAGATCATGTAAAATGATAGGTATTTAGAACATATAATTTCAATTCCCTTGTTTCTATGGTGTTAATGACCCTAAGGTTAGCACGCCTTAAAAAAAAAAAAAAAAAAAAAAAAAAATATCCCTTTTTCACAATGAATATTTTAATTCAAACAAACAAAACAGATAATTCCCGTAGCTAATTCATTCGTGTACTCTTGTAAATTGTCTGTCTAATACATTTCTAAACATTTGGATCAAACAGAGCAGACCTTCTTTTTTTTTTATAATTGATCAGGATTTCAAATTGGATATTATTTTAGGAAGTAGATGGTAAAATCTCTCCTCCCCCCACAGAAAAAAGAAAAAATGTGATCTTTCTAGGTCAAAATAAATTTAGCGAAATACAATTCATTTTGATAACACTTACTTTTTGGTTCCAGGATGGGGCGGGCTACTAATCATTCTGGTGATTATAAAAAAATATTTACATTTGAACAATAGAACAAAATTCTACCTTCTTTGATGATTATAATAAAATACCTAAAAATAATATAATTTTACAAACGTTCAAATTCACACCTTTGTTTAAGACAATATTTCATTTCCTACGAGGGGAAAATATTTAGTTCCATAACAAAATTGAAAATTGAGACGCGTTCAAAATATAATTTTATTTCGGACAATAAATACCATGTTATTTCTGTTTACTGCCAATTTTTGGAAAGCTAAACTATGTCTTAATTTGGGATTCATTTATATTATCTAAAAATATGTTAAATGAAGAAGTTTTTTGGGGGGATTTCGGCATTTCCAAACTTCCTTGGAAATGCAATGATAAGCCCTAAACTTTTCATTAATTTTCCTTTTCCTGTTCTTCTTTCATGCTCAAAGCATTTGGAACATGAAAAAGATCAAATATTATAGGTATAAAAACTACTTATTTAATTGTAAATTTAAAATCATAAAGAAAACAGAAATGATTGATTCTTTAAACTCTACAATTGTGGTTGGTTCCTGTTTACTATGATTCTTTAAACGTTACAGAACCGTTTTTGTTTCAAATGATGTGTAGGATGACCTTCTAGAAAGTGGTCTGCCGATCCTGATTAATCTTTATATATATATATATATATATATATATATATATATATATATATATATATATATATAAATATATATAATTTAATATACTCTTAAAACCAAATACTGATCTCTTAGAAAACTTAGCTCAGTGTGTTTATCGGCCAAGATACAAAACACAAAATAAATATATATAATTTTTTGGATATATGTGGGAATTGAATAACAACGAAATTGTATGTAAGGGGAAGCTTGTTACCTATACAGATAAAATTGAACAAGCCTTAGACATACACATAGAATTATATAAGAAAAGGATGCAATTATTATTTGAAGAAAGCTTTTGTAAAAACAAACAAAAGAAACCAACAATATAACAAAATTAGCAAAATTCAGTGGATCAAAGATTCTTCCACTGCAAAAATTGGAAACTAATACAGATTGGATTGTAAATGCAACACAAAAAACAATTACAAATTAAATAAAAACCTTTTTATCACTTAGTAAAAAATTTAATATCTCAAGACCATTCCAGATAAAGGATATATGAAATCTAATCACAGACACAGAGTACATGCTTGAACATGTGGGTATTTTTAACAAGGATAAAAATAAACTCAGGCATAAAGTTCTAAATTTGTTAAATTTAAAAGAAAAGATCCATAACTATAAAAATATTCCCTATGGCATTGATATTTGACAAACAGAGAAAAAGACATATCATGAAAAACTTTTTTTAAGACAAGAACATTTTAATAATTAGGGCTGACAATTCTAAGAAAACGGTGATAATTTTTGTGATTTATGCAGGTGACTAGTAAAATAAAAGAAAATGTAACCATAACTTAGATTTAATTATGTTCTAATAGGTACACACTTAACAAGGAAGCACAAGAGCACATGGTGATCGAGAACATTCCACATGCATACAGGGTCTGTCCGGAAAGTAATAGGACTAGTCGATTAAAAAAAATGTATTGAATCAACCGATACAATTTTTTAAAAACTTTCAAAATAGGCTCCTCCTGCATCGATACAGCGCTGCCAGCGCAATTTCCAAGCATTGAAGTCGTCACAGAAGGCATTCTCCGGAATAGCCTTTAGATCCGCGGTACAAGCTGCTTGGATCCCTCTGTCGTCTCAAAATGCTTTCATTTCATCGGTCTTTTCAGGCGAGGAAACAAAAAGAAGTCCGGGGGCCACATCTTGGCTGTAGGGAGCCTGGGGAAGCGTTGGGATGCCTGCCAGGCTTAGTAGCTGGTCGCCGGAAAGGAGGTGTGAGCCGGGGCATTGTCGTCGTGCAACTTCCAGTCGGCTGCGATGTCTTTTCGGGCCCGATTGACTCTTTGTTTGAGTCTCTTGAGCACTTCCACGTAGAACTTGGAGTTGATGGTTTGTCCACGAGTCACATTGTTGGTGTTTGTTGAAGCCGAAGGTCTTCCAGCACGGTCTTCATCGGCGATCTCTTCCCGGCCCTCCGAAAAGGCCTTGTGCCACCGAAACGCGCCACTTCTTGCTAAAGTATTATCTGGGTAAGCCTGCTTGATCATATCAAACGTCTCTGTCGCAGATTTACTGAGTTTCACACAGAATTTAATCCCCGACCTCTGCTCTAACGAACACTGCATTTTCGGCTTGTACCATTCACAAAAACTCGTCGCACGAAAAAGCCTGTCTTGATTCTCCGGATGCTCGGAGACAACTGACCAACCCCTCGTTCGTTAGATAGGGACCCAAACTACCGAATCCAGTCGGCGCACGCACACTACGAAGTACAGTCGCGATGGAAAAAAATCAGTCCTATTACTTTCCGGACAGACCCTGTATAACCTTAACTGAAAAAGTAGTCCCAACTAACAGTCTTGCCTCTTAACAATAGAAAACTTACAACATTACCAGAAAACATATTTCAGTGTACATACTTACAAACTATTAATAGTAATAATTTAAAAGAAACATTTTGTCACAACAATAATAAATAGAAATGCCTACACAACGTCCAGCCTACAACGTCAAAATGAATAATATTTTAATTAACAAACAAATGGTTTATGATCCAACTGTTATATTAAAAAATAAAGTTATTAAATATGCAGACGCGTTAATTAAAAAAAAGTTTACAGGTGCAAGATTTCAAATCATAATTGCATTACTCCTTTAATTTATGGACTCATAAAATTGCATAAGAGAGAAAGAACATTAAGACCACCTTTTAGCAAATGACCTCAAGCATTTTTCCCAAGATTACCCCTTTGATGGCGCTAATAGCAAAATAGTTGATGCGCTGTTAAAAACTAAACAAAAAATTACCCCTTTGATGTTTTGAGTCGTGTAGATTTAAAAAGCAAAATTCAAAACGTCCAAATTTCTCCCGAAAGCACAGCCAGATTCGATAAAAAAGAAGAAATTAATCCAGACAAACATTAACACATTAACATTGCCGAGACCCTGCCTGGCGGGTGCACCTGTCTTCCCACCAGGCCCGCGACCCGCCCCAACCCCCTTGCCTTCCTTGGCACCTGGCTCTCCCAGGACACCTCGGTTTAGCTTCAGTTTACTCTGGGGACTCGTAGGGAGTTGACAGACTCTCTTATGAGTGTTGGTTTTTCGTGAGAACATGTTTCTACCCCGGATTGGTGTTTGTATTGTTTTAATGTATTTATACATATGAATATTAAATATATTTTTAGTTTGTAGCAGTAAAAAGTAATTAGTATGTAGGAAAGTAAAATTCATATATATTTTTTTTTAACATGAATACGCTTTAACGATGACTAAACTGAAAAAAAAAAACGTTACAAAAAGTGTCCACTGGCGTTCGTGCATGCACGGTGGCCATGTACGAAAAAGAAGACTGTATGTTATACAGTACATTACGTAGGTTTGTGGGGGGGGGTACCTAAAGCATATTTATGTTCCTGAATTTGAGCAGAAGACTCTAAACGAAATAATTTTTTTTTTTGCATAATGAAAATATGTGCTGCTTTTGAAGAAAAAATATAAGTAATAATAATATCAGTAGTAAAATTAAATAAAAAATAGTTGTTGATATAATCAATATGTATATTTTTAATCTATTAATAATTAGTTTAGGATAAGGGGAAGAACAAATTTTTATTAACATTTTCAGTAATAAAATTTCATGTAGGACATTTCTACTACAAATAACGCCCTACAAATTTATTTCATGATAGAAATCTTGACGTACGCACAATAATCACAACCCGCCAGGCGGGTCATGCATTACCACGGGGTCTGCCACCCGCCTGGCGGGTTACACGTAAACATGAGGCTAATGTTACATATATCTGTATCGTTATGATTACTTTGATTTATTGTAGATTGCCTTAAAAAAAACGACTGGGCCACTTGCAATTATACTGCTCACCTAATGGGCAATGAATGCATTAAATTTTTTTTAATAATGCTGAACCTAGAAAATCTGGTGCTGCATAAATAATCATATATTTATTCAAAACAAGAGTAAAAGCATTCAGAAATTCAAGAAAGTACATAAACAAATAGAAAATAAATTGTGTACGTTAAATTTTCACTCATCAATAGCAAAGAGAATGAAGCTGGTTTGTAACAGGGTTTGTAAAATACGCTGAAAATATAATAACAATATTGAAAACAATTTTAGCAACATTAAGGACCAAAGCCAACGGCCATAGCCACGTTGAATTCACCGGTTCCTGTAGATCACCGAAGTTTAGCAACATTGGGCGTGGCCAGTACCTGAATGGGTGGCCAACCACTTGCTGTTGGCATTTTAAAAGGGCAGCAACCTATAAATAGCCCGACATTAATAGCCCAAACACACATAAAAAAAAAAAAAAAATTAAGGACCAAATAAATAAAACTAATACAAACTATGGTATAATGTACATAAGTATTTTATTGGAATAACTTCAAATAATAATTCAAAAATTGTTTAGGATTTGATAGTTCCTGAGTAGGTGGCCCGTAGGCCACGAAACATGTAGGGAAATCAGAAAATAAAGTGGTACAAAAGAAATGGAAGTATTATTTTTTGACCTACACCATATACATCCAAAAAGGTGAATTTCTTGATTGGTCAGAAATACGTGGATATAAATTTAGTATTTTTGGTCTATAAACCACCATAACACACATGGTCATAACAGTATGGTATGATAACAAATTGCTATAGTACTATCGTCATCTGGGGTGAGTTCGAACAGGTCATACATGCATAACACAGGAAATCACCAGTGCAGTGATTTATTTCCATGCACTATTGTCCGAACTCGTACGACCTGTCCAAACTCACCCCAGACGGTACTCTAAAAAGAATTAACCAGAGATTTATTTTCTCAGACAAGAACAAAACACAATTTACTAAAGAATCAAATAAATTATTAATCAGAATTCTTTTTTCCTATACTTTTTTTTTTGTTTACAGCTCACTCTTCATAATCCTGATGAATTACCAATGGTGGGCCACCGACAGCATCCGTGGGTCCCTGTTCTGGTACTTTAATATAGTGGTCAGAAAGAACTGATTTCTAATTAGTCAAAGTTATTTTCATGATTTATAATTGTTTTCAGAGACCAACTACAGATAAATACTTAAGAATACCAGCATTTAAAAAGGTAAGCTATCCTTATATTAGTGTTTCAGCTCTTTCAATGCATTTGATTGCCTTACACAATTTAGGCTTTGAATAAACTGATTTCTTAGTTAATTACAAGAGTATGTTTTCATATTTAGGAATTAGGATTTGTCCTTTTTAGCGCGGTTCCTCTCTCCCTTCATAGGGAGGAACCCCGCTTATAAGGTTGACCTCATGAAACAATCAGGAAGTGCCGACTAGACAATTTTACGTTTCAGAACCCCTAGAAAATGAAAACAACGGTGGTTCAAATTTGTATATATATATATATATATATATATATTTTGTAATGATATATTACATTAAAGAGAACCCTTTTAAATTCAAAATAGCCGCTGGGAGTTTAAAAAGCCCAGGCAAACTATAATCCTCAATTTCTGAGAACATCGCATCATATACGATTTAAATTTATAGTGTTTCTGGACCGTACTGACATATAATAGGTATAAAATAAATGTACATTCAAGCAACAATAAATTAATAACATTAAATTAATTAATGTTATTACAGGAAAATAACAAATACCTTAATAAAGATATAAAAATACAAGATACAGAATGTAGTGGAAGAAAGCATCTACTTCTTCCCGCTAAAACTCCCACTCTTATGCAGCATCTTCCTGAGTACAGACTCTTATGCAGCGTCTTCCTGAGTACACTCTCACACGGTATCTTCCCGAGTTCAGACCAGCACATTATTTTCTCGGTTTTGGCCCGTGTATTTGTATAGTCTTTTTGTTATAAATGGTCTTACGGAGTGCGTCAATATTTCTTATGTTTAACGGCTTTGGATATAAAGTTCATAGTCAAGTGTAAATGAAAATAGTGATATCGAAAGCGTATCCGTTGTCTATACTGCTAAAGAAGAAATTATTACTTAGTGTGAATATTGAAGTGAAGAACTCTGACTTCTTTGGAAGACTCAACTCAATAAAAGGTAAGAGTTATTTCTTTTGGATATGTGTTGATTTATTGCATTGTTTGGTGAGACATTTGGATTGATAATTGTATGTCAGAACTGTTTAGGAATACGTGCTTTATTTTATTTTCAGTCACTCGGAACCTTTTATTTCCTGAGGTTAGAGTACTCATTGAATAGTCGTGACTTAATAAATTAATTCGTTAACATAAATTAAAAAAAACTTAACATTAAATGGCTTAATCAATGGCTTAGAAAATGAATTTCTCCCACTTAATTAAACGGCAACCCAATGTGGCGTGTTCTATAATAAAAATATCTTAATTAATTCCTCCCACTATAATTAATCATAACAATATATGTATACATTTAAATATATATATTTGTCTGTTCGCTCTTTCCTGGCCTCAATGGTCCGATTTTGATGAAATTTGGTACAAAAATCTTTTCAGCATAGATCACAGGCTGATGTCGTTCTACCTAGTTTACATTTTAGCGCGGTTTCTCCCTCCCTTCGTAGGGAGGAACCCCACTTATAAGGTTGATCTCATGAAACAATCCGGAAGTTCCAACTAGAAAATTTTGCGTTTCAGAACCCCTAGAGACCGAAAATAACGGTGGTTCAAATTTATATATATATATATATAAATATATGGGAGGCACTGATCAAATGGATCAAAATATTCCGTGATATAGAATAAATATGCATGGTAAAAAATTGTGGTGGCCCATTTTTATTTGGCTTTTAGATGTAGTTAAAGGGAACAGTCACTATTGATATGCGAAAAATCATTCAGTGACGCCATTACAGAACACTCGAAAATTTGCTAACGCTTATTTGGCTATGTACTGCAATGATAGGAAAGCATGTGGCCGACCATCAAAATAACTGCAATCTTCTTTTTCCCGAGTTTCGAAGGAAATTAGACTCAATGAAAGATACTTTGTAGTTGATACAGAATGGAAAATAATAAGAAGTTCGGCGCTAATGGCCAAGTTGTAGATGCGCCGTAAAAAAAAAAAAAAAATAAATAAAAAATAGGAAGTTGCGCTCGGATAAACTGAAACAGCTCTGTAAGGATCATGTGCGATGAGTCCAATGTTGGTTTGTGCATTCCTTGCTTCAATCCTTAACGTACGAAAAATTGATTTTTTGAATATTTCTCTTGTTTTAATGTCTAATATTTGTTTAATTTCTTCTTAGATTAAGTTTTCTTAGTTTAAAAATGTATTTTTGGTTTTGAAAAACATAAAAAAAGTTATAACAATGTTCGCTAAATTCAAATATTTTATGGTTTCATTTGTATTGTTTGTAAGTCGATTCTATTGTAAATATTAAAATTTTTAAACATCCTTCTTGTTTTATTACATAAAAAAAAAAAAAAAACTTTTCTTATATTTTAAATGAAATTATAGAAAACATTATTATTTTCAGTTATGGTCAAAGTCAAATCCATAGTACCCCAGGCACTGTGCATTACTATATGGTAACAAGGCGTAACTCGATAACTAATGAACATAAAATAAAAAATCTGGTTTTAATTGTTATTTTTAATTATTTTGACCATAATTTAACAAAAAAAAATTAAATTTTTGAAAAAAAAAAAAAAAAAAAAAAAAATCCGGCGCTAATAGGTTAAGGTAGGGGTGGGTCTTAAGCTTTAACCATAATGTAGTTAACTATTTTAAGGTTTCAGTACAGATTTATGGTTAATTTACATTGCAAATATTGACTCTTCGTGCTTCATGGTTATGAAAACTTAGTTTTTGATTTATTGTTTAAAGATAATTTTATTGTTAATTATGCATTCAGAGAGGCATTTAAATATTTTTCTTTACACATTTATTCTTGTTATTTAAACTTGTAGATGGCAGCACTGATTGCCATCAAAACAACAAGGCTTACTGGAAAGTCTTGCTTCAGATCTCTTTGTACATTTTAGCCTGTTTTCTCCCAACGTATTGTATATAAATCTTCAACCATAATGCAGTCTTAGTTAATTATTTAAACATGCCAATATCAGATTTATATTGGTGTTGATTGCTATTGCAAACATCAACTCTGGCTGTTTCAGTGTTATGAAAAATGTAGTTTTGGTTTTTCGGAATAGCTCATTGCTTCAATCTCCAGCAAGAACATGCTCCTGAGGGTGGTAAGGTTTCCAAGATCTTAAACCCTTTTTCCTTCCCTTCCACTTCCCCCCCACTTCTCATTGCTCTTTATGATGCTTCGAGAGTCTTCAGTCAGGTGAGATGAAGCTACTACTATTTCTTAATTGTCTTTTTTTTCATTAAAAGACATTGAGAAACATTTTAGTTAATTTTAGGATGTCTTTTATTTTTTAAGTATTCATAAAATTACGAAAGGAACATTCATTCACACAAACTACTAATCAGAAAAAATTCAGAATTTTAACTAAATTCTGTTGTCTTAAGAATACACACAATGAAAAGGAATATTAATTAATTAAAGTATTAAATTGTTTCATTTATTTCCATGAAAGACATTAGTTGACTTCAAGAGTCGAATGATTGTACCATCAATTAACATGGCGATGTATGAACCCAAGCAACGTAAGTGCTACTTGTCTGGAGAAAAGGAGCTTTCTTATTTCAAAAAATATTCCTACAATAATTGCCAGCAAGAATGCCTCACTAACTTGACCAAAGGCACGTGTGGTTGCATTGACTACTACATGCCAAGTAAGTTCCAGAGTTGGGCATTATTCAATATTTTTTTTATTCAATGATCATTCAAATAAATTTTTATTGAATAATAATTTATTCATTGATTACGTTATTCATGCACTGAATTTTTTTTTTTTATGAATAACCGGGTTGGATAATTATTCAATAAATTTTTATTGAATAAGAATTCATTCATTTATTCATTGACTGATTTTTTTCCTTTTTTTTTTTTTTCTATGTATATAAAAATCACGCGTCTGCCTGTCTATTTGTTCTTTATACAAAACCAGACCGTTTGACCGATTTTGACCAAACTCGGCACACAGGTAGATCTTGATCCGGGAAGTGTCGTAGGCTAATTCAAAAACGACTACCAGCTGTCTGTCTGTATGTTTGTTCCTTATGAAAATCAACATCCTTCATCCGATTTTGACCAAACTCGGCACACAGATAGATCTTGATACGGGTAGTGTCGTAGGCTAATTAAAAAAAATGTCTACCAGCTGCCTGTATGTTTATTCCTTATACAATTCCACATCGTTTGACCGTTATTGACTAAACTTAGGACACAGATAGTGTCCCTACCTGAGTTCCACGTTTGGTCAAAATCGGACGAAGGGGATTTGTATAGGGAATAAACAGACAAACACGTAATTTATATATATATATATATATATATATATATATATATATATATATATATATATATATACATATATATATATATATATATATATATATATATATATATATATATATATGTTTGATGTTATTTTTCGTCGCTGGGATAGTATTTTTGGATGGAACGGCATTTTTCTCCAGCGGTGGTACTCCTCCTCACTTCTTCCTGGAATATTTCGATGGATTCATCTCCATCTTCTTCAGCCAAGGGAATGAACTTCCCTTGGCTACCACCGAGGAAGAAACAAGTACCTGGCTGAAGAAGATGGAGATGAATCCATCGAAATATTCCAGGAAGAAGTGAGGAGGAGTACCACCGCTGGAGAAAAATGCTGTTCCATCCAAAAATATATATATATATCTATATATATATATATATATATATATATATATATATATATATATATATCAGTAAACAATATCACTCAAATATATAGTTTTCATTAAAGGAAAGAAAAATTTTAATGTATTTAACGAAAAATTTCAATCAATAAATCATTTTTATTCAATAAAAATTTTCATTCCAATAAATCATTTTTATTCAATAAATCATTTTCATTCAATAAAAATTTTCATTCAATAAATCATGGTTATTCAATAATGAATAAAAATAAAAATTTGCATTATTCATTGATTCACTGAATAATGAATGAAAAATTATTCATTATTCAGAATGAAATATCAAATTTATTCATTATTCTGAATGATTTTTGCCCAACACTGGTAAGTTCCATCTTTCTCGCTCCTCTACTATAAGGCATTTCTTACCAGCAGAGTTCTTTTCTTTCCTGTGATATTTTCCAGGATCCATTCTGGATTTCTCAAAGTCATTATTTTTCTAGTTAAGGAGAAATAGAACTCAGCCCATGAGAGATGCGTAAGAAACATCACTCATGAGAAAGAATTTTGAAGACGAGTTTAAGTTTTTTTTTTTTTTTTTTTAGTTCTAACTTATTCCAAATTTTACTTTTCAACACATTTTTAAAAAAAATTGTACATAACGATTTTTGAAAAGGGGAGTGGGACGGAAGGGGAGGGGAGGGGAGAGGGAGAGGGAGAGCACTGCATTTAAACAAACATCATAATATTTAATTTATAAATCATTCTTCTTTGAATTATTCGCTTTGTTTGAATTTCAGGGCTCCAGATGCCTGGTGAACCAGCGAATATAACTACAGTTTGTACTTATCAGTTTGATTTGATGTGTGCACTACACTTTTATGGTATTTGTTTCATTTATATTATTATAAAAACGTTATTAAGAATTTATAATTTAATAGATACATGCTTAAATGAGAAAGGAAATTTGTTACATATTAATTGGAAATATAAATTATTAAACTATTTTAACATTCAAGCCAAACAAATTCAGTCTAATATATATATATATATATATATATATATATATATATATATATATATATATATATATATATATATATATATATACATACATATATACATATATGTATATATGTATATATATACATATATTATATTATATTAATATCAGTTGTCCAAGATGGAGGACAGTGTAGAGGTCATAGAAACAGTGCTCCGCCTTTTGGTACCACTAGGGGAATTTTCAGTGCTCAAAAAAAACTTAAAAAGTGATGTATAAAAAGCCATAGGACTCCTTCAAGATTTACAAAAGACTATTCAAGAAAAACGTGAAGATCCTGGAGTATCTACTCACATAATGACTACAAGTGAGGTTAGCAGTAAGAAATCCTATGCAAGTACATTAAAAACTAAAATTAAACCTACAAATAATTCTTTTAAGCTTATTGTTAAAAATAATAATGAAAAGGATAGCATTGAAGATACAAAAAATCAATTCAAATCAATAATAAAACCACAAGAATTAAAGATTGGAATTAAAAATTTAAAAATGACATATAGAGGACATTTAATTGTAGAAACTCAAACTAAAAACGATATAGAAAAAATTCACCAAACATTGATAAATTCCAATACAAATTTAAAATCAGATTTTATTAAAAAATTGAGACCAAGGATTATAATAAAAAATATTCCTTCGGAAATTGATGAACATAACCTATCAGAGACTATTCTATCACAAAATGAGGAATTAGGATTAACTACCGAAGATTTAGGTCACTATTTCATAATAAAATCTAGATATAATGAAAATCAAAGACACGCAGTACTGCAAACATCACCACAAGCTAGGAATATCATCGTGAAACGTGCAGAAAAGCTCAAGTTATTCTACACGATTAGTAAGACCGATGACTTCCTTTCTTTTCGACGCTGCAGGAACTGCCAACGGCTCAACCATTCAGGACTTTGCAGAGGAACCCTCACCTGCCCTCACTGCACAGAGGAACATGAAGCCAAGGACTGTCCACGAAGAGAGAAGATAGAAGAACACAAGTGTATAAATTGTATTAGTTTTAATAACTAGTGCAAGCCACATCAAAAGGTATCTATCTCCCATTCTGCTCTTAGTAAAGGTTGCCCATCTTATCTTAATGCCTATAATAGATTAATAAATAACACAGATTATCAATGAATAATACAACACTGATTTATAATATCTTTATTATTATAATAGAGCATTTATCAAATCCTTCTTTAATAAACACACAAACAAAACATAAACTCCAGCTGATAAACAAAACACATTCGAGCTTTATTATGCATTTTCTGAAAAACGAAATATTCATTCATATACTAAATCCAATATTGATTGATGTGCGATTGTTTTTGTTTGGTAGAAAACATATGATTCTTTCCAATTCTAATCTAATTAATGTATCTTGTTTACTAGTTTCTTTTGTTTATGATTCCAATGGCTGTTGAAGGAATTAAAACATATGATCAAAATTATGAAATTAAATTTATTCAGATTAATATGAAACATAAAATTAATTCTACTGTATTTCTATATGAATACTTAAATAATAAAAAAATAGATATTGCTCTTTTACAGGAACCTTACATTGGTAATAAAATTAAACCTAAAAGATTTAAGATTTATTCAAGCGTTAGTCATAAATCTCGTTCACAAATAATTATTAATAATAAACAAATTGATGCATCCCTCCTTTCAAAATACAGTGATCCAGATACAACCGTTGTTGAAGTCATATATGAAGGGAAACAGTTAATACTGATTAGTGCTTATTTTGATATAACGCATGATATTGATGAAGATTTAACGAAATTAAATAAAATTCTGAGTGAATTAAAAACTAACGATATAATTATAGCAGTTGATAGTAATGCTAGATCAAAAATTTGGCATGACAGTATTACTAATAAAAGAGGAAGACGACTGGAAAATTTCATTGTTTTAATAAACTTAACAATATTAAATGAAAATCAAAATTTGCCAACTTTTGATGGCCCACGAGGGCAAAGTAATATAGATTTAACTTTAGTAACACCAAACCTCATAAATAAAATAAATAATTGGAAAATTTCAACTTCAGAAAACTTTTCAGATCATTTATCAATTAAATATAACTTTGCTTTTAAACAGATAAAAAACAAAATAAAAGGTATAGGATTAGTATATAATACTAGAAATGCGAATTGGGATTTATTTCAAAATACTTTATCTGCAGAAATCTGTAAGGAATTTAAAATAACTGAAAATATAGAAACTAATATGCTACAATTTTTATCAAGTAATAACTTGAATTTGACATTGAATAAATTTTCCAAAATCATTTCAAAAACCTGTAATAAGACTTTTAAAATTAGAAATTACCAAAAAAATAATACTAACAATCGGTTTAATCCGAAACCTTGGTGGGATGAAAATTTAACTACTCTTCGAAAAGAGGCAAAGAAATTAAGGAAAATATATCAAAAAACAACATGTAATGAATCTTTGAGACAGAAAAGAAAACAAGCTTATTTAGAAATAAAACACATCTATGAAAAAAACATAAAAGCTAATAAAATAAAATCATGGAAAGAATTTTGCAATAATATAAGTCCTTGTAATCCATGGACATGGCCTTACAAATATGCTAATGGAAAATTACATGAACAATTTACACTTAATATGATAAAGAAACATGACGATTCATACACAAATAATACAACAGAAACATACCAATATATACTCGACTCACTCATTAAAACAGACAACTTACAAAATGATAATGAAATACACGAAACAATTCGCAATAATCTACCAACAGACCTACAGACAAATGACGACCTACCGTTAACCGATTCAGAAATTAGTTATATTATTCAAAATTTAAAAAGAAATAAGTCCCCAGGTGTAGATGGAATTACAGGAGAAATATTCAAAAATGTGTATAATTGTTTCCCAATTTTTATCAATGAATTATACAAAAATTGTTTCAAATTTGGTATTTTCCCCGAAATATGGAAAAAGTCTAAAGTAATTCTTCTAAATAAACCCGGAAAATGCAAGAATGATATTTCATCGATTCGACCCATTTCTTTAATTCCTACAGCTGGTAAAGTCTTGGAAAAAATAATTCATTCCAGATTATCTCATTATTTGTTCTCGAACTCACTCCTACATATCAATCAATTTGGATTTACCTCTCAAAAATCAACAATAGATGCATTACACAGTACACTACAATTCATATCTGAAGCCAAAAACACTAAATCACATACAGTTCTCATATCACTAGATATTAAAGGAGCATTTGATAATGCATGGTGGCCATCAATTTTAAATTCTTTAGCTAATTCCAATTGTCCTAACAATATATATAGATCTATTAAAAATTACTTACAAGGCAGACAATCCTTTATCATAACACCAAATATGAAATTTCACAAATTTCAAACACTAGGAACGCCTCAAGGATCTAGCCTTTCGCCATTACTATGGAATCTAATTGTAAATAATTTATTAAAGATAAAGTTACCTCCAGACACAACTATTTTAGCGTATGCTGATGACATATTAATACTAAGTAAATCTAAAATATTCGAAAAGCTGCAAGTCAATATTAACGTAATTACAAGTATTATTGATGACTGGGCGGACCAACGTAAGTTAACATTAAATATTCAAAAATCATCTTTCATTATATTTACACATAAAAGAATCCATCCACAAATACACGTAAAATCACAAGGACAAAACATTAAACAGGTTGAAACATTGAAATATTTAGGAATAACATTAGACAGAAAACTGAACTGGAATGCACACATTGACAGACTACAGACAAAATTATTAAAACTAGTAAATAATCTGACGATCGCTGGAAAGACTACATGGGGACTAAACACAGAAGCATTACATATATTGTATAAAGGAGCCGTACTCCCATCATTAACGTATGCTATTAATATCTGGGAATCTGGACTTGCTAAAAAACACAATTTAATGAAATTACAACGAGTACAAAGATTGATGGCCATTAAAATGATAAAGGGTTTTAAAACAGTGTCGTATGAAGCAGCCTGCGTCCTAGCGAAAATAGTACCTATAGAATTAATTGCAAAACAATATACAGCACAATTTAAACTTCTTAAAACCTCAGAAAACGTAGACGATTTCAGAAATAGTCAAATTGAAAAAGAATTGCAAGTTGTAATGTGGCTTCACCCATCTGATTTTCCAATTTTTAAAAGTCCTTACAAAAATAACAACATAGAATTAACAATTTACACTGATGGAAGTAAGGAAGGTGAAAACGTAGGCTGTGCTTCAGCGGTATTTATTAACGACGAACCCACAGACGTACATAAATACAGACTGGGACAATACTGTACAAACATACAAGCAGAACAATACGCAGTACTTGAAAGTTTGCGACTAATAAAGACCAAATACAGACACTATAATAATGCAATTTTATACACAGACAGCAAGACGACCTTACAAAAACTGACTAATCGTTCGATACATGACTCACTAACAGAAGAAATAAGGAAACATGTAACAGAAATACAAAACATTAACATAAACATATATTTTAAGTGGATAAGAGGACACTCTGGAAATATGGGGAACGAATTAGCTGATAAAGCTGCCGTAAAGAGTCCCCAATTACCAGTTTGTTATGATAATATATCGAAAAAACACTTAAAATATATGTTACAAACTAAGACTATACAAACTTGGGAAAACCGCTGGACAAATACTAACAAAGGGACACACTTAAAGCTATTCATACCGCAAATTCAAACATATTTAACAAAAAAACAAACTATGGCTGATTTTTACACAACACAACTTGTCACAGGCCATGGATCAATGAACTCTTACTTACACCGTTTCAAAATCACAAACAGAAACACTTGTCCATGCGACTTTCTTACGGAACAAACTTACCAACACTTAGTATACGACTGCCGACTACTAATACAGGAACGGACAAAATTACAAACGACAATTGTGAAACAAAACGGAGTCTGGCCGTCACCAGAACAAACTCTGTTTATGTGCCATAATAAGGCATTAAGAGAATTTGCTGAGCAACTTTACATGGCAATGGGAAGATTGAATGCCTATTACAAATAAAATGGTATTAAGCATTTTATGTGGTAGTACTAAAATTTAATTTTTCTACTTATTCATTGATTCTTTATTATTCATGTTTTTGTTTTACGTCATTTTATATTCTGTTCTTTTGTTAATTTTCTCCAATCGTTATATTTTGCATAGTTTTAATTTGTAAACTTTTAAATTTTAACTTAAACTAATAATATGTCTAAAAAACAAAACAAAATATGTTAATATGCAAATGCAAGTGGTATGCTCATTGTTGCATGAGACTTGCAGACAATAATAAACTCCCTTCTTGCAGGGTTACTGTAAGGAGGAAACAAATAAAAAAAAATATATGTATATATATATATATATATATACACACACATATATATATATATATATATATATATATACACATATATATATATATATATATATATATATATATATACATATATATATATATATATACACACATATATATATATATATATATATATATATATATATATATACATATATATATATATATATATATATATATATATATATATACATATACATATATATTACATATATATATATATATATATGTGTGTGTGTGTGTGTTTGAAAACAATTCATTTGCCAATTTTATTGGATTACTATATACTTCTTATTATTTGGGTGCCACAATAGGCCTCGGTGCAGTACTTTCCGGGTTTTCTCCAGGCACCCGTTTCTAATTCTAATTCTACCTCATATTTGTTTATTCCAGGTCTTTGGGACCAAAACAGAGATAAATGTGAGTGCTTTCCTTCATGTGCGACTATAGAACATGATGTGTATGCATACTACAGCCACAGGGATTCAGATATACCTAAGTATGAGAATTTTCAAAATCTTCATACATATAAATTACAAATTAAACTTTACGAGTAATGAATTGGACAAATATGCGAAAATATTCTAATGCTTTGAAGAAAAGTAAAATCTTTATCTTATATTGCTTTTATGATATTTCTAGGAGTGAATTGAAAAATGTAGAGCAGTAATTACTATTTTTTATTCAAGTGAAAAAGTACTTTGATTTATTCAATCATCTCTTGATACAATTGTCGTCAAATGAAACAGAAGAAAAAATAGGATTAGAACTTCTAAGTTTTCATGGGTTCATAAGTTTTCTCTTTGAAGGAAAAGAAATACTGCAAAGAAGTATTTTAAAATGTAATCGGTAGTTTTGAGAGGGTGTTTCTGTTATCCCAGAAACGGGGATTAGAGAGGATGGTACTCACACTCAGTGACTTACTTTGAAATATTTATTGTTTAGATAAATAAATTCTTTAACGTTACCTGGCTTCAGCTAAATATAACATTACATTGTGTAACTGAAAGATTAATTATCTACTATATATTTGTCAAATACCACTCACTCACTCACTCACTGACTCACTGAACTATCATCGCCCAGCCCAAACCACTCGACAGAAAAATTTGAAATTTTGCATGGATACTCCCTATAGAACGTAGACACTCGCTAAGAAAGGATTTTTTGATATTCAAATTTTTAAGTATTTTTATAGGGGTTTAAAGTTTTAGTTGGTTAGAGCATGCACGCCTAGGCAGCATGCGTTGCTAGGATGATAACAGAACAGCTGGTAGCGTACTATATCTATTTAATATTATTATTTTTAATTGAGGTTTATTTCAACTATGACAGACTTTGAATTGCCAGAAATAAACTGTGATTTTGATCCTCATAGAGTTTACGCTCTGGTGATGGTCCATCTGAGGTGATAATAGCCCGAACCACTTGACACAAAAATTTGAAATTTTGCACGGACAATCCGTTTAGAATGTAAACTCTCCGTCCGAGAAAGGTTTTTTTGATATTCAAATGTTTAAGTACTTTTAGGGGGGTTTGAATTATTAAGAAGTTCCTCATTGGCTCAAAAATAGTCCAATTTTGATGACATTTGGTACAAAAATCTTTCTTCTCATTTGAAAGGTCAAGTTCATTAACCAGCTGAATACTGGAACATGGTTTTTGGAGCAACATTTGTGCGAAAAAATCAGAACGATTACATTTCCGAGTTCATATGCTTGCAGGTACAAATGAAACGAAATAAACCATTTTAAAGCGATTTCTGTAACTGTTTACAAGAAAAATTGTTAGAAATACTTTTCCAAACAAATTTTCTGTTAGGGTATTCAGAAATTATGATTGGTTCACTTGAAACTTGTACCAGGTATTTGACATTCATCTAATATAAGATATTTAAACTTTGGTATCGTTTGGAGGTAAGAAGTACTATATGGGCAAAACATTGTATTAATGGTGATATAAAGTTTTCAAATCAGTATATTTTCTAAAATATTTCAAAAACGGTTGGGAAATCGTTTTAAGTGGAAGGCGGCTATTTGAAAGGTTCCTAAATACTCTACAAAAAAGATTCTCTTGTAATGTTCGGTCTGGCGATGTAAATCGAAGAGATAAATGCTTAAAACTTCAAAGTTAGTTTTATTCTTTTCAACGTGTATTTGTCTCTGTTTACCTAACTTTTTAAGTGTTTTTTTTTTTTTTTTGTTTTTTTTCCCCAAGGGAAACAAGCACGGTTACCTCCAGGGTAACTTTTAAGTCCGTGCAACAATAAGCTGTACAAAATTATGTAGTAGCGTTAATTTTGATCATACCTTATTTAACGCAATATAAAAACTACTTATCGGCCGTGGTGAAGCACGGGTAGTCAGCTAGTATTACATAAATTAACGTTCTATGCTGTGATATGAATCTTGGTAGCCTCATTGGCAAGGTAATCAAGCATAAAATAAAAACAGCTGGGTTCCATCCTGGCAAACTGATATTTCTAAAAAATGAATATCTTATTAAAATACAAATTTCTTTGCAAGAATAACTACACTCAGCAGCAAAAAACTAAACAAAAACCAGACACTCTGATAATTGTCATTCTGTTCTGACACTCTTGTAAATCTGTGTTTTCTAAATTTATGGTAACAATTAGATGTGTTAGGTTATTTAAATAAAGTATTATTTATAAAGAAATACTTATTATTTAAAAAATAAACAAATTATTATTAATGGCTTAAAATAAAAAAAGAAGACTTGCTTTTTCAGCTCTTAATTATTAATGTAGGCTCATGTTTTTTGATGTAGGTTGGCTTCTTAAAATGAAGTATTAGGTACCCCCTCTTGTACGGCAAAGGCCCAGCCCAGAGCAATGGCCATCTCAGCTTTATTTCCTCTTCCCTATTAATACTGAAGGGTTATTTCAGTTAACTTAGTCCATCCCAACTCTGCTATAGCCAGATTACTGACGTTTTTTTGTTTAGTTGCTGAGTGTATATTGCATACATTATTTATTTACATTTATTCATTACATATTTTGTTCTGAAATTCATATTCCTGCTTCATTGAAGTAATTGTTCAATAAACATTTGTAAGATTATCTCTTATTTCATTGCATTAGTGAAAACATATTTTTTTTCAATTAATTGTGCTGCTTTAACCCTTTCTGAACCATTGACTGCTCCAGCAATTTCAATCGATCCTTCAATTATGGATGAGTTACAAGAATCATTTTACGTTTTATACAGAATGTTTGAAGGCATGTTGACTACAGTCATTCCTACTAGAGTATTTTAATAAACAACCTTTAATATAGTCATAGGATTGGTGTGTTACATGGAATTGCATCCTGTTAGAAAGTTCTTTTTTTAAAAATAGTGTGAAAAAGAAAGATTTTTGTGTCTATATGATGTGCAACTGCATGTATACAAATAAAAAGGTTCAGCTGTACAAATGATTGACTACATTTTGTATTAGTGCTTAGGCTTTAAAATAACAAGAGGTAAGAATAATAGCTTAGGGAAATAAGATGTCAGTTCCAATTATAATACTGTAGTTGAGGTTGAACAATACAATCAACAACTCGTGATTGTTGTACTTCAAACAACAATGTCAGAAGTGATTTTTTTTTTTATTTATTATTTTTTTTTTTACAGCCCACCGACGTCTGGGCCATTAGCACCATCGTCGGAAGTGAATGTTGTGAACAATGTCGTGTAACAATGTTGGAAGATGATACATTGTACAATGTACGATGAGACATTTTTGCCATCGCACTTTGCTTGCTCGGACTTTTTTGCCATTGCAGATTTCAAAATTGAACTGAACCTGATAATGATATTTGATCCCTGTTAAATCAAGTCTGTTTGAATCTCACAATGTGGCTTACAGACCTCACTATACTAATTTTAATTTTCTTGTTTATTTATTTCATGGTTATCCTAGTGAGTAGGCTTTTGCATTCTTATTTCTTACATAGTCATTGGCTTATGCATTTGAAGAATATTTCAAACTATGGCTTATTATTGAATTATTCTTTGGAATACAGTACAAAAATGAAATTTGTTTTGTAATGTATTCGTAACATATGTAGTGGAGCTTGTTTTAAATTATATTTTTCCGCGGGAGAAAAGCCGGCTGCACTAAAGTTTTAATGGAGCTTTCCCGCGGGAATAATTTTTACCATTAGTTAAGGAGTTAGTATCCAGATAGTGAGCAGATAACCGGAGGATTCGGCATCTCAGCAGATTAAGCCAACCTCCTGTAAGTTGTTCTCCTAGCAATTTGTATCCTGCTGCCTGCTCCGAGAGATCCACCATAACCGGCCCAACATCTCTGTACACTAGGATTTATTCGCAAGTACTGAACATTTTACTTGATTTAAGGCAGCTTGCGATAACCCCAAGTTACCTACTCGGTACAAGCAGTACCAGCGAGATCCAAGCTCCCGCCTACCAACTCTCCGCATGGAGATCTACTCATCAGACTAAGTGACGTCATTCCCTACTACCGATCTCTTTTTATTTATGAACAATTATTTATTGACAGTCGTCTTATTATTTATTGAAGTTAAGTTTTATTATTTTATTTATTCAAGAGTAATATATTTATTATTTTATGAGCACGCCTATTATTTATTTATTCTTTGTTGGGACCTTCTGACCAATATACAGACAATTTAATAAACCCCAACACATCTAAAGAGTAAACAAGTTCTGATTCATTCTGAAAAAATATACTCTCTCATAAGAGATTATTGATATTTTCAAGAATTAAGCTATGTAATTTATAATCTTTTTTTTCTCAGGGCAGAAGGAGAATATGAAGGCCTTTTAGTTACAGAAGTGAGCGTATTTTCTTCTGCTGAGTACTTCTTGAAAAGTGAAAGACGAGCTTTATATACGATGGTAGATTTTATAGGTATGAACTGTTTGATAATAATATTTCCAACAAACTTTACCAATTCATATTTTTTCTTTCCTTTTGCCAATTTATTAACATTTGAATATGTTGGTTGTTGGATATTACCAATTTCATGATATTCCAAGACTTTGTAACCACTACTGAAGTTGCTGCTGATATCATTGATTCAAACATTGATTAGAGACATCCCTCATGACCTTAGATGCCCCTATGGAGCGGAACCCGTTCGAACTTCTTGGTTCCACAGGACGACATTAAAATAGCTGAGCCTCCATCGCCCATCTCTTCTCATTTCTTCTAATACGATTTCATTATTTCTCTTTTTAAAAAGTAATCCCTCACCATTTTCTCATCATGGGCACGAAAACGGCTATCAATCCACTGTGCATGTCGGCCTTTTGTCACAAAAGTGGCAATCAGTCTTGAATGGGTTAATATTGAAAACAAAGTTTTAAGAGTCAAAACAGCTGTTCAAGCTTGTGTTAGTTAACCTTTATAAAAATTCTCTTGAAGTTTATTAAGATTTTTGAAGATTTTTCAAAGCATTTTGGAACAAAAATATCACAGAGTCTTAGGTTTGACTTCCGAGATGTGAGAACATATCCAGGTTGAGGTGTGAGGGTCCAATTCCCGAAGAATTGCCTAAGACTGGCTCTACCTGCTTACCTTACCAGGGAGTACAAACTAATTTAAGCCTTATTTGTTATATTTTCATTTAATTTACTCTTATACTGGGTATTTTCCCTAGTATTTTTGATTTAAACTTGTACTTTACCCTTTTCCCTGAATTTCAAGCGGTTTCATGGAGGTTTCAAATTCTCCAGATCCCAAACCGCCTGACCCAGGATTTAATTTTGAATTGCCACGAGGGAAGTGGTGTAAAAAATTTATTGTCATGAGCATAGCCCCAAACAGTGAAAATAAAAACTTTAAAAGCTTTAGCCCATTTAAATTATCCCGATTTATAAAAAGTTATGCCCCCCAGACAAAAATAAAATTCTTGAGATCTGGTATAATTCTTTTGGAGGTTTCTCTCGAGAAGGATTATATTAATCTTAAAAATATCCGAAGTTATGAAAACTATCCCATTAATTTTTCCTTACACCGGTCTTTGAACTACTCTAAAGGTATAATAACTGCAGAGGAGCTCCTTAGCTGCTCTGAGGAGGAATTGTTAGAAGAATTAGCACCACATAATGTAGTCCATCTAAGAAGAATCTATAAGACGGTGAACGGTGAGAAGAAGGCAACCCCTTCTCTGATAATAACCTTCGATAGGACCGAGCTACCCCGGAGAATACAAAATGATTTTCTAAGTATCCGTGTTATACCTTATATTAGACCTTTGATGTGTTATAAGTGTTTTGAATATCGCCATGGTGTAAAAAGCTGTCGTAGTCCTACCGAGATATGCGGTAAATGCGGCCTTCATCACCCTTCCGTTGACGAGAAGAACAATTGTGCAACTTTTAAATGTAAGCACTGTACCGGTCCTCATCCGGCGTGGGCTACTTCTTGCTCAGTATTTAAAAAAGAGACGAAAATAGAAGAAACAAGAGTGACACAAAAGGTGACCTATAGTCAAGCCGAGCGACTCCTGGGTCCTGGGTTTTCTCCCTTCCCTGCACCTCCTACTCAGCAACCTACCGAGCCCTGTACATCATATGCCCAAATAGCTAATACCTTTCCGTCCCCATCTACCTCGAACGAGATAGTAATGGAACAATTTCAACGTATGGCTTCCCTCATGGAAACCTTAACAAACAAAATCAATTATTTAGAAGAAAAAATTAATCAAATCTCAACCAATAACGAATATCAAACGGAAAATAGTGAAATTAAAATCTCATCGGCTCACCTGCCACCCCAAAGCTCATATGAAAATTCAAAAATGTCCAAACAATCTTTAGCACCTAATAAGCAGACAGATGGAGGCACTGCTACAGGTAGGGGTAAATCCTCTACTAGTGCCAAAAGGGAGAGACCTTCATCCCAGGGCTCGAACAATTCCACACTAGGATCTAACTCATCTTTTGGTTCTGGGGCGGATTCCAAACCGTTACCACCCAAAATTAAAAACATTAATAAAATATGATAGTTCCTTATACACCTATTTCTCACATGCCATCCTCTTACTCTTTTTTAAATATTATTTTACCGACTTTTGATCCTCCATTATATGGTACAAAATTAAACATTATACATTTCTTTCAATTTTCAGGCAACTGTCATAAAATTTTAGTTAACAAAATAACAGGAACTATTTTTAATTGTTTTGATCATGATGGATAATAATATAATACAGTGGAATGTGAATGGTGTTATTTTCCATAAGGTTGATATGGTTGCCCTTTTACAAGAGACATGTCCTCTGGCTGTCTGCATTCAAGAAAGTCGCCTTAAGGAATCTGATACATTTAACATAAATGGCTACAGAACGTTCCGATATGATCACCTAGGTGGCCTCATTGCCAGCGGTGGGGTCTGTATTCTGACTAGGAATGATATTCCGGCAGTTCCTATAGATATAGACAGTGATCTCCAAGCTATAGCTATCCGTATCTATAAGCCTATACAAGTCACTATCTGTTCTCTGTACTTGCCTCCTAATGTAGCCTTTACTGAGGCCCAGTTACTACATCTTCTCCATCAGTTACCTCCACCTCTCCTCTTACTTGGCGACTATAATAGTCATAATCCGCTTTGGTTCTCTTCCTCTCTCGATTCTCGTGGCAGGGTTGTTGAATCATTTCTCGATTCCTCACAATTAGTTATACTTAATAATGATTCTCCAACTCATTACTCGACTCAAAATCATAGTTTTTCACACATCGATCTTTCTTTGGCTACCCCCTCCCTCCTAGAAAAACTCTCATGGAGTACAGCCGAGGAACTATATTCTTCAGATCATTTCCCAATTATTATTAACATTCTAGAAAGAATCCCGTCACAACCAAACTTCACAAGATGGATACTTAAGGATGCTGACTGGGATAAATACCAAAGGTTGGCTGACCTGTCGGATATAGACCTCGATAATCCTGATGTTGATAATATTAATTCACAGATTACAGATAGGCTGTTATCAGCGGCGGCTAGCTCCATACCTGTAACTAAAGCCGTAAGAACAAGGGTTGTCGTGCCGTGGTGGAGTGACGAATGCCGGGATGCTGTGAGAGCTTGTAAGAGATCACTACGTAGGTTTTTACGTCACCCTTGCTCTCAACACGAGGATGAGTTCTTTGCTGCAAGGCGCAATAAGAGAAAGATTTTAAATGGTGCTAAAAGAAAGTCGTGACAAGAATTTGTATCAAACATAAACTCCCTCACTCCGCCAGCTCAAGTGTGGGACACGGTAAGAAAAATTACAGGTCGCAACCGGCAAAATAATAGTATAAATTTCATCAAAGTCAATAACATACCTATTACCGATCCTTTAGAAATAGCAAACTGTTTTGGTGAATATTTTCAAAGAGTTTATTCCGATCTAAATTACTCACAAGAATTCCAGACCATAAAAAGAAACAAAGATTCCGAACCTCTACTCAATGAACTTGACCCCTTAAATCCTTTGAACTTCCCTTTCAATTTCTCTGAATTTCGAGATGCTCTTGACTCCAGGAAAGATACCAGCCCTGGACCAGACAATATATGCATTAGCTTTATAAAAAATCTGTCTTGCAATAATAAATTCCAAATTTTATCTTTCTTGAATAAGATATTCATGTCAGGATATATTCCGAGTATTTGGAAGGAATCAATTGGTGTTCCAATACCTAAGAAAAACAGGCCCCAGGATGATCTATCTAGTTACCGAATAATATTTCTCACATGTTCCTTATGTAAACTGCTGGAAAAGCTTATTTCTAACCGAATGTATTGGTATATAGAAAGTAAAGGCTTTCTTGAGGAATGGCAGAGTGGTTTTAGAAGAGGTAGGAGTACTCGAGACAACCTAATTCTTCTTGAATCTAAAGTATATGAGGCCTTCGCTCGGAAAGAAAAATTGTTAGCAGTTTTTGTCGATATTCAAAACGCATTCGACTGTCTTTGGAGGCGGGAAATAATGGAATCACTGCTCGGAATGGGAATATCTGGTCATGTTTTTAATTTTATCCAAACATTTCTCAACAATCGAAAATTTAAAATTAGAATCGGAAGGCAGTTTTCAGACACATACAATCAGGCAAACGGTGTCCCCCAGGGGTCTATATTAAGCCCTTTGCTATTTATTCTCTCCTTCAGTAGAGTCATACAGGTATTACCTCCGGGAATTTCAGCAAGTTTGTTTGCAGACGATTTAAAACTCTTTGCAACTGATAAAAACGTTGACACCCTTAGATCCACTATTCAGGAAGCCATAGACACTTTATGCAATTGGTTAAGAGATCGAGGCTTTACCATCTCTCCCACAAAAACAGAATGTATTATGTTTGCCACTAGGCGAGTAAATGAACCCCCGCCTTTATATCTTAACGGTAATCCTATCACATACACGGATTGTGTAAAGTATCTTGGGCTCCTTTTCGATAGAAATCTAAATTGGCGTCAACATATTAAGCAGCTGAAAAGTTCTTGTCAACAAACTATAAATATACTTAAAATGTTAACTAACACTGCTTGGGGTGGAGATCGGCTGAGTATGTTGAGGTTATATCGAAGCTTAGTCCGTTCTAAACTTGATTATGGTTGTATGATCTATGGCTCGGCATCGGAGAGTACCCTGAAAATGCTAGATTGCGTACACCAGCAAAGCTTAAGGATAGCCAAAGGGGCCTTTAGATCTAGCCCAGTGGATAGTATCTGTGCTGAATGCGGAGAACCACCTCTCAGATATCGCAGGGATTTGTTGACACTAAATTATTACAGTTCTGTCCTTTCATTACCAAATCATCCTTTATATAATTATCTAAAGTCTCCGTTAACACCTGTCTTTAGAAATGTAAAAAAGAAACCTTTCAAATATAGAACTAACGAACTCCTACATTTTTATAATATAACGGTCCCCTCCATCCTCAAAGTTGAAATTCCTGCAAAGGAACCTTGGTTAATGATTCCTCCTAAAATAAACCTTACCCTTACAAAATTTAAAAAAAGTCATACAATCCCTAATCTATTTTGCACAGAATACAGAACAATAGCTGAGATACATGATTTGGCAACAAAAGTCTACACTGACGGATCCAAACTTCAGGGAGAGGTTGGTGCGGCATTTGTTGTCAGTGGCCAATCATATAGGTACAAACTAAATTCTATATGTTCGGTTTTCTCAGCGGAATTACTTGCGATTTACAAGGCCTTGTGCATAGTTACGCCAACTGAGGATGGTATTACTATATTTTCGGATTCGCTTTCCTCCCTAGTTGCAATTTCAAAAACCTTTCCCAGACATCCTCTAATAATTAAAATAAGAGAGGTTATAGATGTATATAACACAAATAATAATACTATTAACCTTGTTTGGGTACCAAGTCATTGCGATATTGCTGGAAACGAACAGGCTGACAAAGCCGCGAAAGAAGCAACCACTCACGGTACTGAATTCGCAATGGTGCCTCAAAATGATTTAAAGTCTTGGATCAAAGAAAAGGTTAAAGCTCACTGGGAGATAACTTGGCGGCAGACCATTTCAAATAAGTTACGCGAAGTGAAAGGTGACACTAGACCTTGGCAGACCTCATATAGAACAATCAGACGAGAAGAGGTAATCCTCACTAGATTCCGGATAGGACATACTCGCCTCACTCATGGTTATTATATGTCACGAGATGAGCCGCCGATATGTAGAACCTGTGGTGTTCTTATAACTGTCAAACATATATTAACAGAGTGTAGGATGTATGAGGAGGCGAGAAGACAATCCGGGGTAACCGGAACACTTGACGAAATACTGACTGACAGACTCGACAACATTGAAAAATTAATAACTTTCTTAAAACAAGCCAGAATTTACGACTCAATTTAAGTTAATTTAAGACGGTGGTGGGTGTTGGGAGGCAGGGGTGAGGAGAATGGAGTGGTTTCCTGCGTGATGGGGGTGATGTTGGTTAGGCACTGGAAGGCTCTCGGGTCATCGATGAGACCCCGGGATTCGCGAGAGCATGGACGGAGCAAGCACGTCCACTTTCTCACAGGCGAACCCGATGTACAAACATAGAAGTACAGCTGCCAAGCAATAGAATGAGAAGGCTTCTAGTGTCTGCCTGCTTTGCCTCCCCACGTTGGTTGCCTCTCCGGGCCCCTCACTCTCCCCTTCCTTCGTCACATTACCGATTATATCTACAGACTTACTTCAAAGTAATTACAACACAGACAATTACAGCTAACATCATTATGTAAACACCATTAAACTCTACTGGCGTTAATGACCCCAACGGTTGACACGCCTTAAATTTAACCAAAAAAAAAAAAAGTTTTAAGACTTACATTATTTTATATTATTTTCACACCATTTGGTGATCAAATTTCTTCTTCCTTAGTAATTCACTGTGGCATAGGAATAAATTAAAATTTGTCAATAAAATAAATATATTTTGATATTTGAGCCAAACATTTGACCAACGTTTACATTTGAGTAACTCAGTTTACTTAATGAATTAATTATAATTCATTATATAAAAATAATATATTCTATTATTTTTGAGTAATTGAATTAGTAATGTGCAATTACATACTCAGATGTGGTGTAAACAAAATTGAAAATTATATATTAGGTTATTACATTACAATTAATAAGCTGAAGTTATGTTATTTAATTTATTCATATTTTTTGGTAACCTAACATTTGCAAAAATATACACAAGCTTCTATTTATCAAGTGAAATTCCCCTAAACATTCATTTTGAATCAAAATTAATCAGTGTTAATTTCTTGTTTGTTATTATTTTTTAACATTAATTAATTACTTAGAATTTTTAAAAGTAGCTTTTCTTAATAATAACGATCAATCTTAAACTTTTTTGAATATTCATAAAATTAGACTAATTTTTATGTTTAATAGGTTTTTAGGGTGTGTTTTGATAAATTGAATCCATAAAAATGCTTCATTTTTCAAATAATCTTTAATAGCATTTCCAGATTTAACCCCCCCCCCCCCCATTTTTAAGTCAGAGTCATAACTTTTTTTTTTGTCTTAAGTTTGTATAGACAAGTCTATGTCAAAATGAGTTTTGTAAAATAACTAATTTATATATACTTTCAGCCGATTGTGGTGGTGTGTTTGGCTTGTTTTGTGGAATGAGCCTTATCAGCATTGTGGAAATTGTCTACTATGGTGTAACTTGGCTTACCTGTTCTGCAGTGAGATGCGAAGAAAAGAAAGAAAAACCAGACAATGCTGATGAATAATGTTCACCTGACGTAAGCAGATTTAATTTCTTCAATATGTTTATTTTAGCTGAGATTTTGTTCTTATTCCATATCTTTTCTTATAGTATGCTTAACTATAAATTATTTTTTAGCGTACTTGGATCCTAAAAGATGTTGCAACAACTTTCTCTTCTGTGTCACCTCCCTCCCTGTTTTATAACTATATTTGGATGAGAACTATGTGTGTGTATGTATGGATATATATATATATATATATATATATATATATATATATATATATACACATACATACATTTATGATTAGGATTTAGATGTGGGTGATTAAAATAATATAATAGTCCCACATTATAATGCAGTCATTAGGCATACGTTTATTATTATTTTATAACTCAAATTATTAACCATATTCTTATTTACAGATCCTGTTCAACAACTTCATTTAATTTGTAATATAGTAAAACAAGTTGATCATGTGTAAATCAATTTACACCATCTTGCTGAACTTTAACATTAACATCATTGTGTTAATAAATGATATTGTCAGTTTGAGTGGTACTTAATAATTACTGTCATTGATTCACCTTTATTTTGCCCAATAAGAATGTTTGATTGATTTATTTTTGTGTGTTTCCTCCTCCCTCCATAGGAAGGAAACCCGCTTATGAGGTTGACTTTATGACGCAATCTGGAAGTGCCAATTAGAAAATATCACCCCCATAGATATATAGAAAATAATAGATCACGAAAATAATGGTGGTCCAGAATTATGAGTATATATATATATATATATATATATATATATATATATATATATATATATATATATATATATATATATATATACATTCGTGTGTTTGCTCTCTTGCATGCACTCAAAATGGTCCGATTTGGATTGAAATTTTTGGTTTTGGTCATTTGAACTGTTCTTTGTGTTCATTTTCCTCAGGGTTTCTTTTTTTTTTTTTTTTTTTTTTTTTTTTTTTTTTTTTTTTTTTTTTTTTTTTACATTCAACAGTAAAATTATATTCCAGTAAAACTTGTTGATTCCAATTCATTATTGTATTGCCTTAAGAATGAGGAAGAAGGTGGATTGAGTAATTTCCACTTCTACAAGTTGGCTACTGTCAGTTTCCCAAGCTCTGTGACGCCTAATATATCCCTTTTTTTCAAGATCTTATTCGATTGGGTGTTGATATTTTTTACAAAATATACTATTTTATTCTTTACAAATGACACTAGGAATAAGGCTTTAAGATACGCAGTTCTTGCAAGTTGGACTTTTTTAATAGTTAGTGACAATTATTTGATATTTAAGGACTGTTTAGTAAGATCTTCAACATTACGGGTTGTGAGGAATGGATTCTATTATTCAATAAATGGAAAGATAGCATTGCTGAAACTTGTAATTACTAAAAGCATTTGTTTTTTGTTTTTTTTATTTTTTAGAGATTTCTGGATGAATATATCTATTGAGGTTGCACTCATGAAAGAATTCCTGAAAAATGTCTTCAAATCTTCATTGATCCTACTTGCTAGTTACAGAAAATAACCCCAGCTAAAATGTATATATGAGTTAGTTTTTGTGGTTTTTAACACACAAAAAAGCAGGCACAATTTTTGTTCTTTTGCTATGAAACTGGCATAACACACCTGAACATCATCAAAATCAGTCCATCTGGAGGGGGGGGGGGAGGTTTCTTCGGAAACAGATCATTCCCTATCAATCAAAGTTTTGAGGTATATTAGAATGAAATTTTGCTTAAAACTTGCTTGAATATACAGAAATATATATTATAAAAAGCAAAATAGGTCTATTAGGAACCAAAAAAATGAATTAGGCTATTTGCTGGAGTGAGGAAAAAGGCTAAGAAGGCCTACATAACCTATTCAAGTTAGGTTAATAGTATTTTCGCAGAA
The DNA here is from genome assembly GCA_946811695.1 of Gonocerus acuteangulatus. NCBI lineage: Eukaryota > Metazoa > Arthropoda > Insecta > Hemiptera > Coreidae > Gonocerus > Gonocerus acuteangulatus. Next base: position 128,472,635 of record OX328123.1, on the reverse strand, counting down.
AACACTTGCAATTTTTTTTATTATTAATGTTCGTTTTTCAGTTGAGAGGTACAGAAATTAAATCACAACTAATGTAATAATTGAGGAAGGAGGTTGTTTTTATTAATAATAAAAAATAACATAATGACAGACACATGCAACAATGAACATACAACTTCATGTTCTTAATATTGCTTATATTATTAGATTCAAACTTTCATCCATTTGAACATTTTCCAGTCAACTTCTACAATTTTGATATAATATAACAGAAACTGCTAATTTGTTTAATATATAATAATAACAAACATTTCATTTGAGCAAGTAATATCTGTTTTAATGCCATTTTCAAATAAAAATTTCTTATGAAATATTATTTGATTGCCGCCAAATATTCATGACTTTGTAGACTGCGGCGAGGAGCTGAAACAAACAAAAGATAAACATTTTTTTTTTTTTTTTATGAGGAATTGATTGTAATTTCAATAATAAATGATTAAGAATAAAAATAATAATATAATATCAGAATATAATTTTTTTTTTACTGAACATCTGGGTTATTAGAGCTGAATCCATGGTGCAGCTGGGAATTTTCTCAATGGGTCTTGAAATGAGAATTTTCCCTGCTGCTGGTGGGATTCGAATCTCACATGATTTTTTTTTGTTTATGTTTAACGGTGTATCAACAGTTGCGCTATTAACGCCGGGCTATCTACAGAATGCCACCAATTTATAATGCCAACAGCACGTGGTTGGTCACCCATTCAGGTACTGACCACACCTGACGTTGCTTAACTTCGGTGAACCTTACATGACAAACGTTTACTAAGTGTGGTGACTTACCTCGCCGTAGGATTCCAAAGATGCAGAGAAATTGAGCAAATGTGCATCTATGGTGAGTGGCTTTAAGGTGTTGGACATCATTATGTGGAGGGTTTTCTTGAAGCTCTTGCTGTATGAATGCCAAGGATTGCTGTAGAGTGCTAGGAACAGATTTCTACTCTGCAAAAGAACATGTACATAGATTTATCTCCTGCACAAGTAAGTGAGTTCATCTAACAAAACATTTTAGCACAAAGAAAGCTAAGGTGGATTATTACTTCATAATTCATTAGAAAAAGTATTATCAAAAAAATTAAAATTTGTTAAATAATTTGAATGTAGCGAGAAGCTTGCCTGTTAGTGGTGGTAACTTATACCAGGAGCAATAAAGACTTGTCTTGTCCACAGATACTTTTTTTTTATCGAGCCAATCATTATCAGGCATTTTAAAAGTGAACAATGAAAAAAAGTCACAACTATATGCATATATATATATATATATATAGACACACACACATAGAAGGGTCTTTATTGCTCCTAATATTAAATTATTATAAATGTTGTACATAAATACAAGGGAAGTTTTTCCCTGGTTGAGATCTAGACATCTAAATTTCTATGTTACCAATTTGGGTAAAAAATGTATTCAGTTTACCAATGGTCACCTCACTTAAATCTATTTTTCAACTGTTTTTGAGTTACTTAACAAAATGTACGATAATCCCAGCATTTGTTATGACTTTTAATAAAAGAATATTTTTTAAGAACGTTTTCTTCTAACAAAAGTGAATACATCTCAGCACTTCTGATGGTTGTGGGACCTGCAGAAAAATTTTGAGGCCAATCTAGATTTGTTGTGCTTTGGTTCTCAAAAATTTAAATAACATGATTAATAGGGGTCTCCCATGGTCTAGTGCCTAGCGCGCTAGATTCATAAGCGGGAGATGGTGGGTTCGATCCCCACTGGCGACAGGAATTTTCTCATCTCAGGGCTCGCTGAGAAAATTCCTGACTGCACCCTGGACGTCGGCACTAATGGCCACGATTTGTCGATGCGCCGTAAAAAAAAAAAAACAAAAAAAAAAAATGATTAATAATAACTTAGCACTTTCAGGACCAATAGCTTAGAACAAAATTTCCATCAGGGCCCGTTTTCCTTTTGTATAGTTATTTCGGCAAACATGTAAAAAATAAATAAATAAGTGAAGAAACTTTTAAAATGATGAACTTCTAGTGGATTAATTACAATTTAGTAAAATGTCACATACGCCACAACAACGAGCCCGCTGAAGAATTTTTTCAGGCGGATTCAGTATCATACGATACCAGACCTGCAAACCTGACCGGGAAGAACGTAATGAGGTATCAAACTTAATAATGGTTGAAGAAGATTAATTCAAACCTCTTCTTTGACTTCTTCTCCAAAGTGACAAATGAAGTAGGAGAAGGCTTGCTCAGCTACAAATGTCCCAGTATATTTCATCATCACATTCATCGGCAGGTCCTAGGAAATAAGTAAAACTATAATTGAGAGTTAAACAGCTAAAGGTTCAACGTTTCTTGTGCGTTTAGTGCTATTCTAAAATGAACACGTAAAAAATGAGACGTTTGGGCTGTCTGATGTTGTTTGTCCTGAAGAGATCCAAATATTTCAATGAATGTAATATTTATATTTATATACTAAAGAGGTACTACAAAGGATACTTTAGTTTCAAGGCTAAGAAATGAAAAGGGAGAGTACAATAATTTGAATAACATAGTTAATGTTCGTTTATTTACATATGTCTCTAAAGCAAATGATTGCGGATAAATATTTGAATTGTTCGTTGGAAGTTATATGTTTCTACTTTATTGCATGACCATATAAAATAATTAATCAAAATTTTCAAAACTGTACTTAATAACTGATGCAGTATGACTTAGGAGAAAGATAGGCTCTCCCAACATTAATGTGTGGAGGGAAAAAATATGATGCTTCTCTTTCCAGTCCGCTGTCCTAAATTATAATTATACCTAATATAATTATAATCCGATAATGGTATTAATAATTATAATATAACACCAGTAGTTCAGTGGCCAAGAGAATGCTAAACATCTCCCAACGCCAGCCTAACCTGCGTGCCACAAAAATGGTGGCGTAAGAGGAAGGAAAAGGTAAATGCCATGTAAGTATTAGTTACTTCAGAAACAAAGAAGGAGGGATGAAGGTAAATATTCAATATGCACATACAAAACATATTAAACCAATCGATTAGAAAATTAGTCGTATTGAGTGTGTAAAAATTAATAAAACACAACAAACTACATAGAGATAACCTGAGGATTTTTTTTGGGCTGAGCCTATCGGAGTTTACATTCTTTTATTAAATTTAATCACAATAAATATAGTTTTTTACACATAGATAAATAATTAAAATATAATCTAAAGGAACTATAATTTCATATATTATTATTTTGTAAATGGGTCCATCTCCAGAGATTAGTCACCCACATCTCATTTTTGGAAACCTTCAATTGCTACAGAAAAAGTTACCTTAAATTAATTATTAACATTTTTTAATGATATAACTATTTTATTAGTTTTGAAAGATCGTCCTTTGTAAGGATATATTTAAATTTAAAATAAAAATGAAATATCAGAGGAACAATAGATATGATAAAGTTTTACCTGAAATAGAAGATACAGCGTTGTTGCATATATTACAGTACCAATGGTGAACACATTCAGTATTCCTGAACCATTGAATGGATGGCATATTTTCTTGAACCTGAAATCATTAATTTCCGCTTGATCTGAATTTTGTCTGTACATAATTCTCAACTAAATAACTAAGTTTGGATAAGCTACTTGGCTATTTTTGCAAAATTAAGTGATATTTATCAATTTCAAGCATTCAAACAGTTATTGAATGTCGTGCGTATCTGTAAGTATATACGTATTTTATTGTTATTCTTTAGAGTATTGTTATTGCTATTATTTAGAATTCAAATTAAGGAAGGGTACAGGGCGTTTATTTAGTGATCGATGTTAGGTAACATGTATAAGCGTTTGAAATCTGGCAAGCAATTCGTTTCTGAGTAAATTAGCATTTTGGCAAAGAAAGTGTACTTTAGAGAAAAATTAATTAATACTATTTTCCAAAAATAAACTAATACCTAATTAAATATTATAAAAAATCGCAGGGAAAACAAATAATTTTCAGGGTGTTATTATTCTATCTATTATATATTTGTCAAATACCACTCTCACTCACTGACCTATCTTCACCCAGCCCAAACCACTTGACAGAAAATTTTGAAATTTTTCATTCACACTCCCTTTATTACGTAAACACTCGCTAAGAAATAATATGAACAATTTAGAACTTGGAATAATTTTAGGCAAATAAGATACAATTACAACTAAAATGAAATATTTTTTATGAACTAAGTGATCTTATTTAATTTATTTTTAAGGGTTTTAAGGCACATTTTTACCATAAAATCAAAATTTCGGGGGGGGGGGGGGGTGCAGACCCCTCAGCCCCCCCTTATATACGCCCATGCTGGTGACCTATATATAACATGTTATCTCTAGGTTATTTGTTTCTAGATACTGGTCCAGAGCGCCCCTGTGTCAAGAAACATTATACTTTACTTATCAATTGATTTATAACTTATAGTATGATGGGGACCATGCTATAATGAACTGCAAAAAATTATGTAGCAGCATTAATTTAGCTGATACATTATTTAACGCAATAAAATAACAACTTATCTGCCGTGACGAAGCATGGGTATTCAGCTAATAATTTATATTGCATAAACATTCAAAGCCTTCTTCAAAGAACGTTAGGCAACCTTTTAAACTTTTCTGTAAAAAATGTATGGCTTTGGAATGGTCAACTTCTTCATGCCAATTATAACTCAATCGCTTACGACATTCTAGGAACATGTTCGAATAGTACAAATCTACTCTTGTCTATTCATATAATAACTTTTTAAAATTCACACATCTTGGTTTGTATGAACGTAGAACTCGTAAAAACGTTTTTAAGCTCTAAAAAAGTCCATCACGCAGGAGCTGCATAACTAAGCACTTTCCTCAGAATTTGGGTAGTTTAGACTGCTTTCCAGAACAATTTGCTTAAAATATCCTACATAAATAAATAAAAACATGAATAGTTCTCTTATAATTTTGTAATGAGTAACTGATCAATTATTAATTTGCTTCCAGAGTTATGTTTACACATTGTAATAAATACAGTACTACACTATGTAATAAATACAAAAAACCTCATATTATCGTATTTTGATCTAACGCAGGAACAGGATAGTGGTAGAAAGCGCTCCTTGCGGCGGCTTTGTGAACCTACGTCTGGCGGGCTTTTCTATTGAAATATATTACAAAGTAAACCCCCCCTTTCCGATTGACCGATTCAACTCATTTTTACAACACTTCTTTCTCAAGAGTTACCCACGATGTATACCGCGTTTCGTTACAATACAGCAGAAATTACGATCGGTATGAGTATATTAGTAATTTGGGTCCGGAGTAAACCCCCCCCCCCCCCCTCTTAATGAACCGATTTAGTTTATTTTTACAACACATATTTACCTGTAGATTACCACTACGAATACCGAGTTTGGTCGAAATATACCAAAAATCACGGCTGGTAGTGGCGAATTGGTATTGTGGGTCCGGAGTAAACACCCCCCTCCTAATGAACCGATTTAGTTTATTTTTACAACACATATTTACCTGTGGATTAACACTACGAATACCGAGTTTGGTCGAAATATACCAAAAATCACGGCTGGTAGTGGCGAATTGGTATTGTGGGTCCGGAGTAAACCCCCCCTCCTAATGAACCGATTTAGTTTATTTTTACAACACATATTTACCTGTGGATTAACACTACGAATACCGAGTTTGGTCGAAATGTACCAAAAATCACGGCTGGTAGTGGCGAATTGGTATTGTGGGTTCGGTGTAAACCCCCCCTCCTAATGAACCGATTTAGTTCATTTTTATATCTCACTTTTCTCTCTATATTAGCACTACGAATACCAAGTTTCGTTGAAATATAACAAATATTACGGCTGACATAGTCAAATTAGTGTTTTGGGTTCGGGGTAAACCCCCACATCTGCTGGACCGACTTTGGTGGTTAACGAACTCGTTCAATCGTTTGCTAATTGAATGCTATATACCAAGTTTCGTGACGAAAAAACAAAAACTCTGGCCGCTATCGTGTTAACAGACACATATATATATATATATATATATATATATATATATATATATATATATATATATATATATATGCATATATATATAAATTTCAGCGGGGGTCATTTTCGGTGTCTACTAGGTAGGATCGATAAAGATTTGAAGAAATTTTTCAAAAATTCCGTCATGAGTCCAACCTCAATAGCTACTTTCCTTCGGAGGAAGGTGCTAAAAACGAAATTCCATTGGATTATTGCGTTTTTGTCTCCCTTCTCTGAGTGACAATGGTTCGATTTTAATGAAATGTGGCATAAAAATACTCGGTCTAAAACGAATGATGAAATTCGTTCACTAGCAGACTCATCCCATCGGGATGTTTTAACGACAGAAAAACCATAGCGCTCACTTTTCAGGGCTAAGCTTCCAAGTAAATTTGTTATAGATTCGGGGGATCGAGTAATTTTTTTCTTATAGGGAGGAACAACTGTTCAAGACGTGGGCTCGATGACGGAATTGGAAGTCCTGACAAGAACTCATGACGCTTTATAACCCCTAGGTCTCAAAAACCTTGAACGACAAGAGAATTTTCTATTAGAGTTAGCATGTTCAAAAATGCATAGATTTTGACGAAATTTGGCGCAAAAATACTTCGTATAATTCCGACTAAACACGTACATTTATAACTGCACATTTTAAACTGTAGGTGAGTGGCCATTTCAGTCTCAGTTCAACTCAATTTTTTTCAACTATATACATAGTATAACTGAGAGAAATGAAATTATTCATCTTTTTAACTGAAATTACAAACTGAACTGAGCGTGTGTGGCGGTTTTAGCTGGCGTTTTCTCAGTTTAGTTTGTGTCGATACCCGGTCTAGAGGGTGTGCATCAACATGTCGCATCAAAAACAAAATCAAGTTATGGTTTAGTTCATGGGCGTATATAAGGGGTGGTGGCTGAGGGCGCTCCAGCCCCCCCCCGAAATCTTGATTTGATGGTAAAAATGTGTCATAAAACCCTTAAAAATAAATTAAATAAGATCATTTAGTTCATAAAAAATATTTTATTTATATTGTAATAGCGTTTTAGTTGCCTATAACTATTAAAATTTGTAAATTGTTAGTATTCCATACCCCGGAAATGGTACCAGCCCCCCCCCCGAAATTTTGCCAGCCCCTCCCGAAATTATTTTCTATATACGCCCATGGCTGAGTTTGTCGAGCTATTATAGATCGGACCTTGTGATAGAGATTCTTGTCGAAAGTTTGAGGCACTCATACGAACGTCTTGTTGCTCAAAATAGCAGATAATAGACCCCATTTACAAACACATTTCCGAAAGTTTTGAAGTGGGTGCTCTAGACCGGTGCACAGTGGGGCAAAACGACATCTCGTGTTTCAAAAAAGTCCGTCACGCAGGAGCTGCATAACTAAGCACTTTCCTCAGAATTTGGGTAGTGTAGATTGCTTTCCAGGACAATTTGCTTAAAATATCCTACATAAATAAAATAAAAACATGAATAGTTCTCTTTTAAATTTGTAACGAGTAATTGATAAATTATTAATTTGCTTCCAGAGTTATGTTTGCACATGGTACCTACTACACTACGTAATAAATACAAAAAACCTCATATTATCGTATTTTGATCTAACGCAGGAACAGGATACAGTCACTCTAGTGGTAGATAGCGCTCCTTGCGGCGGCTTTGTGAACCTACGTCTGACGGGCTTTTCTATTGAAATATATTACAAATTAAACCCCCGCTTTCCGATTGACCGATTCAGCTCATTTTTACAACACTTCTTTCTCATGAGTTACCCACGACGTATACCGCGTTTCGTTACAATACAGCAGAAATTACGACCGGTATGAGTATATTAGGAATTTGGGTCCGGAGTAAACCCCCCCTTCTAATGAACCGATTTAGTTTATTTTTACAACACATATTTACCTGTAGATTACTACTACGAATACCGAGTTTCGTCGAAATATACCAAAAATCACGGCTGGTAGTGGCGAATTGGTATTGTGGGTCTGGAGTAAACCCCCCCCCCCCCCCCCCCTCATAATGAACCGATTTAGTTTATTTTTACAACACATATTTACCTGTGGATTAGCACTACGAATACCGAGTTTCGTCGAAATATACCAAAAATCACGGCTGGTAGTGGCGAATTCGTATTGTGGGTCCGGAGTAAACCCCCCCTTCTAATGAACCGATTTAGTTCATTTTTATATCTCAATTTTCTCTCTATATTACCACTACGAATACCAAGTTTCGTTGAAATATAACAAATATTACGGCTGACATAGTCAAATTAGTGTTTTGGGTTCGGGGTAAACCCCCCCCATCTGCTGGACCGACTTTGGTGGTTAACGAACTCGTTCAATCGTTTGCTAATTGAATGCTATATACCAAGTTTCGTGACGAAAAAACAAAAACTCTGGCCGCTATCGTGTTAACAGACACATATATATATATATATATATATATATATATATATATATATATATATATAGATATATATAAATTTTAACGGGGGTCATTTTCGGTGTCTACTAGGTAGGATCGATAAAGATTTGAAGAAATTTTTCAAAAATTCCGTCATGAGTCCAACCTCAATAGCTACTTTCCTTCGGAGGAAAGTGCTAAAAAGGCTACAGCCTCTAAATCTTAACTGATTTCATTTTTTTTTTTTTTTTTTTTTTTTTTTTTTTTTATATATATATTTTTTAAGTGAAAGCTAATAAAATTTAGAACAACTTTGTCTAGCCAAATTTGTTTTTTGCTTCCCCTGATTATTAAATTACGTGTAAATAATTCACAAACTTTTACAATTGAACAAAAAATAATATTTTATTTTTCATCTAACTTAATGAAAGAAAGAAAGATCAAATTCGTTTACTAGCAGACTCCTCCCATCGGGACGTTTGCCTCCCAAAGGATGTGTTGCTCTTATTTTGATTGCATTTTTTTCAATAAAACAAGGCAAGTTAATGAGAAGCGTGTTTGTATTTTGTATTAATTTATAGAGCTTTGCTTTAGAATGAGAGCCGGATTGTGCAATTTCCGCTTCTGTGTAAGTTAGCTACTCTCGGTTTCCCTGACGACTTAATATCGCATTTATTCGTGATGTTCGAGTGGATGTCGACAATTTTCACGAGATATATAAAAAAAAGTCCGACTCGCAGGAACTGCGTCATCTTAGCGCGGCTCCGTTCTTATCCCTGGTCTCATTTGGAAAGCTTTGACTAGAAATAGGCCTTGTGCCACCGAAATTCACCACTTCTTGCTAAAGTATTATCTGGGTGAGTCTGCTCGATCATATCAAACGTCTCTGTCGCAGATTTACCGAGTTTCACACAGAATTTAATCGCCGACCTCTGTTCTAACGAACGCTGCATTTTCTGCTTTTACCACTCACAAAAACTCGTGGCACGAAAAAGCCTATCTTGACTCTCCGGATGTTCGGAGGCAACTGACCAACCCCTCGTTCGTTTGATAGGGGCCCATATTACCGAATCCAGTCGTCGCACGCGCGCTCCGAAGTACAGTCGCGGCGAAAAAAAATCAGTCCTATTACTTTCCCGACAGACCTTGTGTGTGTGTGTGTATATATATATATATATATATATATATATATATATATATATATGACTAACCTGAGCAAAGCTTGATGATGTTGAACGTTGGCTTTGAGACAGTAATTGAGGCAGCGATGAAACTCCTCGTCGCCGAGCAAGTCGCTTATCGAAGCCTTTTCGTGAGACAAATCGTGCTTCTTCTTATAGAGCAATTGTGCTCTTTTCTCAATATTCAGGAGCGAGTAGTTCAACACCTGCAGCTCTACCTTCAGTTGCACCGTGGAGCTGATAACAATGCCGTTGGTCGTTACAGCTGTAATATAGGTGATAAGCCAGAGCACGAAGTCTATGAAATAGGCCCCCACGTAGCCCATCGGACTCCTAGTATCGAAGGGGAAATAGTACACATGTGGTAGGTATGGGTTTACTATGTGATCCTCGTTGGCATCTACCTCGCTGCTCAAGAGGTATTCAGTATAAGGGAAGAAGAACATCACTGACACGAAACCACTGACATATATCAAAATAATCATGTTATTCTTTCTAAGTATATCTTCTTTTATGCTGCGCTGCATTGCAATCTGTTCTTCATTGAAGCTTTCTTTCTTGTAGAAATAGACTCCGGAATTTATCATGGTTCTCATTTCTCTTAGCCACCTGCAGAAAAAATGTTATTTACTGATTAACTTGTGTTTAAAAAAAAAAAGAAAAAAAAAATCAGTCCCGTAACAGGCCACGAGGGCCCTGAGGGGCAGATACTATAGAGGTATCTGATTCATGACCATACGACACACTAGGGAGATAGTGTGGTCAGTACTATGCTCCGGCCGCCTGATTTTCCCCTTGGCTGCTTCGACTGCTAGAGTCATTAGCACGAACCAAGGTACCCATTGTTAAATTAATTAAAGGCTGGGTTGGCCTAGGGATGGTCAGGGAGGCCGAATTTAACCCATGAACGAAGACACTAGAAGAAAAATCTTTAGTGCTTGCTCGGGATTTGAACTCAGGCCTCCAGATTATTATTCCGTAAGCGAGCTAACCTCGCCCCCTAAACTTGTGTTAAAGTACCGAAAACAACACATTCAGAAACTATTATATCCCTGGCACTAATGGCCTATCCACAGATGTGCCATAAAAAAGAACTATTATCAAAAGAAAAATTATTATTAAAAAAGTCCGTCACGCAGGAGCTGCATAACTAAGCGCTTTCCTCAGAATTTGGGTAGTGTAGATTGTTTTCCAGAACAATTTGCTTAAAATATCCTACATAAATAAAATAAAAACATGAATAGTTCTCTTTTAAATTTGTAATGAGTAACTGATCAATTAATAATTTGCTTCCAGAGTTATGTTTACACATGTTACCTATTACACTACGTAATAAATACAAAAAACCTCATATTATCGTATTTTGATCTAACGCAGGAACAGGATACAGTCACTCTAGTGGTAGAAAGCGCTCCTTGCGTCGGCTTTGTGAACCTACGTCTGACGGGCTTTTCTGTTGAAATATATTACAAATTAAACCCCCGCTTTCCGATTGACCGATTCAGCTCAATTTTACAACACTTCTTTCTCATGAGTTACCCACGACGTATACAGCGTTTCGTTACAATACAGCAGAAATTACGACCGGTATGAGTATATTAAGAATTTGGGTCCGGAGTAAACCCCCCCTTCTAATGAACCGATTTAGTTTATTTTTACAACACATATTTACCTGTAGATTACCACTACGAATACCGAGTTTCGTCGAAATATACCAAAAATCACGGCTGGTAGTGGCGAATTGGTATTGTGGGTCCGGAGTAAGCCCCCCCTCCTAATGAACCGATTTAGTTTATTTTTACAACAGTTATTTACCTGTGGATTACCACTACGAATACCGAGTTTCATCGAAATATACCAAAAATCACGGCTGGTAGTGGCGAATTGGTATTGTGGGTCCGGAGTAAACCCCCCCTTCTAATGAACCGATTTAGTTCATTTTTATATCTCACTTTTCTCTCTATATTACCACTACGAATACCATGTTTCGTTGAAATATAACAAATATTACGGCTGACATAGTCAAATTAGTGTTTTGGGTTCGGGGTAAACCCCCCCTTCCGGTGGACTGACTTTGGTGGTTAACGAACTCGTTCAATCGTTTGCTAATTGAATGCTATATACCAAGTTTCGTGACGAAAAAACAAAAACTCTGGCCGCTATCGTGTTAACAGACACACACACATATATATATATATATATATATATATATATATATATATATATATATATATATATATATATGCACATATATATATATATATATAAATTTTAACGGGGGTCATTTTCGGTGTCTACTAGGTAGGATCGATAAAGATTTGAAGAAATTTTTCAAAAATTCCGTCATGAGTCCAACCCCAATAGCTACTTTCCTTCGGAGGAAAGTGCTAAAAGAACTAGTATAAAGGATTTTTCGGGACATCCGTTTTCTTAGCACAATGCCTAAAAAAAAAAGTCAGTCTTAACATATTTCTCGCTTCCCTTTAAGGAGGAAATCCCCGACTCATTTCAGAATTGCAGACAAGGCATGACGTTGTTTCATAACTCATACAACACTAAAACAACGATCGCTCAAATTTGTATAAATTGCACTAGTATTTCTAAAGTGACGCAACTCAAAGTGTTTTTCAGTTATGACAATGAAAGACATGGTAAATATCTCTTCATCAACCATCAAACCTTTATTTACCTAGCTTCAGAGCTTGTACATCGGAGGGCACTTGTGTCACCCTTCCGGTCTTACAAGGAGCGATGGGGTCACCGATCTGGACCAATTTTTTTCTGGTGATTCTACATCGAAAAATGGTCGACACGTGTCCGAGCGTTCCGTCCAATGCGCCTTAGGAGCCGATAAATAAAATAAAATAGGTTGAAAGTGCTTTATTTTTTATATGGAGTTTGGAAATTTATTTTTATTCACATATATTAAACATAAAAATACAAATAAAATTTTATTCGCAATTTTTTCTGCGAATACAAATAAATTCACAGAAAAAATTGTAAATAATCACAAAAAATGTGAATATTTACATCATATATGAAGTTCGAATAAATTCGTATTTTTATTTATAAATAAAATTATGCCCATCTCTGGTTTACTGCGTAGATTGAAGGAAAAATATAATCGTTCAACAATAATTTATATATCGTCAAATAAATTCAAAAATATTCTTACGTTTTCAAGTAAACTAATAGTATATATTTTTTTACACCAAAAATAATAGCAGATTTAAAAACAGCACCCGAAGAAACCTTATTGTGGTGAATATCATTGAAAACAAAAAATAATGATATTTCCCAGTCTAGAAGAGACTAAAAATTTGTAAGCGAAAAAGTAACCAGACGTTGTGAAATTCAATATCTCCCCTTGAGATTATCCGATTTTTACGTCATTGAAATCTTTAAAAAGAAGAAAGACTCCTTTTTCTAACCACGTAAATGACTGTTGTATTATTTCTAAACGTCCATCCCAGAACTCGTAGAAACTCCCCGATTGGAAGGAAATGTGTCTCATTAGGGCCTTTATCGACCCTCCAAGTTTGGTTTGACTCGGGTAAATATTCGTTGAAATATGGCCAGATTGTTGAATCTTTAACAAAGTTTTAAGGGTCCCCCCTTAGCAAAATTTAAAATACATTTTTTTTTATTTTTGTAATATTTCCAAAACATGATTTAGGTGTTTTTCAATGTGCTATAAACGAATCTGACATCCGTTTTTAAATAAAAAATTGTTTTACTCTATAGAAGTCATTATTCTGCCAAAATATTCCATATACCTTCATTTCAGAAGTTATCGATTATAAAAAAAATTTTGATTTAAAAACGGATGTCAGATTCGTTTTTAGCGCATTGAAAAACCCCTAAATTCATGTTTTGGAAATATTACAAAAAAAAAAAAAAAAAAAAAATGTATTTTAAATTTCGCTAAGGGGGACCCTTATAATTTTGTTAAAGATTCAACAATCCGGCCATATTTCAAAGAATATTTACACGATTCAAACTAAACTTGGAGGGTCGATAAAGGCCTTAATGTGACACATTTCCGTCTAATCTGGGTGTTTCTACGAGTTCTGGGATTGACGTTATATGCAAAAAGGTTTACATTTTTTTTTAGAACCATTTTTTGCAAGTACCTTTAAGCACTTTCCTCCGAAGGAAAGTAGCTATTGAGGTTGGACTCATGACGGAATTTTTGAAAAATTTCTTCAAATCTTTATCGATCCTACCTAGTAGACACCGAAAATGACCCCCGTTAAAATTTATATATATCTATATATATATATATATATATATATATATATATATATATATATATATATGTCTGTTAACACGATAGCGGCCAGAGTTTTTGTTTTTTCGTCACGAAACTTGGTATATAGCATTCAATTAGCAAACGATTGAACGAGTTCGTTAACCACCAAAATCGGTCCACCGGAAGGGGGGGTTTACCCCGAACCCAAAACACTAATTTGACCATTTCAGCCGTAATATTTGTTATATTTCAACGAAACTTGGTATTCGTACTGGTAATATAGACAGAAAAGTGAGCTATAAAAAGAAACCAAATCGGTTCATAAGGAGGGGGGGTTTACTCCGGACCGACAATACCAATTCGCCACTACCAGCCGTGATTTTAGGTATATTTCGACGAAACTCGGTATTCATAGTGGTAATCTACAGGTAAATATGTGTTGTAAAAATAAACTAAATCGGTTCATTAGGAGGGGGGGTTTACTCCAGACCCACAATACCAATTCGCCACTACCAACCGTGATTTTTGGTATATTTCGACGAAACTCGGTATTCGCAGTGGTAATCTACAGGTAAATATGTGTTGTAAAAAGAAACTAAATCGGTTCATTAGAAGGGGGGGGGTTTACTCCGGACCCAAATTCCTAATATACTCATACCGGTCGTAATTTCTGCTGTATTGTAACGAAACGCTGTATACTTCGTGGGTAACTCATGAGAAAGAAGTGTTGTAAAAATGAGCTGAATCGGTCAATCGGAAAGCGGGGGTTTAATTTGTAATATATTTGAATAGAAAAGCCGGCAGACGTAGGTTCACAAAGCCGCCGCAAGGAGCGCTTTCTACCACTAGAGTGACTGTATCCTGTTCCTGCGTTAGATCAAAATACGATAATATGAGGATTTTTGTATTTATTACGTAGTGTAGTAGATACCATGTGTAAACATAACTCTGGATGCAAATTAATAATTGATCAGTTACTCATTACAAAATGAGAACTATTCACGTTTTTATTTTATTTATGTAGGATATTTTAAGCAAATTGTTCTGGAAAGCAGTCTACACTACCCAAATTCTGAGGAAAGTGCTTAGTTATGCAGCTCCTGCGTGACGGACTTTTTTTTTACAGGGGAACAAAAAAACGAAACCAATACTTTCGAATTTAAAGCTCCGATTTCTCAGAATAAGTCTCATCGAAAATTTTTCAGATCCGTTTTTGTAAGAAATTTAGTAAGCTTTCGAATAGTTACCGTCCACTTACCATGATTTCCAAACAATTATCATATTTATGAATATACCTATACGAAAATCCCAAAACTACTCATTCCTATTAACAATGTTTTTAGCACTTTCCTCCGAAGGAAAGTAGCTATTGAGGTTGGACTCATGACGGAATTTTTGAAAAATTTCTTCAAATCTTTATCGATCCTACCTAGTAGACACCGAAAATGACCCCCGTTAAAATTTATATATATATATATATATATATATATATATATATATATATGCATATATATATATATATATATATATATATGCATATATATATATATATATATATATATATATATATATATATATGTGTCTGTTAACACGATAGCGGCCAGAGTTTTTGTTTTTTCGTCACGAAACTTGGTATATAGCATTCAATTAGCAAACGATTGAACGAGTTCGTTAACCACTAAAGTCGGTCCACCGGAAGGGGGGGTTTACCCCGAACCCAAAACACTTATTTGACTATGTCAGCCGTAATATTTGTTATATTTCAACGAAACTTGGTATTAGTAGTGGTAATATAGAGAGAAAAGTGAGATATAAAAATGAACTAAATCGGTTCATTAGAAGGGGGGTTTACTCCGGACCCACAGTACCAATTCGCCACTACCAGCCGTGATTTTTGGTATATTTCGATGAAACTCGGTATTCGTAGTGGTAATCCACAGGTAAATAACTGTTGTAAAAATAAACTAAATCGGTTCATTAGAAGGGGGGGTTTACTCCGGACCCAAATTCCTAATATACTCATACCGGTCGTAATTTCTGCTGTATTGTAACGAAACGCGGTATACGTCGTGGGTAACTCATGAGAAAGAAGTGCTGTAAAAATGAGCTGAATCGGTCAATCGGAAAGCGGGGGTTTAATTTGTAATATATTTGAATAGAAAAGCTGGCAGACGTAGGTTCACAAAGCCGCCGCAAGGAGCGCTTTCTACCACTAGAGTGACTGTATCCTGTTCCTGCGTTAGATCAAAATACGATAATATGAGGATTTTTGTATTTATTACGTAGTGTAGTAGGTACCATGTGTAAACATAACTCTGGAAGCAAATTAATAATTGATCAGTTACTCATTACAAATTTAAAAGAGAACTATTCATGTTTTTATTTTATTTATGTAGGATATTTTAAGCAAATTGTTCTGGAAAGCAGTCTACACTACACAAATTCTGAGGAAAGTGCTTAGTTATGCAGCTCCTGCGTGACGGACTTTTGAGATAATACAATAGTCATTTATATGATTAGAAAAAGGACTCTTTTTTCTTTTGAAAGATTTCATTGACGTAAAAATCAGATTATCTCAAGGGGAGATATTGAATTTCAAAACGTTACATTACTTTTTCGCTTACAAATTTTCAGCCTCTTCCAGACTAGGAAAAATCATTATTTTTTGTTTTCAATGATATTCACCACATTAGGGTTTCTTAAGGTGCTGATTTTAAATCTGCTATTATTTTTGGTGTACAAAAATGTATAATACTAGTTTACTTGAAAACGTAAGTATATCTATTATATAAAAATGAATCGCTAAATGTGTTGGTAAGCGCAAATCTCGAGAACAACTGAACCGATATAGCTAATTCTTTTTTTTATAATATTCCTTGAACTACGAGAATGGTTCTTACGGAGAGAAAAATTTAAAAAATTGCCCGAAAAAGTCTAAAAACAACACTTTTCGGGTCTTTTTCACTTCCTTAACGCAAATTCATGTTTAAATAAAAACATATGTTCTCAATTATAATATTTTTAACAGTATTTGGTTAATACCGCGTTTCGTTACAATACAGCAGAAATTACGACCGGTATGAGTATATTAAGAATTTGGGTCAAGAGTAAACCCCCCCTCCTAATGAACCGATTTAGTTTATTTTTACAACACATATTTACCTGTAGATTACCACTACGAATACCGAGTTTCGTCGAAATATACCAAAAATCACGGCTGGTAGTGGCGAATTGGTATTGTGGGTCCGGAGTAAACCCCCCCTCCTAATGAACCGATTTAGTTTATTTTTACAACATTTATTTACCTGTGGATTACCACTACGAATACCGAGTTTCATCGAAATATACCAAAAATCACGGCTGGTAGTGGCGAATTGGTATTGTGGGTCTGGAGTAAACCCCCCCTTCTAATGAACCGATTTAGTTCATTTTTATATCTCACTTTTCTCTCTATATTACCACTACGAATACCAAGTTTCGTTGAAATATAACAAATATTACGGCTGACATAGTCAAATTAGTGTTTTGGGTTCGGGGTAAACCCCCCCTTCCGGTGGACCGACTTTGGTGGTTAACGAATTCGTTCAATCGTTTGCTAATTGAATGCTATATACCAAGTTTCGTGACGAAAAAACAAAAACTCTGGCCGCTATCGTGTTAACAGACACACACATATATATATATATATATAGATATATATAAATTTTAACGGGGGTCATTTTCGGTGTCTACTAGGTAGGATCGATAAAGATTTGAAGAAATTTTTCAAAAATTCCGTCATGAGTCCAACCTCAATAGCTACTTTCCTTCGGAGGAAAGTGCTAATAAGAACATGTAATCACTAGGTGACATTAGAATCACATGTTAATAATGCAATTTAAATTAATTTATATTTGCATTAACGAAGTAAAAAAGACTCCACTTTTCTATATTCCCACACAAAAGATTCGTAATAATACTTAAAGGTCAATTTGAACTTTAATACCATACCATAAAGTTTAAGTTTTTTTTTTTTTTTTTTTTTTTTTTTTTCTTCACGGCGCATTGACAAATCTTGGCCATTAGCGCCGACATCCAGGGTGCAGCCAGGAATTTTCTCAGCGAGCCATGAGATGAGAAAATTCCTGCCGCCGGTGGGGATCGAACCCACCATCTCCCGCTTATGAATCTAGCGCGCTAGCCACTAGACCACGGGAGACCCCCATAAAGTTTAAGTATTAGTGGAGGCGTTCTGGGAAAGCAAAACAATTGAGTGACATTAGTATCGTATAAATATTAATGCCAATATTTGTTAATATTTATACGATGGTAACATTATTTAAAAACAAATTGTCTATGGTAAAACGTAAATTATCTGTGGTAAAAAGTCACTTGAATTTAAACATCTCTTTGCTGTGCATCTATAATATTACTAAATCTAAAAGCCACAAATTTCTATAAAATGACTAAAGTGTTGTGTGTTTGTGACTAACTAAATATGCCTCCAGAAGGCGGCGGACAAATTTAGACAGAAGAACCCGAAATGCAAAGAATCAAATTAATTATCAATCTAATCGTACTGCCCAGGAACGTGAAGATCGCAATGAACGTGAAAGAATTCGGTTAAGACAGACCCGTGAAGCGCGACATTCGATTAATAATTGTGCAAGTTAGAATCGAGCTGCTGTCAATTCATTACAGTGCCTACAACTGTGTTGCTATTGGACCTATGAACACAGTTTGACTATAAACAAATCCCAAGGGCAGTCATTAAGTTTTTGTGGTATTAATCTAGAAAACCTATGTTTCTCGCAAGACCAATGGTATGTTGCCTGTTCCCGTGTTGGAAAACCATCTGCTCTGTTTATTTACGCGTCAGGTAATGAAACAAACAATAGCGTGTACCATTAAGTACTACAATAAAAATTAAACTTAATTTAGAATAATTAAAAATAAAATGAAATATAATAAGTAGGTATCATAATAAGAAATCTGATATTGTTATTTTCATTAACTATTAAAAGAATTGTAAGTGTTTTATAATTTTTATTTTTTGACATAATGTAATTGTTAACTAATTAAGTTTCTTTTTTCTTTTTTTTTTATCTAACTAGCTGAGCCGTTGTCCCAAATAGCAGAATAAGTATTAAAAAAAAAAATTAAAGGGGTATACAATGTATACATATCGCATTCTACCTACTAAAACAACGATCCTATTTGAATATATAAATCTTTCACTTGAATCCAACCATTACAAGAATCCAAACCGAAAATCATATTAACAACATTTTTATCGTTTTTTTCTGAAATCGTTTTTTTTTCTGAATACGTTGAAAATGGTTTCATTCGTTTTCCAGCGTTAGAGAACCTATAAAACAAGTACCTGAAAGAATATGAACTCGAAAATGTTAGCATTATGATTTTTTTTCGTGCAAAATTCGCTCCAAAATCCATGTTCCAGTAGAAGGATTTGCTGGTTAACAAATTTGACTTTTAAATCAGATAAAAGATTTTTTTTACCAATTTCATAAAAATCAATCCATTTTTAAGCGTGTGAGTGAGCGAACAGACTAACATATATATATACACATACGATACCATACAATCTCATATCAACTCCCTGAGGGAAACCGGGTACCCTAGCTAGTATAAAAATATTTAAAGGTGCTTAATAAATTCCTTCGAAGTAAAGACACTAATAAAGAACCTTTATTTTCACTTAATTTTTCTTCAGAATTCTGAAATAACTCACTTGCAATTTTCGGACCTTCATAAATGGTAACAAACCTGTCAGTGAATACCCTTGTTCCAAGACACCAGGTTAGCCAAATAGCAGCCAAAAAGACGTGGAAGGAGTCAATGACCAAGTTCATATTTGGAATGAGCAAGTACATTGCGTAGAAGGCCATCAAAAAAACGTAGAAATAGAAGACAAAAAGACTTGTTCTGAAGATAGTGTAGACAGTGCTGTCCGATTGGGCGAAACCAACAAGTAGAAACAACCATTTGTTTTCATCAAAAATATCGTACGGCCTCACTTGGTTTTTATTGCTGATCTTCGTCGACATCGCATCACAAACTCTGTAATTCAGAAATTGGTCGCTTTAATTATAATTATAAGAATGAAATAATAATTATTATTGCATTCTGAAACAAAACATGAAAAAAATCTGTTAAGTTGTACCATCTTTTATAAATTTAGATTTTAACGAATTTCCGATTACGAAGGTAATCCGCTTATCGTCGACGAGATGAGGAAATCAGGTGGAGCTGAAGAAATTTTCACGTGTATTGAGAATATCTGCCGTTCTGAGAATATATGTGTGATCCGTTTCCTCTACCGCCTACAAAAATTCTACGATTTTGAAGACTCTTTTTAGAAAAATACTTTGTCTAAACTCTTAAAAGGTCAATTCAGTTTTGGAAATTCCCGCGCAAAATATCATAACACAGGCGATTATTGTATGAATATGCCACCATATACTCGTATGATATTTTTTTTTTTTTTTTTATATTTATTTTATGAGCTTTTCGCAACTATAGCGACTTGCTCAGAACAAACATTACACATATATACATACATACATCAACAATATATACATCATCATTATTATATATATACATCAAATAATACAAATATACATTACACTATGTTTATATAGTTTATTCTACTTCTAGACATAGGAGAATACTATTCTACTTATTTCTTTAATCATACAAATAGTAGGATATACGAACAAATTATACAGATTAAGATATAATAGAATAAATACATTAAATGCATACAAATATAAATACAAAATATATAAATACAAAATGCATACAAATATGCATGTACACATGTACACACCTGCATACACACACACACACACATGCATTCTATATTATTTTTTGTATATAAATAAACAATGGTATATTTTTTTATATAAATAATAATGGTATATATAAACAAATCTCTATGGGTTGTTTTCACTCTTCTTCCTTTCTAAATTTATGCTATAATCTGGTTAGTAAGTTGGTCTTGTTTAGGTAGTTCAATATATCGATATATTTCTCATCGATATATTTGCTTCCATCGCCGAGTAATTCAGTCATATTGTAAGGTAAGTCGTAGATTTGTCGCTGTAAACATTCAGTGAGTATGTGCTTTATAGTCAGTGGTGTGTTACATTGTGTACATGTCGGTCTGTCCTGTCTTGTCGTATGAATCGATAATACTCGTATGAATCGATCCATGCAGAAAGGGCTTCAATCCATTTTTTCCCAACATGAGTTAGTGATGGATTCGTTGTCTCTGAAGGTTCCTATGAAAGGTGATTAATGTTAATAGGACTTCAGTCCAGTACATAGTTGCCATAGAAACATAGTCCTACTTTTATTATTCCATGCAGAAAGCCCCTTTTCCATGAATCTATTCATATATGATATGAGCGAATACCATATATTTTCATCATCATTCATATTTTCGCATTACATAAAAAACTCTTTAAGACATTTAAGTTTCAAGCATTTAAGAAAAATTAATGTTTCGTCGCCTTGTTGTGGTTCCTACATAAATAAAGGTATAAAAAAACATTCATATTTAGTATAAAAAAAAGTTATTGAACATTTTCAAAAATGTTCATTGATCCATAAAATTGGGTACCCAAAGGCTGAAACACTTTTTTCCACATTTGTACAGATATAAAAACGTTGTCCATCAATTTTTTTTGTAATCATAGTATATAAAGAAATTGCTGAAGTACTTACGGGACCTTTATCTTTATTTGATCAAAATACTAATTGCGACCATGCGGGCGTAATATTTCTGATGAAAACAAAAATTTTAATGTCTGTTAATAAATTTTTTTTTTCGAATACTTCCTTAGCTCCAAGTGTAACCACAATTTATATACCTTAGTTTGAATAAATATCAAACATGTAGAAAATATCTCAACTGAATTCAATTATGTTATGTATCCAAACCGAAATTATATATAAAAAAAGGTGTATCGACTCTTGTTATGTTTTTACCACATTAAAATAAACAACACTTCAAGTAAACCAAAACATTACTATATTCTTTTTCACTCACTCTTACATAGCAATTCAATTGTTATCAAAAGAACATCTGTAACCATAGCAACAATTACAGCTGAGAAGACATATCAATCCTACCCCTTAAATTTTGTGGGTAGAATTTGATTGACGTGTCTCCTCCAAATGGGTCCCTTATCTATCTTAATCTCATAATGGAGGTCACCAGTCTTTGCCACAACAATACCAAAACTCCACTTTTTGTGTCTGTCTGTATAGTTCCGAGCTTGAACGCGGTCCCCAACCTGAAATCTTCTGGGTCTTGTTTCATCCTTTCGAGCTTGTTTCATTTCCAGTGGTTCCCCGTTTTTGGTTTTGAACATAACCGCAAGTCTTGACCTTATTTCTCTATCAACATTAGTTTGTAAGCAGAACTTCCGGTAGCATTAGGAGCCTCTCGTAAATGCATGAGGAGACGGGAAAGTTTCCAGTGTATATTCCCCTTCTCGTTCTGCATGGCATACAAGGAATTTTTAATTGTTTGCACAAATCTCTCAGCCTGCCCATTCGTAGCTGGATGGAATGGAGCAGACCTTTTATGTACCACTCCATTCTGTATCAAAAATTCCTGAAATTCATGAGAGGTAAATTGTCTTGCGTTATCTGAAACTAAAACATATGGAATTCCGAAGGTAGTAAAAGGCGATAACAGTTCCTTATTGCACCAACTGGATGTTGCAGTTTTCGTGGGTATAACCTCTATCCATTTAGTGAAAAACAGTTACAGATATCGTGTTATAGAACCTATAAAAAGTGAACCTGGAAGCCTACCAACGAAAAGCTGTAAGCGCAACGATTTTTGTCGAGCGAATTTCGCCAATAAAACGTTGTTCCGATAGGTGGATTCTGCTTGTTAACGACCTTTTAAATTAGCCCAAGTACCATATTTCATTAAAATATTTGAACGTGTGAGAGAGCGAACAAACAAACAATCACACACACACACACAAACACATATAAATATATATAGGGTGTCCCCTAAATGTCTAGTCATATTGTGAGGGGTGATAGAGGACACTTAGGGGAACAAAAAAGTTTCTCAAGAACTATTCAAGATAATTAAATTCTAATTATACCATCATAAAATAGACACAATTTCCTCTAAAAAAAGTAATTTAATTTACTAAAACTGTTATTAAACCATACTTTCTGGACGTCCAATAACACCCTTCTGTTTTTATCAATGAATCAAAGTTTTTTCGCGATTTTTTTCCCCAGCCCCCTAAAAGACTACAGATTCAATACTTACACGAAAATTTCTACATTTAGTAAGCATTAAATCCATGCAAATGAAGTGGAGGTTTATTGAGGGGTAAATTGAACGATTGTCAAAGAAATGTGGAATGTAGTTTTGTTACTTTCAAATACCTTGTCTGAAGAAATTATTTATTTAAGAGCTTCGTAAGTAAGATGATTAGCTCAAATCTGAAGAAATTAAAAATTATTCATTTTTTATTTGCCAAAATGTGCGAATCTATTGTCCAGTCCGGAGGCAATTAAAAGTAACTGAAATAAATGATTGGAAAAGTTTTTCATTTGGGAGATATATTACATTTCGTGTTTTACAAATGTTCATTGATTTATCTGTTACATGATGTATTTGGCACCCAGTTTTGACTAGAAATTTTGAGGGGAGACCATAATTCAAACCTTTCAGGGTAGTTAACGAATTTTAATCCTCTATTTACACATATTTTTAAATGTTTTCAAATGAAATTTGAAATAAGACTAAAAAGTTTGTAAAACGTTGCGAGAGGAAAAATTTTAATCCTCTATTCGGCCCCAAAATGTTTTTGGACAGACAAAGCCACATTCACTCGGAATGGAATATTTAACAGTCCCAATTCGCATACTTGGTCTCTTGTTTATCCTTATGTCCTGGGAAGATTACACAATCATCATCAGGTCCAAGTTAACGTGTGGTGTGGACAAGTTTTTCGTTGGAGAGATATGTCACATTTTGTCTTTTCCAAATTTTCATTGATTTATGTTTTACGGATATATTTGACACTCAGTTTTGACTAGACATTATGAGTGGAGAATACAAAAAAAAAATTCAAGGTCCTTGAATAATGGTAATCCAAACTTATGACGTTGGATGGATAAATGTTAATCTACTGTTCGGCCGCAACATTTTGTGAACAGAGAAGGCCACATTCACGATGATGGAATATTTAAAAGTCCCAATTCGCACACTTGGTGTCACGTTATTCCTTATGCTGTGCGAAGAACACACAATGAAAATCAGCTCCAAGTTAACGCTTGAAAATAAGTTTGGTTTACCACTATTCAACTACCCTGAAATGTTTTTGAATTCTCCCCTCAAAATGTCTAGTCAAAACTAAGTGCCAACAACACCAAGTAAAATATAAATCAATAAAAATTTGGAAAATACTAAATGTGACATATCTCCCAAATGAAAAACTTTTTCAATGGTTTATTTCAGTTACTTTTTATTGCTTCCGGACTGGACAATGGACTCCCACAGTTTGGTCTATAAAAAATTTCTTCACACAAGGTATTTGGAAGTAACAAATCTACAATCCACATTTTTTTGACAAAAGGGAGCGAATCGTTCAATTTATTCCTCAATAAACAACCACTTAATTTCAATTGATTTAATGCTTGTTAAATCTAGAAGTTTTCGTGTAAGTATTAAATCTGTAGTCCGTTAGGTGACTGAGGAAAAATTTGCAAGAAACCTCTGCTTTATCGGGAAAAAGTCTGCTTCATTGGATGTCCAGAAAGTATCCTTTGTCAATAGATTTAGTGCATTAAGTCACTGTTTTTTTAAAGGAAATTTTGTCTATTTTATGATGGCATAATTAGAATTTAATCATCTTGAACCGTTTTTGAGCAAACGTTTCTTATTCAATAAAAAACATGACTACGTTAAACATCACCCTCCCTCTATAGATAGAATTTCTTTATTTTTCACTAGGCCTTTCAACACAAATATGCCATCATAAGGTGCTGGCATGCATGTTTGTTTATGTTGTGCTAGCACCTGATGATGACACATTTGTGTTATGTGCATCATGTTGTGTGCAAAATAAAGACATATTTTTGGGAAGACCAATTTTGTTTTACCTTTTGGAAATCAGCAACCCCGGAAAACATTATATATATATATATATATATATATATATATATATATATATATATATACATATATATATATATTTATATATACATATGTACATATATTTATATATACATCTAGAAATATGTAAATATTAATTTGAGCCACCGTTAATTTCGTGATCTAATGGGTCTGAAATGTGAACCGGTGATTGCATCATGAAGTGAACCTCATAAGCGGGTTTCCTATCTATAGAGGGAGGGAGATTACACCCTAAAACTGTATAGAGAATATACTAGAACTTAGCAAAATTCACTCAGAAAACAGATATCTTGAAACAATTTACCAAATAATTCCTTTAACTCAGCCAACCTTTGAAGGTATTTACTCCTTCGAATAAAAATATCTGAATGACATCTCAGAATGAAAATCCGAGTACAATAATCATTTCCAATAGCGGAAAAAAGTTTCCTGAAAACTCCTCGAGGAATTATTCAATACTTGATAACAATCGGTTAGAAGGAGTATTTAGGAAAGTTAAACTTAAAATTTTCCCCTAAACTCTTGTACAATATTTGAATCATAAATTTTGTTTTTGGTCGGAAGGTACTTCGATAATGGAATATAATTTAATCCGATTATTGGTTACTGGGTTTGTTTGTGGGAATTTCTCGAATCCATTATCCGATTTTGTTTGCGGCCCATTGATTTTTATTGAATAAATGAATTTCCTGTTCGTGTAATCCATGCCTAACAACAATTACAGATTTTAGGCACATGTAATGTGGATGTATAATGTGCTGCCTGCATATTTCATATTATAAGAAAATCTATTATCCTTAAAATCTTTTATCTTACAAAATTTTAACGCGTATTTCGAATAAGGCGACAAATGATACTGCTATGGGCAGTAAAACTATTTGAACATTGTCGATAGGATTTGTCTAAAAGTGACGTATTATATAAATAAATCATTTTATTATTACCCAACAAGTATCATATTTTAATTCCTATCAGTTTTGGTTAATTTAGAGTTAAGGAATTATGAGAAAAAAACTTTTATTAACAAATATGAACAGTTTTGAGATTTTTGTATATTTCCCTTAATATCTCGAAAACGGTTGGGAAATCGTGGTATGTGAAAGGTAACCTTTCAAAACTAACTATATTGTCTACAATACAAGTTCCGAACTATTTTTTTATGGACAATCTCAGTCGGAGAAATTAGTGTTTATGAACATCGAAGGTGTTGGGTTCGTTGCTTTGGACAGAGTCTGTTTTCTCAGTTAATAAGTTTTTTTTTTTTTTTATTTTTTTTTTCTTGACGGTAGGGAGATGTTGGTCCATTGCAGTTTTCAAAATTCAAAAGCTTACTAAATGTACTACAAAAACGAGTCTTATGGAATTTTTGATCTCAAGCGGAGAAATCTATACTTAAAATTCGATAGAAATGGTTTTGTTCCTTCAATCGGTTTTAGTTCTATGTTTTCCTCGGTTTCTAATGTATATAATTTAGCCGAACACTTTATTATTCAGGAAAACAAGGTGGGTAATTGAGAAACATGTTTGTTTCTCATGGTTGTTTTTAAGAAAGAGTAAAAAAGTAGTTAATCTTCCCCACATTACGCCATGATTTTACAGTTGTGTTCAACCATTTTCATCAGGTTGATTATTCCTCGCGCCGACATTGCAGCCCCGACAGTAGTCACTCTTGGAGAGTAAAGTGGCCAATCATGTCTATGTTTTGCATTTGTGGGTTTCCAAGTAGTACAATTCTGTCAGTTCACGTGGCTGTTCTCCTCATGCGAGAAAATAATGTCGTTTTAATGACGAAAATCGATCAAACATTTCGTAAGCGAAGTTAAGTCTCTGGGAATCATCATTTGGCTTCGATTTAGGAATTGTACCTTATAGAGGTGGAGGCAAGAATCTTTACCCAAAATGCGTTGTAGATTTTAGGGTCTTGCTCTTTTTAGAAGGGAAAGATAGGGCGTTTCGCATACTGCTCGCTTTCTTCCGTTTGTTCATTTCTGGATATCCGTGGTTTGTACAATGTCGAACCCAGGGCCGCCACATCTCAGAGCCGGGCCTGGGACCAGATCACGGGTCCCCACTTCTCAGAGCCAGACTGAAAATTCTAGTACTTTGCTATAGGACTTTGGACATTTCTCAAAATCAAAACATTATTTATTTGGCGGGAGTACAGGAAGAGGAAGTTGATTGGGTCACCGTCTTTCCCGTCTGGCACGGCCTGTGCCCTTCTTTTCTTTAAATTCAAAGTAAACATCGACCGACAGCAAATCGGTGCAGCAAAGGTCACTTTCGGTACTTGTAGTTTTATTATGACTCTTAATGAAATATACTATTCTAGGACTGCATTCGTTGTGTCGTTTATGTACAAAAAAATATATAGATCCCATTTCAATAAATATAGGCTACACCCGTCTATATTTCTCAACCCCATTCTTTTTACAAGCTCATAATCTATATATTTTTTCCAATTAGCGAGGCCCGGGACAACACTACCCGGCAGTCCCCCCCCCCCATGTGACCTGGTCGAACCACTTTCCACAAACGTTTGCAACGATTTTATAATGAGTTGAGAACTCGGTGCTTCTTCTAAGTGACGTACTTGGTATAAATTGCAAAATTGTTGCGGCGCAAGAATAATTAAGTAATTGTTTTTTTAAACTTCACATACAAAACACGCTCGCTGCCCTACCTTAAAATGTTCCATAGGACTAAATTACTATGAATAGCGATAATCTTATTCCCTCCCAATAAGAACACTGGGCGAAACAACTTGGAAAAGAAATTGGGATTCCCTTTATAATACCAACTATTTAACAGATTAATATAAATTAGAAAGAAATATAAAAAAATAAATAAAAAGCATAAGCGATTATCTAAATAAATCCCAACCAATAATAACATATACAATAGTTTGTCCCAGGTATGATTTGTCTGCAGGGTTCCAGAGCAAATGTTCTGAGGTTTAAATGGTGAAATAGTAGAAATTGCCGGCTTGAGATTCTTCAGATAAATAAATAGGTTTTCAGGAGGGACCTTAATAATATCTGAAATGTGGTATGGTCTGCAGGGATTGTAAATTGTGCATGCAACTAATATATGGTGATTGTCCTCTAGCTGATTAGTATTACAGATGGGGTAGGTTTCCTCGGGGCTTATAGCTATTGCCTATCTTCAATATGTATTTATATTATTTTAAAATACAATAACTATCAAAAATATTAATATAATATAATTAATTGATATTTTTGGATTGGCGATTTGGATTGACTAGAGTTTTGATATCTTCTTGAGCGAGCGTAGCGAGCAGAAACGCATAGCATGTATGCCCAAAATGTGAAATAAATACTCGCATTAAATTCAGGGATATCAGTTATATAATACTTTTCAACAGCGAAATAAAAAATGTGAAGAATGTTTCATTATTTTAAAAAATATTTTTGAATAAATAACTGCTGGTAAATTTAAATAATTGATGGTAAATTTAAATTCCCGCGCATGCGCATGTTTACAAATACGTTGTTTACGCCAGCTTTTATGACCTCCATAACTGTGAACTTAATGTGTACTTAATAACTTCTTTTCTAGTTGAGAGCGGCCACTAAACAAGTAAAAATGCTCATTGCCAGCAATACGGATATTAAATAAATAAATAAAAAAAATTCAAGAGAATAGCGCACTTCAAGGCAGAAATAAATGTGTTTATATAATTCATTAACTTAACAGACCGTATTTGAATCCTCTAAGGAATTGATTTTGTAAAGGAGATACTGTATGATTTAGGATGGTGAGAGATCATTAAATATATGTTATTAAAAATATTTAAGTAGAGATAAAATAGATATGAGAAGAGAAAGATAATATTTTCACCATTACATTCCTTTGTGTACTTAACTGTTTGCAAATATTAATGGGAAAAATGGAGAGTTTTGTTATTAATCTACTGCATGTTCCGTATTTACTTTATTTAAAAACAAAAATAAATAAAAATAAAGTATTCACACAAATATAGTATAGCATAAACAGTGGTAAACAAATAGGAACTTGAATATTTTTGGATGAATCTTTCCTATTAAAATTGGATGTTTGTTGACATCTCTTTGACGTAGAGCATTTGACTTCATGTATCATTTTTTGGTCATTTGAATGTTGCTTTATTAAATTGCTATTTTATTTTCTCTGATTGCCGCCAAAGACTCATGACTTTGTAAACTGCTGCCAATAGCTGTAACATAAACAAAAATGAAATATAGTAATTCACAAAACACGAAAAGAATCATTAAAAAACATGTAGAATGAAACATTTTCTTAAAAATCTGTTTGTAACATTAAAACTAGCGACGTTGATGGTTTTGCCTTTATATTTTTTGGAGTACTTTTTGTATAGGAAATTAAAGCTGTTAATGAAACTTTAAGGCAATATCTTTAAACATAATCGAGAAAACAGGAAAAAATAGATTTTTTGTTTCAGATACTCAATAATGTCAAACAGACCTCAAAACTAAGTCGTCCTTGTTAGGAAATGGATGCTTTAAAAAACCTATAAAAGTCCGTCGCGCAGGAACTGCATAACTAAGAACTTTCTTCAGAATTTTTGTAGTGTAGACTACATTACAGAATAATTTGCTGTAAATAACCTATATAAATAAAATAAAAACGTGAATAGTTCTGCTCATTTACATTTCTTATGAGAACTGTTCAATTATTAATTTTGCAAATAATTTGCTTTCAGAGTTATGTTAATACACGATACTGCACTACTTAATAAATACACAAAAACTTCATTTCCCGTGTTTTGATCTGACGCAGGAACAGGATACAGTCCCTCTAGTGGGAGATAGCGCTCCTCGCGGCGGCTTTGGGAACCTACGTCTGGCTGGCTAATTCCAATGAAACAGAGTTTAAAGTAAACCCTCCTTCCTAATAGACCGATTTACTTCATTTTTACAACACTTCTTTCTCATGAGATACCCACGACGTATACCGCGTTTCGTTACAATACAGGATAAATTACGACCGGTATGAGTATATTAGTACTTTATGTCCGGACCAAACCCCCCCTCCAAAAAACCCGATTTAGTTTATTTTTACAACCCATTTTTCTCTGTTGATTACCCCCACGAATACCGAGTTTCGTTGAAATGTAACAAAAAATTACCGCTGGTATTGGCAAATTGGTAATGAGGGTCCGGAGTAAACCCCCCCCCCTCCTATTGAACCGATTTAGTTTATTTTTACAACGTATTTCTACAGAAAATTGGACATAGCTCCTTTTCCTTTCGGAATTGGACCATACTTGAAATGAACTTTTTTGTTGGAAATTATGTCTACAATCACCTCCTAGAGTTTGGCTACTTAGACCTGAATCACCCTGTATATATATAAATTTTAACGGGGGTCATTTCGTTGTCTACTAGGTAGGATCGATAAAGATTTGAAGACATTTTTCAAAAATTCCGTCATGAGTGCAACCTCAATAGCTACTTTCCTTCGGAGGAAAGTGCTAAAATTATGAATGGTGGAATGTGTTTAAAATATTTAAACAGAAATGATACTAAGATTTCACCTTGCTGTATGATTCCAAAGTTGCAGAGAAATCAAGTAGATGTGCGCCTATTATCAGGGGTTTCTGAGAATTAGCCATCATAATGTGGAGTGTCTGCTTAAAGTTCTTGTTATAGTTGTACCACGGTATATCATACAGAACTTCAAAAAGTGCAGTACTCTGAAAGCATAGAAATCTAGGGGGTTATTAAACATTCTTTGCTTAAAAAGAAACAAAACAAATCATTATAGTGTAGTATTAAAAAAGTTATTAAGTTAGTAGTAGTGTTATTATGAATAAAAAGTCCGATTCGCAGGAACTGCATCATCTCTGCGCGGTTCCGTTCATATCCCTTTTGTCATTTGAAAAGCTTAGAATAGAAACAGATAATATTTGAATCGGCCTTTGTTCAAAGGGGTTTATGACTTTACCTGGTCGGGTCCGCCAGATCCCAGAATCCTCTTTTAGAGATACCTATTTCATACGTTTCAATGCATTGAAAAATATCAACATTTTTCACATATTCTTGTGTTCTTCTACTAGAGCAATAATTCTACAAATAAAATGAATTAAAAAATAAAATAAAAAACCAACAGCATAAAGGCAATTGAAAATATTCAAAAGACGTCATCGAATCTCTTTCTCTTGGCAAGCTATATTTCTAATAATGAATTGTTTTTCCTATTTTACTTAATCTGTTCTATTGTCAAATACATTATCCAACTATAAGCAATTAAAAAATAACAAGGAATAAAAACAGACAAAAAGAACCGTTCGAATAAACGAAATCAATTACTTCAAAGTTTAAGCACTTATTTCTCCGATTGACATCGCTTATTCAAAACTTTCTTCAGAACCTATTTTGTAGACCATTTAGTAAGCTTTCGAATGGTAACCTTTCTCTTCCCAAGATTTTCAACCGTTTACGAGATATTAATGAATGTATACGAAGCTCCCAAAACTTTTCATTATTTCTAGCAACAGAAAATTGGTCCCATTTTACCTATCCTGTTTTACACACAAATACATTTTCCTAACATAAGAAATTACAAAAATAAAAAGCAATAAACAACTAAGGGAAGGATACAAAAATTACAAAAAGAACGGCAAAAACCCGTTCATAAGGGCAAAACGAACGTATTTGAAGTTTTAAGCACTTATTTCTCCTATTGACATCGCCTAATCAAAAATGTCCTTATAACCTTTTCTTGTAGAGAATTTAGTAAGCTTTCGAATGGTTTCTATCCACTTACCACGATTTCACAACTGTTTTCGAGATATGAAGGAAAATATGGGAAGTTCCCAAAACTTTTCATGTCTGTTACAAAATATTTTATTCTAACCCTTCCTTTTCTCCAAACGTAACCAAAATTTCCAAATATTAGTTTTGATGAAATTCGAACATGCAGAAAATGTTTCAACTGAATCCCATGATTTTCAGTACCCAAACCAAAAACGTTATTCAACAACTATTTTTCCAATTTTCTCGAAAACGGTTAAAGCTATCGCGTTAAAAATGAGTTCTTGCGAGCATATAAAGTAAGCGCAACGATTTTTTCGCGCGAATTACGCTTCAAAAACCATGTTCAGGTGGGCGGATTCTGCTGGTTAATGAACTTGGCCTTTCAAATTAGACGAAAGATTTTTGGTACGAAATTTCATCAAAATCGGACCATTATTGAGCCCGGAAAAGAGCGAACAGACAAATATATATATATATATATATACAAATTTGAACCACCGTTATTTTCGGTCTTTAGGGGTTCTGAAACGCAAACTTTTCAAGTCGGCACTTCCGGATTGTTTCATGAGATCAACCTTATAAGCGGGGTTCCTCCCTATGAAGGGAGGGAGGAACCACGCTAAAATGTATGAAGATCCGAAAACTTTTCATGTCTATTAATAAAATATTTTTTTTTCGCGTACTTCCTTAACTCCAAATATAACCAAAATTTAAAAATCTTAGGTGGGATTAATTTCCAAGATGTAGAAAATATTTCAATTGAATCCCACGATTCTAAGTACCTACAAAAAAATAATGACTTACAAAAACATTGAATTCACTTTTCTCAGAAACGGTTACAGATATCGCCTTAAAAATGGTTTCATTCGTTTTCCTATGTCAAGAAACCTATTAAACGAGTACCTGCAAGCATATGAACTCAAAACTTAAGCTTTACGATTTTTTTTTGAGTGAATCTCGCCCCAAACACTATCTTTCAGTGGGCGGATTCTGCTGGTTAACGAACTTGACCTTTCAAATTAGACGACAGATTTTTGTACCAAATTTCATCAAAATAGGACCATTTTTGAGCTTGCTAGAGAGCGAACAGACAAGCATATATATAAATAAATAAATATATATATATATAATATATATATAATATATATTTATATATATAATATATATATATATATATATTATATATATAATATATATATTATATATAAATTATATATATATATATATATATATATATATATATATATATATATATATGTATATTATTTTTATTTTTTTTATTTTACATTCTGTAAAAATATTACATTTAGTAATGTGATTACATAACATAGAAAGTTTCTAGACGGCACTTTCGGATTGCGTCGTGAGGCCAACCTCATAAGCGTGTTCTCCCTATGGAAGTAGGGAGTAACCGCGCTAAAAGAATTATTGCTAAATTCAGTCGTTATTGATATGACAAAACAAACACATTTGAAGTTTTAAGCTCTTATTTTTCCGATTGATAATGCATAATCCAAAACCGATTGCGTCATGACGTCAACCTTATAAGCAGGGTTCCTCCCTATGGAGGGAGAGAGGGACCGCGCTAAAAGTCCAACTCGTAGGAACTGCGTCTCCTTAGATAGATGGGTAGATAGATATGGAGTTTGACGCTCCACTACTAGGTTATTTGCGCCTTCCAATATATTGGGTAGAAAACGATTGGGTTATGTTTTACAAATGTTTGACTTAGGTGTTTAATGAAATTTTTAGACGTCTGTGAGTTTGTGGGATAGGTGTAGTTGTTTGCGTCATCTTAGCGCGGTTCCGTTCACATCTCTACTGTCATTAGCAAAAAAGTAGAAGCAGAAAATGGTAGGTTTTGATCTTTGATGAAAAATGTAAAATGACATCTCAAATAGAAGTAAGATTTAAGGCGCCAGAACAGGAAACTTATAGTATTCTAAGCGGAAATGGCTCCCCCACCTTCCTGACGTTTTGCATGGGAAAAACTATTACCAATAAGTTACTAATTTTCATACCTTACTGTATTAAAATACTAATTGTACTATTAAATGCAATTAGAAAAACAACAAACAATTAAAACGTTAGGTAACGGTGGCAAAACTCCGTAGAAAAGAACAAAACTAACAATTTTGAAGTTTTAAGCACTTATTTCTCGGATTGACTTCGCCCCATCGAAAATTACATTAGAACCTCTTTTGTAGGGAATTTAGTAAGCTTTCGAATGGATACCTTCAATGTACCATGATTTCCCATCCGTTTTCGAGATATTTTACAAAATATACCTACATCTATAAACTTTTCATGCCTTTTAATGAAATATTTTATTTCTATTACTTCCTTAACTCCAAACGGAACCAAAATTTATTTAACATAGACTACATAAATATGAAACGTCTGGAACAAGTTCAACTCAATTAATCGTTTCTGAATACCCAAACTGAAAATTCGTTTGGAAAAGTAGGTGTTACAGATATCGCTTTAAAAATAGTTTAATTCGTTCTTCTACGTTAAGAAACCTATAAAGCGAGTACCAGCGAGCATATGAATTCGAAAACGTAAGTGTTACGATTTTTTCCGCTCGAATTTCGCTCCAAACACCTTCTTCCGGTGGACGGATTCTTCTGGTTAACGAAATTGACCTTTCAAATTAGACGAAAGATTTTTATACCAAATTTCATCAAAAACCATCAAAGGACCATATTTGAACCGTCAGGACCGCGAACATATATATATATATATATATATATATATATATATATATATATATATATATAGATATATATATATATATATAGGAAGGAACTGCGCTAAAATTGCGAAAAGTAATAAATGTTTGTGGTTCTTCTCTCTCTGTCTCTCTCTTTCTCTCCCTCTCTTACGCACACACTGTCTTTATCTCTCTCTCTCTCTCTTTCTCTCTCTATTATTTTCTCTCTCTCTCTCTCTCTCTCTCTCTCTCTCTCTCTCTCTTTCTCTTTCTATTATTCTCTCTCTCTCTCACTCTATCATTCTCTCTCTCTATCTATCTATCTCTCATACTCCTCTCTCCCTCTTCCCTTTCCCACATCACTCCCTCCCCTCATCTCCCCCAACCACTCGCCCCTTCTCTCCCCTCTTCCTGCGTCAGCAGAAAAAAGTCATCATAATTAAACTGTTAAAAAACAAAAAAAAAAAAATAGGATTTTTATTTTGGAAGAAAAAATATATTCTATTATTTATTACTATTACGGTTTTCTCATTGCTTATTTTCTAATATAGCTAATTCTGAAATGAATTTTATTTATTTTTTATGTTTGTGTAAATTTCATATATTTTAAATACTTTTTTGAACCTATTTTTTGCTCTTTTATTTTTATATTGTTTTTCTTATGTTTTTATTTACTAAAACGGAGATCCGTAAATAAATAAATAAATTTCAGAGAACTACACTGTATTCTACTATATGCCATAGAAATACAAACTTCTTCTTTAACTTCTTCTCCAAAATAGCAGATGAAGTAGGAATAAGTCTGCTCTGCCACAAATGTGCCAATGTAGTTCACCATGACATTAATGTGTGGTTTCTGGAACATATCAAAAGTAAAGTTTCAGGATCTGGGATTCTCTCAGTAAGCATAAGAATTTTAAATAAACATGTTACATATTTATTTTATGAATAATAACTAAATGAAATTATTTGAAATTTCTATAAAAAAATAATAGCTATAATTTTTAAAAATAAAAATGATTATTAATATTGATTAAACTTACATGAACTCCATTTTTTCAAATCAATTTTTTTTTAAATTTATTTGTGAGCACCCCGCAACGAAGGCGATTCGCCGCTTGTGAATGTAAGTGAGTAATCACTATTAAGAGATCTTAAAGAAAACAAGGCTGTTACAGTTTTACTCCTTGCCAAGAAGACTTTCAAATAAATGAACGTAAAACTCAACATAATTTGGCTGTTGTCATGGTCTTTAATGTGAGTCTGAGGTCTTTTAATGGAAAGATTGCTGCTTTGTCAACTCCTTAATGTTGTTATATGTCTATAAATAAAAAATCATATTTATGAACTAGAAATACCTACCTGGAACAGGGAGTATAAGGTAGCAGCGTATACAATTGTTGTGATGGTGAAAACGTTCAGAATAACCGAACCATTGAAGGGCTGACAAATTTTCTTGAACCTAAAATCGAATTCATCCCATTACACCAAATTACTAACGATAGAAAAGCAGTTATGGTTGATGTGTGAATGAGAAAACCCTGAATTTCCATTTTCTAAATTAAGTTAGACTTTTTTTCTTTTTTTTTTTTCTTTTTTTTTTTTTTTTTTCTTTTTTTTTTCTTTAACCAAATTTCAATGTAATGAAGCAATGAAACAAATATTTGAAACATTTCCTTGAATCTTTAGGAATTTTACCCAATAGACCACAACCGAAGGCCGACTCACAGGAGCTACGTCTTCTTAGCGAGTTTCTATGAAATTCGTCCTAATATCATCTGATGTGATATGAGAAGCCTAAAATAGAAAATCCTAATAATTTGCTAACAAACAGCAGAAACTATTATATTTATACCTTGATTTGAATATTTTAAGGTTCAACAAATCTAAATACTATCTGGAACAAAATCAAATATATATTTAAATATATATAAATATACGAATATATATGGCGCACCGACTTCTTGGCCATTAGCGCCGATATACACGAGTATATACAATATCAATACTACGACACAAAAGGCATATTGTTAGTGGATGACAGTGGAATCATACAGGGTATTAGAGAAAATCCAGGCTTTTGAAGGAGATCCTGGAAATAAATTAAAAAGAAAGTTTAAAGACTGTCTAGGAAAAACTCTGGATAGAAATATATCCAGATTATTGGAGACATCCACAGTGGCAAAACAGCCACCGGTTAGCGTTTGAACTAACATTTCTTTATACCTAATTAGTTGTAGAATACTGCTGTAATATTGCTTTTCCATTTTATTAATAGGTATGATCACAAAAAATCATTTTGTTGACTGTTTTCTCTCTGAGTAAAAATCTCACAGTTTTTAGTGAAAAGTAAAACAATATTTTTTTCCTGAAAATTGATATTACCCAGGATGTCTCATGAGTATATGTAGCTTTTAAACGAATTTTCTTTTTTGCCAAAATGTACCATGAACTTGGTGCATTTAGGTTGTGAAGATATCTGTAATGGAACTCAATTATCCGTAATTTATTTGGCGTAGAAAAAAAAAACGGTACCTAGCTATGCCCTCCAAAAAGTGTTACCTAAGAGTACATGTTTTGAAGTTGCTTTTATATATATTTCATCGCCGTACTCGGCCGTATATGTGCACAGCCTAATAAAATGAAGCGATGCGATTATTTTACGAAAAATGAGTTTACCATTACTATTTTCTGGAGAGAGTTGTTGAACACTTTGCGATAGCAAGTAACTGAACTTTTACAGTGAGATCTACCTAATATCTCGTGTAAAAATGTCAAAATGTATTCGTTAAAAGCGAAAATTTTAATAAAGATGAATACGTCGAGACCATTTAACTGTATTACATTGTTTGTTAGTTTATTCAACTCAGCACTCAAAAATACATTTGGAAGGATACATATCTCTACCAATAAGTAAAATGTCACTTTTATAAATCGAATACTTGCTGTTTTACACGGTTTTCGTTCTATAAAACCCGTTTATCTTCCGAAATAATTTATTTAAATTTAAATTATTTATTTAAATTTAAATTATTTATTTAAATATTTATTTAAATTTGAATAAATAAATCTTCCGAAATAATGATTCTATCGAATTGGCAGAGGTCTCATTCGACTCAGCACTACGAAGGACTAAAAACGATACCAAAATCATAAAGATTCAAGCACCTAAAGGTTTTTTCCCAAAATCGGGCGATTGGCACCACTGTGCGGCGTCATTTCAAGCCTGACAATTTAAAAATCCAAGTTTTTGAAAATAATTTTCCAAAATAGTGTTCATCTGTAGAAATTTTCAATTTATTTTTGTCTCCTTTTATAATGAGTTCCTATGTTTTATTTATGCTTTATTTTTCAATATGTTATAGAGAATTAGTAATTTTATTCGATATATTTTCAACTTTTGTTCTCTCCATTTATATTAACAGAGTTCCTAGTAAGTATTCATGCTTTCCTTTGAAATATTTTATGGTGTTTTAGATATTCGTTTATTAAATATTTTCAATTATTTATTACATATTTCATTATAAATAGTTAAATACATATGTACATATTTTGAATTTTATTTTACATGAACATCCGTTCCCTAATAATACCAGGTTCACTACAAATAACACAATTATTATCTCATAATGAAGCCCAAGATTAAAAATTCAACAACGTAAGTAGTTTTCCATACTTAGCCACAAACATACTCGTCTTATCCAGGTTTCATAAAAATGAAAAAGGCCAATCAGGTATCCCAGTTTATAATAATAATAATAATATAAACATCTTTGAAACTGGTAGACCTGATTTGAATTTTTCATTTCTATGAAACCTTGATAACTTTGTGGAGGTCTCAAATAATTGGTAGCACTTATCAACTCAATACTCGTATTATGTTACAAATACACACACACCTATATATATATATATATATATATATATATATATATATATATATATATATATATATATATATATATATTGTAATGATATATTACATTCATGAGAACCTTTTTAAATTCAAAATAACCATTGAGAGCTTGAAAAGCCCGCGCAAACTATAATTCCTAATTTCCCATAACATCGCATTATATACGATCTAAATTGGTAATATTTCTGGACCGTCCTGACATAGAATAGTTATAAATTAAATGTACATACAAGCAAACAATAAATTAATCATTTTAAATTAAAAGATAATAACTATTATCTAAAAAGATTGTAAACCGACAAGATACAGAATGTGGTGGGAGAAAGCATCGGCTTCTTCCCGCTAACATCTCTCATTCCTTTCTACGGCGTCTTCCCGAATACTTCGGATAGTGACTGATTGCGTGTCTTATATACAGGGTGTCCCACATTGAGGTGTCAGAATTTTAGGGGTTTATTCTGCACTTCATTTGAAGTTCAGGGACGCAAAAATGAGCGTCCTATCTCAACATGTAGCAGAGCTATTCAAACTTTTGTCTCTTTTCAAAACTATTGGGTTTTCTTATGAAAAACAGTGTTTTCCGGATGTC
This sequence comes from Gonocerus acuteangulatus, assembly GCA_946811695.1. NCBI lineage: Eukaryota > Metazoa > Arthropoda > Insecta > Hemiptera > Coreidae > Gonocerus > Gonocerus acuteangulatus. The sequence goes on along the minus strand of OX328123.1, from coordinate 128,433,565 downwards.
TGCTCTATGTATCGTAAATGACGACCACATTTTAGCGCGGTTCCTCCCTCCCCCATAGGGAGGAACCCCGCTTATAAGGTTGATACAATGAAACGATCCGGATGTGCCGACTAGAAAATTTCTCGTTTCAGAACCCCTAGAGACCGAAAATAACGGTGGTTCAAATTTGTATATATATATATATATATATATATATATATATATATATGTATATATATATATATATATATATATATATATATATATATATATATATTTGTCTGTTCGCGGATTTCTGGCCTCCCTAATGGTCCGATTTTGATGAAATTTGGTACAAAAATCTGTCGTCCAATTTGAAAGGTCAAGTTCGTTAACCAGCAAAATCCGCCCACTGGAAGATGGCGTTTGGGGCAAAATTCGCGCAAAAAATCGCGGGTTACCATGTCAAAGCTTACTAAATGTTCTACAAAAAAGATTCTGAAACAATTTTTGGTTAGGCCATGTTAATCGGAGACTTTTATGCTTAAACTTTGGAGTGATTGATTTAGTTTATTCGAACGGTTCTTTTCGTTTGTTTTTATTCCTTGTTGTTTTTTCATTGGTTATAGTTGGATAGTGTATTTGACAATAAAACAGATTAATTAAAATAAGAAAAGCAATTCATTGTTAAAAATATATCAGGCTGTACCGTATGAAATGTCAGTTTTGAATTTGTCGATTTCCTTCAAATGTCTTGAATCTGTCGAGGCTCCTACTCCGAGTTCTTTGGCATATTCCCTAGTGTTTTTAATTCCTTATAGTAGTAAAATGTATTTGTCAATAAAACAGGATACGTATAATTAGAATCAATATTTTGTTTGTTAGAATTCGAAGATGCCATATGAATATCTAGATTACAGTACTGGTTTCGTTCTTTAGAATTATTCTTGGTATTCCCTATTTTCATCTGTTACCCATAGTTTTTTATTGTTAGTAGGTTTTTCTTATTGATTATAGAATGTAAATCTATTTGGCTATAAAACAGGGTACGTAAAATTAGTGACAATATTTCGGAGATTTCTGAGCGAAATACTTTTAAGATTTTCTACCACCACGAACGGCTTTTTTCCTCTATTTTTATCCACTAGATAGGCTTTATTTTGCATATTATTCTATATAAGTTTTATTCAGCAGGGGATTCTGATGAAATGTCGTGTTTTTGCTGTGGATTTTAATTACGATGTATCTAAGATTGGGTAACATTAGCGAGTCTACATAGTTAAGAACCGACGACGGAGGTAGACTTCTTGCTATGATTTAGTCTACATATGTATATTAAGTCCTAAATCCAAAAAATAATCTTCACATCGGTTAGATACTATGAGGGAATATGGCGGTTCAATGCCCGTAGAAACAAGGGGCCGCAGGAAATTTACCTGCTAAGAGTTAATCCTCAAGAGCTATAAATATACCCCAGGTATCTGCCGACACAAATACAAAGCCTAGGCGGAGAGCACCCCAAAAACTAAGATCCAAACATAGGTTATATACTAAATATTCATAAAGACTACTTAGTTGTAAACCGATTCATCAATTAGCAATCAATAGTTTTCAACAAAGGTTATGTACTAAATATTGATAAAAAGTATTTAATTAGAAAAAAAAACAACATTCCACAAGACTTATTTTTGGTCCATTTGTGTCTACTCCATAGACTTAATTAGGTATATTATTCTATTGTAGTTGGGCAACTAAACTTTGTTTTATTTTGTTAAATAAAGTTTTTTTCTTGACTTGTTATTCGTCAAGACTTTTATTTGTCCTTGTGTATTTACTAGATAGGCTTTATTCGGCATATTATTCTATATAGGCTATATTAGGCAGGGTATTCCACTCAATCTTGTGTACTTCTTCTTGATCCTTCTGTACATGGGCGTACATAAAAACAATTTCGGGGGGGGGCTGAGACCATTTCCAGGGTATGGAATACTAAATATTTAGAGTTTGGAATAGTTTTAGGCAACTAAAACGCTATTACACGTAAAATAAAATATGTTTTATGAACTAAGTGATCTTATTTAATTTATTTTTGAGGGTTTTACGAGAAGTTTTTATCATCAATTCAAAATTTCGGGAGGGGCTGCAGCCCCCTCAGCCCCCCCCCCCCTCATATACGCCCATGCTTCTGTATCCTCTAGAAAGGCTTTATTAGGCATATTTTGTATTGATTCATAGAGCTTTGCTTTAGAATGAGAGCCGGATTGTGTAATTTCCGCTTCTGTGTATAAGTTAACTACTGTCGGTGTCCCTGACGCCTTAATATCACTTTTATTCGAGATGTTCGAGAGGATTTTGACAATTTTCACGAGAAATATAAAAAAAATAAGTGTATTTCTTTTCTAAGCTTATCAAATGGCACTAGGGACATGAACGGAACCGCGCTAAGATGCTGCAGCTCCTGCGAGTCGGACTTTTTAGAATCTACATTAAATTTCCAACAAGAAACACCCATTATTAAAATGTTGTCATGTAAATTAGGAGCTTCACTAAGAGCCATATAGATGTGAACTATTGTTATTAGGGTTTTCTTAACTCCTTCAATATTTTCTTAATCATCTATTTGTATTGTAGGTTTGCCTCAACCTCAAAAGTTGCCTTATTCAATAAGCTTTAAAATGGTACCCTGTTGTTTTAAAAACAAAAATTATTGAAGTCTTTGTTTTCTGATTTCTAAGTCAAAAAGAATACATTTGCTTTAGCGTGAAGAAGCCATTACGAACACATTATTTAATTTCACGCGAATATGGTGATGTCCCATCCTTCCAACATTAGGTATACACACTTTTTGCTCTGGTTAAGGATTAGGGGACACCTTGGAAAGAGTGAAATATGACAGAAGAACATTTTGGAAATAATCACAATTATTGCTAACATAATAAATACAGATGTTATATTTTTATGCTTTCAGGGTCTTGTTTTATGAAATTTCTATTTTTAAGAGTAGTATAATAGTCTTTTCATTTAAATCTATTTTTTTTTTGCTTTATATTTGCAGGAGAGACTTTTTTCAATACAATTTATAATAAATAACCCAGTTACTTACAAGCAATAACTTATAAGCAGAAATTGTAGTGTTTAATTTTATTAAATAGAATAGAATTAAAAATAGAAATTTAATAAATCAAGATCCTCAAAGTATAAAAATATAAGATCTGTATTTATTGTGTTAAAATAATAACAATAATTTTGTTTATTTCAAATATGTTCTTCTGTCATCTTTCACTCTTTCCAAAGTGTCCCCTAATCCTTAATCTGAGCAAAAAGTGTGTATACCTAATGTTGGAAGGATGGGACATCACCATATTTGCGTGAAATTAAATAATGTGTTCAGATTGGCTTCGTCAAGCTACAGCAAATGTATTGGTTTTGACTTAAGAAAATATTGAAGGAGTAAAGAAAACCCTAATAACAATAGTTCACATCTATATGGCTCTTAGTTTAGCTCCTAATTTACATGACAACATTTCAATAATGGGTGTTTCTTATTGGAAATTTAATGTAGACTCTAAAAATGTGGTCGTCATTTACGATACATAGACCAGAAATCCGGAAAACACTATTTTTCATAAGAAAATTCAATAGTTTTGAAAAGAGACAAAAGATTGAAAGGCTCTGCTACATGTTGAGATAGGACGCTCATTTCAGCGTCCCTGAACTACAAATGAAGTGCAGAATAAACCCTTAAAATTATGACATCTCAATGTGGAACTGAAGATGTGTCCTGCTGAGGAAGAAACTATTGGTGAAATTACTTAAGTGAAGAATAATTTTGATTTTTTGGAAGACTCTACTCAATATAAGGTAAGATTTATTTCTTGTGGATTTGTATTGATTTATTTATTATTTGTTTGATGAGACATTTAGATTGATGTTTGTGTGTCAGGACTGTTTGGGAATACATAATTGCTTTATTTTTATTCACTCGGAACTGTTCATACCCTGAGATTAAGGTACTCATTAATATTCATGACCAAATAAATTAATTCCTATTAAAATAATAAAAATAAATATTAATCATTATAATTTTAATATTAATAATTAAGTAGCAAATTAATTTCTCATTATATATATTTTATCAATACATTAAATATATATATATATATATATATATATATATATATATATATATATATATATCAAAGTGTGTATTTGTTTCTTTTGTTTGGATGTAAATCCCCCCAAGTAAATGTAGGCCCAAGAAACCCGCCATAAAAAGTTATAATAATGACCTTACCTGAGAACGGCTTGATGGTGTTCAACATTTGCTCTCAAGCAGGAATTCAAGCATCTCTGAAAACCCGCACTTTCCAGGAGCTCCTCCATCGAAGCTTCTACTTGTGATACATTATACCTCTTAGCATAAAGCATGTAAGCTCTCTGCTGGATGTTCTTCAACGAGTAGTTCAAAACTTGCAACTGAACCTTCAGTTGGACAGTGGAGCTTATCACAATCCCATTGGTGCTCATAGCCGTGACGTATGTGATAACCCAGAATAGGAAGTCCAATAAATAGGCCACAGTATATCCTATTAGTGTACGAGTGTTGTAAGGGCTGAAGTATACATGTGGCAGGTAAGGATTCACTAATTGTTCTTCGTTTGATGATTCGTGCAGCAAGTACTCCGAAAGCGGGAAGAAAAACATTACAGAAATTACTCCGCTGACGTAAATAATGATAATCATCCTAGATTTTGTCCTCACCTCTTCCTTTATACTTCTTTGCATTGCCATCTGCTCTTGCACCAGTTTCTCGTATTTGTAATTGTAGATTCCAGCATTAGTCATGTCTCGCATTTCACTTAACCACCTGCAGATAAAATACAATAACACAATGGGATAATCTTTGATATTGCATTTTCTTTAAAATTTCCATTATATTAATTCGACGTGTCAAACTGGCTGGAAGGCAATAACAAGGAGAATTCAATACAACCGGAATAGAGAGCCCTTCAAAAATTAAAAGTAAAAGTCTCATTAATTTATATATATATATATATATATATATATATATATATATATATATATATATATATATATATATTGAGTACTGATGGAAACAAGATTAGACGTTTGAAAAAATGTACTCTCAAATCCAAATTAAAAAATGGGAAACTTGCAGGAACTGCGTCATCATAGCGAGTTTCAATATCGTACTTACCCCTAGTGTCATTTGGAAACGTTGGAATATATGTAGTTTTATTTTATTTTGAGCTTCGCAATTTTAGTGGTGAGCTCAGTATGAAGGAAGTGTCCTCAGTATAATAAAAAAAAACATAGACTAAGCGAAAAAAAAAAGAAAATAAAAAAAACAACTGCAACAAGAATTAAATAAACTAATTTGAGTATCTAAATATACTAGAGTAATCGCTTATTGGTACACTCACACACACACACACACACACACACATATATATATATATATATATCTGTATATATATATATATATATATATATATATATATATATATATATATATATATATATATATATGCCTATTTATACAGTAAACCGGCACGCTATTGCCACACAGGCATAGTCATGAAAAAAAAAATGATGAATTACAACAGCATTACAAAAATAAGAGGATCAATTTAAAAATAATAACAGAAAAGAAAAAAAAAATGATGTAAATTAATTCGCATTAATTTAAGGTTTATATTTTGTTATATAAGTTGAGTTTCTTAATGTGTTTGAGTATTGTATCGATGTATGGAGTACCTTGAGCAGTCTACAATCTGTCAGTATGTGTCTAACTGTCAAAGTCTCATTGCAACTTGCACAGGTTGGTCTCTGCTTGTTATCCATTAGGTAAGAATGGGTTAGATGGCAGTTTCCAATACGAAGCCTAGTTAAAATCACTTCTTCTGATTCACCGTCTGATATGGTGTTCATTCGACCAGGTTTTCGTAGTGTTTTTAATTTCCCGTAATTTCGAACTGACTCCTTTGATATATTGAAGACTTCTGCTCGGAAAGATAAATGACGAACAGCCGAAACTTATTCCTCTTTTTCAAATTGTTTCCCATCTTGTTCTACTTGCAAATTAATATTATTGCTAAAATTAAATAAAAAACTGGGGAAATCGAACACATGGAACCGTTCAATGAAACTAAAACTTTCGGCGTTTTAAGCATTTATTTGTCCGATTGAGATCGTCCCATCGAAAATTACTTTTTTTGTAGAGAATTAAGTAAGCTTTCGAATAGTTCCACATAACACGATTTATATTTTAGTTAATTTTGAAAAAAATAATATATTAAAAAAATATTCCATTGACAGGCTGAGCAGCTTTTGGTTTATCTTACATTTTGTTAAATATATTAGGAGACCTAATATATTTTAATATATTATATTTTTTAGATATAATTTTGATTTATTGCATTAAATCAAAATTAACGCTTCTACATAATTTTGTGCAGTTTTCTATAGCACGGTTCCCGTCATACTATAATTTAATCATCAATTGATAAGTAATCAAAGTATAATGTTTCTGGACATTGGGGTGCTTCGGAACAGTGTCAAGAAGCAAATAACCTAGAGATAATCTGTAGGTTACCAGTAACAGGAGTTTAAGTGTTCGGGGTATTATTACCTCGGATGGACCATCACCAGGTACAGGGTAAACTCTATGAGGGACAAAATCGCAGTTTATTTCTAGTAATTCAAGGTCTGCCAGCATTGTTGAAATTATTTTTTTTTTATTTAAATTTTAACGTCCATTTATTATTAACTACGAATTTTAGGACGGGTTATCTATAGGTTACCACCCATTTTGTTGAAATTAACCTCAATTAAAAGTAATACTATGAAATAGATACAGTACGGTAACAGCTGACATGTTATCGTCCTAGCAACGCATGCTGCTAGGCGTGCTTGCTCTAACCAACTAAAACTTTAAACCCCTCTAAAAATATTTTCAAAAATTTAATTTGAATATAAAAGAAAAAAACCTTTCTTAGCGAGTGTCTACGTTCTATAGGCAGTGTCCGTGCAATATTTCAAATTTTTCTGTCAAGTGGTTTGAGCTGGGCGATGATAGGTCAGTGAGTGGTATTTGGCAAATATATAGTAGATATTGCGTTTGATTGAATATCGCATACGTTAATAATTTAATACACAGGATTAAATGGAGTTTCGCCGGGGAACGAAAAATTCTTCGTATTTTTCGTATAAGTGAGACTCCACTGTATATTTGTCTTCGCTCTCTTGTTGGCTCGAAAATGGACCTATTTTAATGAAATCTGGCACTAAAATATTTGGTGTTATTTCAAAGATCTAGTTCGTTAATCAGCAGAATTCGTCCACCGGAATGAGTTTTTGGGGGGGGGGGGAATTCGTGAAAATCGTAACGCTTGCGATTTAGCGCTATTTGGCTTTACAAATTGTATAAGTACTTGGACTTGAGAAATCTAATAAAACCATTCTAGGAAAACCGGCTTCGAGGAAAACGGAATTATGTTTTGGATTTTTGAATATATCCTTGTATATCTTAAAGCCGATTGGGAAATCGTAGTAAAAGTAATGCATCTATTCCAAACTATCTATTTTGCGATTTTCAATAGAGCGATCTCATGGGAGAAATGGAGGCTTGAATGGGCTAATAGAGCGATCTCATGGGAGAAATGGAGGCTTGAATGGACTAATAGAGCGATCTCATGGGAGAAATGGAGGCTTGAATGGACTAATTTCCTCTAAGGATACTCTCAGTTTCCAGTTGTGGCACCTAAGATCTACCTTGCTTCCAATTTCATTTTACATTTTTATGTTTGTATACCTTTTTCGCTAAATATTAAGATTGAGCATTTCTATTCAAAGATTTCTGAATGACACTAGGGATAAGAACGGAAACGCTCTAAGTTCCTGCGAGTGAACTTTTTGCTGGGGATTTTAAATATATGAAAAAGCATTTATGACCTTCTAGCTAATTTTGAATATCCCTTCTTAGTTTTGCCTACCATCTAAGTAGAGTATTTGAGTAAAATTTAAGGTCCTTGGTCTATTCGTTTGCTGAGACCTGATCATTTTATTACTCATAGCTGTTACCCAGTGTGCCATGCTACACCTACTTTCTGACTATTACTCTCCCCGTATCAAGATCTACTTGATACCCAGTTACGAAAATCGGTCAAACGATGTGAATCTGTTTTAGTTCATAATGATACCTGGCACTTGCCAGCACAACAGCACTTCATCTAACAGCCGACAGAGGCCAGTAGTTGTCGATTCAAAATGACCGTCACAATCTGAATGGTTCAGTGTAGCCAATTTTTCTTGAACAAAACTTTTGACCTTTTGAGCAAATTTTGAAATTTGACTATTTTGACCTAGCCTAGGAGATTTCTTGTATCAAGAACTACCTGTGTGCCAAGTTTGGTCAAAATCGGTCGAACGGTGTAGATTTGTATAAGGAACAAACAAACAAACAAAAAACAGACAGACACGTGATTTTTATATACATAGATTATGTCTCATTGGTAAGAAAATGTTTAAAGAATTTCTACATTACGTTGCATAAATACCTGTCGGTTATAAGCCTTGCTATTATACACCAGAAAAGCCAAACCGATGCCAGAAATACATGGGAAGCATCGATGGCCAGGTTCTTGTTCGGCATGAGGAGAACAATGGAGAGTGCTGACATGGAGAGTATGTAGAAATTGAAGACAAACAGAAGCACTCTGAATAGCATGTATGAAGTATTGCTTGATTGAGCGAATCCAACGATGAAGAACAACCATTTGCTGTCGACGAAGACATCGTAAGGTCTGATCTCTGGTTGACCAGCCATAACCAAATCAGAACACTCAGGAAATGTATTAATCTAAAATATAACATAATTAATTATTACATGGCCCTATCATCTATTATACAAATTGGAAAAATAGTCAAATCCAATTCCGTTTTATGATTTCAATATATCAATTTTTCTAAAGTGACAAAACTAAAAAAAAAAAAGTCCGATTCGCAGGAACTGCGTCATCTTAGCGCGGTTCCGTTCTTATCTCTAGTGTTTATGAAGGCATAGAATAGAAAAAGTTATTACTTTGTTTAGATCAATAGCGAAACAGCTATCCAAATGAAATCTCAAACAAACCAGTCTTGAAAGGTCTTTGTTGATTTACAATCATACCTGTATGGGTCAGCTCTCCCATAAGTCGGGCAGAAAGGCCTCCGCTCAGAGGCATTTGGAAAGCCTTGGGATCTCTCTCTTTAAACGCTACATTTCTAACAATAAATTGATCTTCTTATTTTACTTAATCTGTTTTATTGTCAAATACATTATCTGACTATAAGCAATTTAAAAATAACAAGGAATAAAACAGACAAAAAGAAAAGTTCGAATAAGCGAAATCAATTACTTAAAAGTTTTAAGCACTTATTTCTCCGATTGACATCGCTTATTCAAAACTTTCTTTAAAACCATTCTTGTAGACCATTTAGTAAGCTTTCGAATGGTAACCTTTCGCTTCCCAAGATTTTCAACCGTTTTCGAGATATTAAGAAATTATACGAAGTTCCCAAAACTTTTTATTATTTCTGACAACAGAAAATTGGTCTCATTTTACCTATCCTGTTTTACACACACATACATTTTCCTTACAAATACAACATAAGAAATTACAAAAATAAAAAGCAATAAAAAACCAAGGGAAAGAGACAAAAAGAACGACAAAAACCCGTTCATAAGAACAAAACAGACATATTTGAAGTTTTAAGCACTTATTTCTCCGATTGACATAACCTAATCAAAAATAGTTTTAGAATCATTTTTGTAGAGAATTTAGTAAGCTTTCAAATAGTTTCAATCCACTTACCACGATTTCCCAACCGTGTTCGAGATATTAATGAAAGTATACGAAGTTTCCAAAACTTTTCATGTCTGATCATAAAATATTTTATTCTAACCCTTCCTTAACTCCAAACGTAACATAACTTTCAACATACTAGTTTTAATGAAAGTAGAACATGCAGATAATGTTTCAACTGAATCCCGTTATTCTAAGTACCCAAACCAAAAACGGTATTCAAAAACTATTTTTCCAATTTTCTCAACAACGGTTAAAGCTATCGCCTTGAAAATGGTTTCATTCGTTTTCCTAGCCCAAGAAGCCTATAAAACGAGTACTTACAAGCTTATAAACTCAAAAACGTAAGCGTTACGATTTTTTCTGCGCGAATTTCGCCCCAAACGCCATCTTCCAGTGGGCGGATTTTGCTGGTTAACGAACTTGACCTTTCAAATTGGACGACAGATTTTTGTACCAAATTTCATCAAAATCGGACCATTCGTCTTCTATTTAGAGAGCGAACAGACAAATATATATATATATATATATATATATAAATAAATATATACATATATATATATATACAAATTTGAACCACCGTTATTTTCGGTTTCTAGGGGTTCTGAAACGCAAAATTTTCTAGTCGGCACTTCCGGATCGTTTCATTGTATCAACCTTATAAGCGGGGTTCCTCCCTATGGGGGAGGGAGGAACCGCGCTAAAACACCTGAAAATGTGTCACTCTTGCCTATGTAGGGGGAATAGCATAAAGACAGGAAGAGTGACACAAGTGCCCTCTGGTGTACAAGGTCTAGAGCTAGGTACCTACTGTTTTGATGGTTGATTAAGAGATATTTACCATGTCTTTCATAGTCATAACTGAAAAACACCGATTTTTAAGTTGTCACTTTAGAAATACTAGTGCGATATACTCTTTCCTTCCTGGAATCTCTTCAAGGGAATATAATTATGAAAACAAATGCTTACAGTCTCAATTTATAATCATCAGAACCCTCTACTAGTAACCCTCTACTAGGGCCACCCCCTACTTGGGGTACCCTCTACTAGGGCCACGTCAAGATTCGTCAATGGCAGCATGAACCCAATAGTATTACTGTAATTTGTGTGTGTTTGTTAACAAGTTTGCGGCCACTGTTTTAGCGCATTCCCTCTCTTCTTTTTTTGAGGAGAAAGCCCACTTTTATCCGCAACGCGGGCGCATTTCGGACTGCCGCACAGTTCGTGTTTCAAAAAAGGCTACAGCCTCCAAATCTTAACCGATTTCAATGCATTTTTTTAAAATGAAAGCTAATAAATTTTATAACAACTGTGCCTGGCCAGATTTCTGTTTTTTGTTTCCCCTGTTTATTAAATTACGTGTAAATAATTCGCGAAGTTTTACAATTGAACATAAAATAATATTTTATTTCATCTAACTTAATATCAGCACTGATATCGTTGAAATTAAACCCTCATTGGACGTGGAAAAAATCAAAAATCTATTTTCAAATCATTCAAAACTCATATTATGTCATTTAATCATGTTGTTGAATTAAGGTAAATTTACATTTTGGAGATATCAGTCTGATTTTTACCAAGTCTAATCAGGTTTTGAATGTTCAATTTCAACGATATCAGTATTGATATTAAGTTCGATGAAAAATAAAATACTATTTTATGTTCAATTGTAAATGTTTGTGAATTATTTACACGTAATTTAATAAACAGAGGAAACTAAAGACAAAAATCTGGCTAGGCACAGTTGCTATAAATTTTATTAACTTTCATTTAAAAAAAAAAAAAAAAAATGCATTGAAATCAGTTATGATTTGGAGGCTGTAGCCTTTTTTTGGAAACAGGAAAAGTCGTTTGGCCCCACAGTGTGCCGCCTAGTTGAAGCCTTTAGGCCTTAGACGGCGATATCTGTAACCTTTTTCAAGAAAAGTTATTAAAATTAGTTTTCCTAGCTGATTTTCGTCCCGATGGATTCGTTCGATTGTTTTTCCAGATGTTGGACATTCATCCGAACAAACATATTTAACTTTTGGTTATGTTTGAATTTATGAAAATATTATAAAAAAATATGATCCAGTTTTAGGATTTAGCATATTTTCTTAAATATATCGAAAACAATTGGGATCTCGTTGTAAGTAAACAGTAGCCATTCGAGAAGTTACTAAATTTTCTATCATAATGGTTCTAAAGTAATTTTTATATATGTAAAATTATTTATTTACGGAGCTCCTCAACAAGAAGGTGATTTGCTCGAATACTTTGTGAAAGTATATAAAATAAAAGTAAACAAATATCTGTTAATAAAGTATTAAAATATATATAGTAAACACAAGGATAAAAAATATAAAAATTATTTTTTAGCTTAAATAGAAAAATATTTTTTAATGGCGGTTTTAGTTGGGTAACAATTTAAGTTCTATGTTGTTAGCTTTGAACGGAAATTCGATTGTTGTTGGGATGGGTGATATGAAAAGTGCTTACTGTGTGTGCGTATAGGAATAAATAAAACTATCTATTCAGTTTAATACGTATTGTGACAAAAAGATTTTACAAATCATGGAAATAAAACAAAAATGACAAATTTTTCAGTTAAAAATAAGATGTTATAAGTTAATTTTGCCGTTTTGGTAAGAACAATATATGTAAAAAAAAAATCCTAAAAAACGAAAAATGTCTTTAACGTTGACTAGGTACCAAAAGTTGTCAAATTTTAAAATTTTCCTGGACCCTCCGTCTAACTTGGGGGATAATCCATACCCCTCAAACACCCCGGTGGTCCCAGCCCCTCCCGAAATTATTTCCTATGTACGCGCTGTTTTGTAAATCGGTCAAAAAGAAATATAAACCTGTGTATTATATAGGAAAAGTAAGTTACAATTTTTACCTTCCTTCTGATTCTTTTTGTTCGCCACATTAGATACCACTCTCTAAACTATCTTTAAATAATATAATAAAATCTCATGTTAATTGGAATTACTATTGAAAAGTAATTTACAATTTATTTATTTATTTAAATTGTAACGTCCATTATTAAATTTAGAATTACCTCGAGGGTGTGTTTAGTGTAGAAGAAGAAGAATGTATATTCTCGAATATATTCTTTTCGATTGTTTGTTTATATTTTGCAGACTGAGAATGCTTTCCGCAGTTTTTCTCCAAAACAAGACAAATAATGTCTAACTTTAAACGTGAGAATTATACAATTAATTGTTACAAAATATAAATAATTACCTCTTTATTTCTGATATTATATTAACATGAAATTGTTTACAGGTTTATTCAGAGTAGAGGAAATATCCGCAAATGTACTGTCAATGATATCTTCACCCATCGAGAATGCTGGTAAAAATGACTCCTGTTTTGACGGATTATGATAAAGTAATTATTTTCTAAAAGTTTTCCGAAAACTCCCCCAAGAATTATTTAACGTTTCATAACAATCGGTTATGGAAGGAGTTATTACGAGAGCAAAACTCCTTATTTCGTATAAATTGTTGTCTGTACTTTTGTACCATGATTTTGGTCTTTGGCTTGTGAGTTTTCATAATATAAGAGTTGGTAAGCTATTGTTTCTTGTTATTTAGAAAAGTTTATATTCACCTAATAATATATTGATGCCTGGCTTAATCTTTGTCATTTCTTTTCTTCTCAAAGAAAAAAAAAATTGTCGTCACAATATTTGTTTTAACAGTTTATTTTAGTCCATATTTCTACTATGATTTTAATTTATTAAATAAGTGTCCAAATGTAGGCATACAAATATGAAATCATCAAAGGAGAAAAGTTATTGACATACAGAAAAAACGAACATTTTTTATTTCTGAGGATAGGCAAATATTTAACGACGGATTTGGGAGATAAGTGCTTCCATAATGGAATATTGAAATTTGATTTTCTCTAACAATGTTCTTGGATATGTTGGATTTTCTCATTCATTATTCAATTCACATTCGTAAGATGGGCGTTCGAGTCCCACCTGCGGCTCGTTGAGTTTTAGCGCGGTTCCTCCCTCCTCCATAGGGAGGAACCCCGCTTATAAGGTTGATCTCATGACGCAATCCGGTAGTGCCGACTAGAAAATTTTGCGTTTCAGAACCCCTAGAGACAAAAAATGATAGTGGTTAAAATTTATATATATATATATATATATATATATATATATATATATATATATATATATATATATATATATATATATATATATATAACGCTCTGTAGCTCCCAGACGAATGGTCCGATTTTGATGAAATTTGGTACAAAAATCTTTCGTCTAATTTGAAAGGTCAAGTTCGTTAACCAGCAAAATCCGCCCACTGGAAGATGGCGTTTGGGGTGAAATTCGCGCAAAAAAAAATCGTTTTTGAGTTCATAAGCTTGTAAGTACTCGTTTTATATGCTTCTTGGGCTAGGAAAACGAATGAAACCATTTTCAAGGCGATAGCTTTAACCGTTTTCGAGAAAATTGGAAAAATAGTTTTTGAATACCGTTTTTGGTTTGGGTACTTAGAATCATGGGATTCAGTTGAAAAATTTTTTTCATGAATTTCATTAAAACTAATATGTTAAACTTTTGGTTACGTTTGGAGTTAAGGAAGGGTTAGAATAAAATATTACATGAACAGTCATGAAAAGTTTTGGGAACTTCGTATACTTTCATTAATATCTCGAACACGGTTGGGGATTCGTGGTAAGTGGATAGATACTATTTGAAAGCTTACTAAATTTTCTACAAAAAAGATTCTAAAACTATTTTTGATTAGGTTAGGTCAATCGGAGAAATAAGTGCTTAAAACTTCAAATAGGTCTGTTTTGTTCTTATGAACGGGTTTTTGTCGTTCTTTTTGTAATTTTTGTCTCTTCCCCTTAGTTTTTTATTGCTTTTTATTTTTGTAATTCTTATATTAGGTAAATGTATTTGTGTTTAAAACAGGATAGTTAAAATGAGAACCAATTTTCTGTTGTTAGAAATAGATGAGTTAGAAAAATACGAGTACCTTTGCATAAATTCCTAGCAACCTGAAAATTTGCATGAAAGATAGGGACAACATTATAAGGGAATTTGGAAAAGCCCTTATCGATCCCATGAGTACAAAGAATTTTTTCGAGGTCAAAGTTCGCTAAAAAAGGTTTTTAGGAATTTTCAACGAAACGTTTTGTTTTATGGTAAAAATAGTTCAGACAAAAATTGTAGATTGCGCAATTATGTACAAAACTTGTCTTCACACTTTTTTTCATAAGATTAACCATTTCTGAAAAAGGGGATTCCAGAATTATCTTTAGTTTTATTCAACATAATATGCCAGACTCGGCTAGAAGTTTGACGAGGAAACAATGGTTTGGCTACCTGCTCCTCTTTCTAAGGTCCTGACAATAAGTACTGTTACAGCCCCAGCCATAAGCCTCGCAAAATGACCTGCTTGACATTTGATAATATTAAACTCGAGAAGTAGTTCCTCTTTTTGTGTCTCAGTTTACTTCAGTTATTAATTTTCATTACGCCTTATTTTTGAATTGGGTGCTGTTATTTTGATTGCATTTTTTTTCAATAAAACAAAGCTAGTAAATGAGAAGGATGTTCACGCTTATTTAGAAAATAATTTTGGAGGGGACTGGGAGAATTTAGGGGGGGCCTGAAAGGATTTTGGGGGGGTATGGGATAATAAAAATCTAGAACATGGAATAGTTAGGCAATTAAAACGCTATTACGCCCAAAAGAAATTATTTTTTTCTGAACTAAGTGATCTTATTATTATTTTTAAGGTTTTTACGATACATTTTTACCGAGCGCGGGGGGGGGGGGAGCAGCCCTTTCAGCCCCCCTTATATACGCCCATGCACGTTTTTGTTTTATTTTATTGATGTATAGAGCTTTACTTTAGAATGAGAGCGAGATTGTGTAATTTCCGTTTCTGTGTAAGTTACTACTGCCGGTTTTCCTGACGCCGTAATATCACTTTTATTAAAGATATTCGAGAGGATGTTGACACTTTTCACGATATATATATATATATATATATATATATATATATATATATATATATATAAAGAAGTTTATTTCTATTCTAAGATTTTCAAATGACATTAGGTTTAAGAACGGAACCGCGCTAAGATGATGCAGTTCCTGCGAGTCGGACTTTTTTTTTCATTCCAGGGCCAATGAAAAAAAGATCATCTCCATTTGTTTGTTAACGATACATGAGGGGGTTGGAAAATCAAAGGATGTTATTCAAATCGTTGATTTTTACTGAGCCATGTATTATAATTTATATTTGTCCTACCAGCCCAGGAATTAAGTTATGTAATTCTAACTTTGTAAGAAAAAAGTCCGGCTTCCAAGAACCGCGTAAATCCCGTATAATGTTTATATCTAATATGCTTTCGGAAGTGTAAATTGGAAAGATACAAACACATTCAAAATATATATATATCCTCATAATTGTACCACCAAAATTTAAATATCTTGGCTTTAATGAACGTGGTTCACGTGCAAACGGTTAAATTCGGTATGACGTGACGTTTTGAGTGCCCGAAACTAAAAATCTAGTTTTTCCCACTATTCCCAAAAAACGTCATCTGTCCCGAGCTCAACCATCTTCTTGACCTCAGGACGTGATACTAGGAACCAACGGACACTGCGGCAAATGACCGATTTAGGAGAGCAAAAGTCAAAAAATAAATGTCACATTTAGAGATGAATACTATTAGACACTGTGTAAACACAAGTGCCTTGGGGTTCAAAAACAGTACGCACACTGTTGACAAGCAAAGAGGTGAGAGTCCACATTTTTCGCAACAAATAAGTCTAGTTTATTAATAAGCTTCTATGTTGTTTGTGCGATAGTAAAGGGCTACAAGGTAATCTCCAAGCATGAGTATCGATTTAAATGGTAAGTATTAATATTATTTTTACAATTTATTTAATTTATTATGAGTTTCGCGACGGAGGCGACTGACTCACAAGAACAGCAGAATCAAAGCCGTTAAAGTAGTAGTCAGGTCGTAATATTAAAAAGGATTAATCTTAAATAAAACACTAGAAAAAAAATTGAAAAAACAAAACATGAAGCAACATACTTTAAACAATAAAGACAGAGAAAAAAAAAAATTAGAAGAATACATATAATTATATTTTCGAATAATAGTTCAGTGTTTTGAGATGTGTCAGAAGTATTTCGATGTATTGGCTACCCTCTGTTAGTAAGTCATGTAAGTCGTGTGGAATTGTCAAGTTGCTGAGTTGTCTACAGTCTGTTAGTATATGTTTAACAGTTAGAGTTCTGTTACACTGTCTGCAAGTCGGTCTTTCTTTTCTGTCTAGTAAGTACGAATAGGTAAGTCGGGTGTGTCCTATCCGAAGCCTAGATAGGATGACTCCCTCTCTTCGGGAAAATTGTTCTTTTATCCAGGCTTTGGTTGTGTTTTTGATTTCCCTTAACTTCGACCTACTTCTCAACCAATCTCTTTCCCATTCGTACAGTAAGTTAGTTCGTAATGTTTTGGTCAAGTCTGATGATGTCACAGTGTTTACATCAGGCACGGGTCGGTCTGTAGCCAGTTTTGCCCGTGCGTCCACAGCTGTGCTCGTTTCGATGTCTTTGTGTCCAGGTAGCCAGAACAGTGTAATGTGTTTGTTTTTATTTTGAAGAATGTTGATTTGAGTAAATATGTTTTGAATAATAGGCTGTGTGTTATAAATGTTCTGGAAGGATATTAAGGAACTTAAGAAATCTGTACAAACCGTGATCATGTCTGTTTCTTCATCATGGACGTTAGTCAGTGCCAAAAGTATTCCGTAAAGTTCTGCTGTATATACTGTCGCTTGTTCTGGTAATTTAATTTGGTACGTATTGTCCCTTACAATGGCTGCTGCTCCTGTTCCAGAGTTTGTCTTGGATCCGTCGGTATAAGTGTACAATGTGCTAGGATTTTGTCTTATCATCGAGTTGAATGTATGTTTGTATAATGATGTGGAAGTCGGGTCTGTCTTTTTATATTTTGTTAGAGTCAAGTCAATCCTTAAGTTGCTTAATCTCCAAGGTGGTGTGTCACTGAATTTGTTTTTAAGGATTGAAGAGTCGGCTAAAATTGAATTCCTTCTATCTTCTAGAGATCGTACAATAATAGGTTTTCTTTTAAAATTCAATTCTACGTATTTCTCAAAATTGTTATTTTCTAAAAAATGTCTGACACAGGCCGTTTCAAGTCCTTTTGACCTTATAAAAAATGTAGAGCATAACATATCACACCTGTACTGCAGCGGAGGTTCTCCTGCCAAAGCGCAAAGGCATTCTGCAGGGCTGGTTCTGAAAGCTCCTGTCGCTAGCCTGAGTCCCGTGTTGTGAATAGTGTCGAGTAGTCTTAAGGTTGTAGGACTGGCAGATGAATATGCTATACATCCACAATCCAGAAGAGACCTGGTGTAAGACCGATAGAATGTAAGCATGGTACATTTGTCAGCACCCCATGTTGTATTGCTAAGGATTCTCAACAAATTCAATGACTTTTTGCATTTGGTGAGAAGTCCTTTTAGATGGGGTAACCATGTTAGTTTTTTGTCTGGTGTCATACCTAGGAAAGTCAGTAAGTCGGTTTTGTCAATGATTGTCTGATGTAATGTTAAGTGAGCTCTTTGATTTGCTCTTTTTCTAGAGAATATTATGTATTTCGTTTTGTCTCTGGAAAACCTAAATCCTGTAAAAGAGGACCACTTGTCTAATTCATTTAATGTGTGCTGTATCTGTTGTTTACCTGTATTGATATCCGTGTATGTGGTGTAGATAAGGAGGTCATCAGCTTACAGGCAATACGACGCTCCTTGAGTAATACATCTAGTAACGCAATTTATTGCGATATTAAAGAGAGTCGTACTCAGCACACCTCCTTGAGGCACTCCATTCTCCTGTAAAAACTCATCTGAAAGAGCAGTACCTATTCTCACTCTGAATGATCTTCGGGAAAGATAGCTCTTCAAGTAAAGCATGACTTGGCCTTGTACACCCCATTCGATCAGCTGAGACAAGATAAGTCTTCTGCACACTCTGTCATAGGTTTTTTCTAGGTCCAATGACAACGCCATTATCGAGCTTTTGTTTAGAAAGGCATCTAAAATGTCATTTTCTAGCCTAGCAATGTGGTGCATGGTAGAATGCATTGGCCTAAGCCCACATTGAAATACTGAGAGGAGGTTATTGGTTTCTAAATCGTATTATTCCATGGAAAGTGGTTATGGATGTGTTCTCTTTGATAAAGATGGGAAAGTGATCACTCCCATGAGAGTCACTACTCACTTCCCACGAAAATCGTGTATAAACTTTCTGTTTATCGTGTTCTTGGGCAGAGGTGAGTCGGTGAGTCAGTGTTGAGGCATAACAAGTCGTTCAGTTCAAATACATTTTGTAGTCGAACTCCTTTACAATTGGAGGTCTGTGAATGCCACATTTGACTATTCGCATTTAGATCCCCCCAAAATAATAAAGGAGTTGGTAATTGTGTCAGTAAGTCATTGAGTTCGTGGACGTCTATGGGTTCACTTGGTGCAAGATAAACGGAACATACAGTTAGGCGGAAAGGTAAGTGTACTGAGACTGCTACAGCTTGGATAGTCGTCCTCAGCTGAACAGGTTCGTTGTGGATGCTATCGTCTACAAATATCGCAACTCCGCCACAAGCTCTACCACCCAAGGAGTAGTCTTTCCTATAGAGGGAAAAGCCATGTATGCTGACATCCTTACCTTGTTGAAGGTGTGTTTCTTGTAGTGCAATGATTTGTGGTTTGGACTGGCTCAGGAGTAATTTCAGATCTCCAATATGCCTTAGAATTCCATTAATGTTCCACTGCAGTACAGACATGATGAGAGTTAGTTATTAAAAAGCAAGGTACCAGTTTCCTACAACAAGGAAATAAATTAAAAATCATTATGTTTGCAATAGAGGCACATATATTATCTCTCTCTTCGAAACATTGAGCACATACTTGGCCTAAGGAAAATATGTACCTCAAAACGAACGACTCAACAAAAGCTGCAATAACTCGATCATAGTAGAGGTCAGGTATCAGTTTAAGAAAACACATGATGATATGAAATGCTTTAAGAATAAATACAACGATTCTGTGGTCGTGGAGGACTTTTTTATCTCCTTAGGATAATATAAAAATTGTCAGTTAAAATAACCAATGAAATCAGAAGATAGAAGTATTCAAAAACTAAGAATTCAAAAAATATAACTATATGTATCATATTTGTGATAAAATGAATTAATTGATAAAACAACACTTTAAATAAAAGTAATAGTAAAAAGAACAGTGAAAAAGCTATTTTTACTATTTAAGTAATAATTAAGAATTTAAAGATAAGAAAATAGTACATGCCTCGCACGTGACAAAATTAAAAGTACAGAAGTGTACATAAGTTGCAAGATTAGCCTAGATTAAGTACGAATTCAAACAAAACATGTTCATTGGAATAATTGGAGTTGATTCATAATTCTTTTGTAACCAACCTCATCCAACTTTTTAGACAACATTAAAGAGCTATTTGACGTTTGGCGGACAAAATTTAATTTGTCAGTCAAGAACGCTGGCGTTTTGCAATATTTTTTTACCAAATTGACTGTAGATGGTGAAGAGGGAGGTGATTTTGATCAAATTGCAAAAATTGAAGCAAAGGTTAAAGCTTTGCTCGTCCAAATCAATCTTTAATGGCTCTAAATGTTTACTACTTATCTCTTTTTAGTGTTTCATTCGATTACAAAAGTGACCATGAGTGATCGGAATTTCGCTCTCCTAAATGGGTCATTTGCCCCACTTTGCGGCGGGTGTTGGATAAAATAAAGACTATTCCCAAAAACGGCTAAAAATAATTCCTTCATAATAAATTTATGATGGATGTCAGCATACATGGCTATTCCCTCTATAGGAGAGACTACTCCTTGGGTGGTAGAGCTTGTGGCGGAGTTGCGATATTTGTAGAGCATAGCATCCACAGCGAACCTGTTCCGCTGAGGACAACTATCCAAGCAGTAGCTGTCTCAGTACATTTTCCATTCCGTCTAACTGTATGTTCTGTTTATCTTCCGCCAAGTGAGCCCATAGACGTTCACGAACTCAATGACTTACTGAGACAATTACCGACTCCTTTATTATTGTTAGGGGACCTTAATGCAAAGAGCGAAATGTGGCGTTCACAGGCCAACAATAGTAAAGGAGTCCAACTACAGAATATATTTGAACAGAACGACTTGTTATGCCTCAACACTGACTCACCGACTCACCTCTGTCCAAGGACAGGGACATTCACAAACATAGACGTAGCTTTATGTACACCTTCAGTTTATACACGTTTTTCATGGGCAGTGAATAGTGACTCTCATGGGAGCGATCATTTTCCCATTTTTGTCAGACAGAATACATTCCCACCCACCTTTAGTGGAATAAAACGATACAACACAAAAAAAAGCTGACTGGGACATTTTCCGAAGCCACGTTACTAACGGACTAATGATTTCACAAACAAAGGCAATTGATGAACTGAACTCGGTAATCATTGAAGCAGCAAACGCAAGCACACCAATGACAACGAACACATACAGAAAAGCACCTGTTCCTTGGTGGAACGATGATTGCAGGAGAGCGATTAGAAATCGGAGAAGAGCACTTAATTTATTCCGTAGGAACCCATCTGACGTGAACCATCAAAATTATAAAAGAGAAAAGGCGAAGGCCCAGTGGACTGTGAGAAACAGTAAAAAGAAATGTTGGATAGATTTTTTATCAAATCTGAACAGAAAAACACCCAAACAAGAAATATGGACAAAGATAAAACAGATACAACATAAGAACTACAGACCCCCCATAACAGGAATCAAATACTTAAACACTACTATAACTGACCAGACAGAAATCAGTAATTTAATAGGCAGACATTTTGCCACAATATCCAGCAACGAGAACTACACGGACGAATTTTTGCAATACAAAAATAACGTAGAAATGAATATCCTTCCCATTACGAACCAACATGACCATCCTTTGAATGATCCGTTTACTTTAGACGAACTAAAACATCCACTGTCGACTGCACATATTACAGCACCTGGACCTGACGGACTAACTTACGATTTGTATAAAAATCTACCCAACATTGGCCTCGTCACTCTTTTAAATATACTTAACGAAATCTTTCAAAGCGGTGCCTATCCTCACTTCTGGAATGACTCTATAGTTATACCAGTATTAAAGCAAGGAAAAGATAACAATTTACCCTCAAGTTTTAGGCCCATAAGTATGACAAACTGTTGTGGGAAAATACTGGAGAAGATAGTAAATAAAAGAATTATATGGTTCTTAGAAAAGAATAACCTTCTCTCAGTATTTCAATGTGGGTTTAGGCCAATGCATTCTACCATGCACCACATTGCTAGGCTTGAAAATGATATTTTAGATGCCTTTCAAAACAAAAGCTCCGTAATAGCGGTGTCATTGGACCTGGAAAAAGCCTATGACAGAGTGTGGAGACGACTAATACTGGCTCAGCTACTAGAATGGGGTGTACAAGGCCAAGTCATGCTTTACTTGAACAGCTATCTTTCCCGAAGATCATTCAGAGTGAGAATAGGTACTGCTCTTTCAGATGAGTTTTTACAGGAGAATGGAGTGCCTCAAGGAGGTGTGCTGAGTACGACTCTCTTTAATATCGCAAGAAATTCCGTCACTAGATGTATAACTCAAGGAGTGTCGTATTGCCTGTATGCTGATGACCTCCTAATCTACACGACATACACAGATATCAAGACAGGTAAACTACAGATACAGAACACATTAAATAACTTAGACAAGTGGTCCTCTTTTACAGGATTTAGGTTTTCCAGAGACAAAACGAAATACATAATATTCTCTAGAAAAAGAGCAAATCAAAGAGCTCACTTAACATTACATCAGACAATCATTGACAAAACCGACTTACTGACTTTCCTAGGTATGAAACTAGACAAAAAACTAACATGGTTACCCCATCTAAACGGAGTTCTCACCAAATGCAAAAAGTCATTGAATTTGTTAAGAATCCTTAGTAACACCAAATGGGGTGCTGACAAATGCACCATGCTTACATTCTATCGATCTTACACCAGGTCTCTTCTGGATTATGGATGTATAGCATATTCATCTGCCAGTCCTACAACCTTAAGACTACTCGACACTATACACAACACAGGACTCAGGCTTGTCACAGGAGCTTTCAGAACCAGCCCTTCAGATAGCCTTTGCGCCTTGGCAGGAGAACCACCACTGCAGTAGAGGCGTGCAATGTTGTGCTCTTAATTTTATATCAAATCAAAAGGACTTGAAACGCCTTGTGTTAATTGTTTTCTAGAGAATGTCAAATTCAATAAATACCTCGAATTAAATTCGAAAAGAAAACCTTTTTATTTATTTTTGTGTTAACGCTTTATAGCGATGTACACCTTACATTTTTTATATATATGTATTACATTGTTTTCTGCATGTTAACATTGAGTATATATTCTTACATTATATTATATTACATTATTGTCTATATATTTATATCGTTTATACATTATTACATTATATTAAATTACATAATTGTCTATACTTACATCATGTATATATATTACTGCAGTATATTACGTTATTGTCTATATATGTACATTCTATATAACTAAGGCCTAATACAATTATTATTACAATTATAGAATAAATACTATATAAATATACAGTTATGTTAATTAGTGCATATATACAATCCTAGGAATTTCAATTCTACGTATAAATCTAATTATACAGCCAACTGGTCTTTACTGAGTACTTTTGGCACTGACTAACGTTCATAATGCAGACACTGACATTATTACAGTTTGTACGGATTCCTTAAGTTCCTTAATGTCATTACAGAACATTTATAACACACACCCTATTATTCACCAGATATTTACACAAATTAACATTCTTCAAAACGAAAACAAACATATTACATTGTTTTGGCTACCCGGGCACGACGACATCGATATGAGTACAGCAGTGGACGTACAGGCAAAACTGGATACAAACCGATCCATACCAGATATAAACACTGTGACGTCATCAGACTTGACTAAAACCTTACGAACTAACACACTGTTCGAATGGGAAAAAAATTGGTTTAAAAGTAATTGCAAATTAAGAGAAATTAAAAATACGACCAAAGCCTGAGTAAAAGAACAATTCTCTCGTAGAGACGAAGTAATTTTATCCAGGCTTCGGATAGGACACACCCGACTCACCCATTCGTACTTACTAGACAAAACAGAAAGACCCCTTTGTCGACAATGCAACAGAATTCTAACTGTCAAACATATAATGACCGACTGCAGACAACGCAGCAACTTGACGATTCCTTATGACTTACATGATTTACTGACAGAGGGTAGTCCATACATCCACATATTTCTTACACATCTCAAATCAACGCTCTTTTATTCCAAGATATAACTATATGTCTCCTACAATCGAAATGATTTTTGTCCCTTTTTTTTTTTTATTTATTATTTATTTTATGTTTTCTCTTTATTTTTTTTTTTATTTTTCTCCATTAGTTTTTATTCTATATGAATAATTTTGTTGCCTTATAATTTCCTCTTGTCTTATTTTCTTTAGAACTTTTTTTTTATTTTTTTTTTATTACAATCAGACTGCGACATTAACGGACCTTGATTCTGCTATCCATATGAGTTTATCGTTACAGTCACGGAACTCATAATTAATAAAATAAATAAATAATAAATTTATATAAAGAGAATAGCCTCAAGCCATTTAACGCAAAGCGGAAAGTTCCATGATTTATTTTCGGGGATTTTGACGAAAAAACAACAATATTCCGGAGAGGACACTCTGCATAACGAATTTCCCATTTCGTTTTAGACAAAGTATAATTTTGCCAAATTAAACATTTTTATGACAGGGCAGCGCTAACAGACACTCATCTCCTTTATGGAGAAATGTAACGCCCTAAACCACTCAAACACACATGTGTATATATATATATATATATATATATATATATATATATATATATATATATAAAATATGTATAAAAATGTGTACTTCACTAAAATATATCCGGAAATCCCAGGAAACATTTTCTTTTTTTTTCTATTTTCCTCGACAATGGTTTTAGGTATATTAATGGAAATGGTTTCATTAGTTTCTTCAAGTATTATTACTTGTGAAACGTGTACCTGGAAGTAAACGTAAGTGTTACGATTTTTCTTCGCGCTAATTGCACCCAAAAATTATTTTCCGGTTGATGGATTCTGGTAATCAAACGAACCCGACCTTTCAAATCAAACGAAGTATTTTGTACCAATTTTCATTAAATTCTGTCTAAATTTGTGCCAGCTAGAGAGGTAACAGACAAATAAATATATATAAATAAATTTGAACCACGGCTAATTGTCGTGATCTGAAATGTGAACTTTTCTAGTTGGCAATTCCGGATTGCGTCATGAGGTCAACCTCATAAGCGGGTTTCCTCCGTATGCAGGGAGAGAGGAAACGCGCTTAAACTCATTTCAGATGAGAAATGATTCGTTGTATTCAGCTACTAAACGCTCTACGAATCACCCTTTATGAATAGGTGTAACCTTTACGAAGTCGTTAAACATTTATCGGCTAAAAGGTTTCTTGACTCGTTCGGTTGGAAGAGTGAAGGTGCGTCATACTAGATTATTGTGAAGATGGGTTCCTAAAAGCTTAGGAATTTCAGGAAATGAGAAAACATTCTGTCACCTTGACGATGATTGATTCCGAGCGCCACCTTCGACTAAAGTCCTCATCAACATTCATCAATTTCAACTTTTAACTTATTCATACTCACGCGTTATTTTTCAACCCTCTATGCCATTTAGTTTCATTTAGATTGTTTTAAAACTTATGAATCTGTGGATCTCTTTATTATTCGGGGAAGACCCATGAAAAGATTATTTATTAATTTTTGTTTATATCGTTATGAATAATTAATTAATTTCTCTTTCTTACATCCCTCAGACATTCTATTTAATTTTGTTTTTGGCAGTAACCAGCCGAACAGGCGAACGGTCCAAGAGAAGGCTTGCCAGCTGAGGACAGGTGTAAAGCTGATAGGACGGCTTATTGGAGCGACAGCTGGGTCTAATAGGCCTGGAATGGATAGATATTGGATTGAATTGGAGCATTGGAGGAAGCAGAGGATTTCATTCGACCTTGCGTTTTCCTGTATTCACATATCAATAAACCCCGAAATATCTTTTACAATAGAACCTAAGGTGAAATTCAAATGAAATTTTCTTAATATGTGTATGAATGGAAAGCTACACAGGTTGTCCCTTATATTGAAAACAAATTTAGTTTTAACTATTAACACTGAAAATGTTTAAAAAAAAAAAAGTATTAAGAATGTGAGATATGGAGGAAACGCCAACTTTTGAGCACGCGCTCATGCGTTAATATTCAAGGACCAAAATAAAAATTAAAGGTTTTATGAAAAATTATGAAAAACAAATTACTTCATAATTTATATTAATGAATAACTGTTAAGAAATAATTTGTATACATACATTTTCTCTCTAAAACTTGGTGAGAAAATTTGTATATTATTATTTTGTGAAAAAAAAAATCTAGTTTAATTTTAACATTAAAAAAAAAAAAAAATTAATTCTTTTGCAAGAGTAAAAACGTGGATATATTTTTAATGTATTTTAAGAAAATATCATATACAGTTCATTAATTTAATAATTAAACTTTAATTAATCACTTATCACGAGATATACAGTATATACAATATATACAAAGTATTTTATTCTCAGAGTAAATAAAGAAATACTAGATTTGGAACCTTTTGTTTATTTAATGTTATTGGTTTATGTCAGTGAATCAAAGTTTCTATTCATTATAGTACTAATATTGTTTTTCATCTGAAATGCTGAACAGAAGGGTGGTAGTGGTTTTGGCAAGAATGCGAATTGGCCATACCAAAATAACTCATAGTTATCTTCTAAAGAGACTCTACCCTCCCAACTGTAAACATTGTAATGAGTACGGGACCGGATTTTTAGAATAAAATAAGCACCCAATTAGGTTTTTGCAACAAACATAATAGGTCTTTTTAGCACTTTCCTCCGAAGCAAAGTAGCTATTGAGGTTGGACTCATGACGGAATTTTTGAAAAATTTCTTCAAATCTTTATCGATCCTACCTAGTAGACACCGAAAAAGACCCCCGTTAAAATTTATATATATATATATATATATATATATATATATATACATATATATATATATATATATATATATATATATATATATATATATATATATGCATATATACATATATATATGTGTCTGTTACCACGATAGCGGCCAGAGTTTTTGTATTTTCGTCACGAAACTTGGTATATAGCATTCAATTAGCAAACGATTGAACGAGTTCGTTAACCACTAAAATCGGTCCACCGGAAGGGGGGGGGGGGGTTTACCCCAAACCCAAAAAACTAATTTGACCATTTCAGCCGTAATATTTGTTATATTTCAACGAAACTTGGTATTCGTACTGGTGATATAGAGAGTAAAGTGAGACATAAAAATAAACTAAATCGGTTCATACGGAGGGGGGGGGGTTTACTCCGGACCGACAATACCAATTCGCCACTACCAGCCGTGATTTTAGGTGTATTTCGACGAAACTCGGTATTCATAGTGGTAATCTACAGGTAAATATGTGTTGTAAAAATAAACTAAATCGGTTCATTAGGAGGGGGGGTTTACTCCAGACCCACAATACCAATTCGCCACTACCAACCGTGATTTTTGGTATATTTCGACGAAACTCGGTATTCGTAGTGGTAATCTACAGGTAAATATGTGTTGTAAAAATAAACTAAATCGGTTCATTAGGAGGGGGGGTTTACTCCGGACCCAAATTACTAATATACTCATACTGGTCGTAATTTCTGCTGTATTGTAACGAAACGCGGTATACGTCGTGGGTAACTCATGAGAAAGAAGTGTTGTAAAAATGAGCTGAATCGGTCAATCGGAAAGGGGGGTTTACTTTGTAATATACTTCAATAGAAAAGCCAGCCAGACATAGGTTCACAAAGGCGCCGCAAGGAGCGCTAGAGGGACTGTATCCGGTTCCTGCGTTAGATCAAAATACGATAATATGAGGATTTTGTATTTATTACGTAGTGTAGTAGGTACCATGTGTAAACATAACTCTGGAAGCAAATTAATAATTTATCAGTTACTCATTACAAAATTAAAAGAGAACTATTCATGCTTTTATTTTATTTATGTAGGATATTTTAAGCAAATTGTTCTGGAAAGCAGTCTACACTACCCAAATTCTGAGAAAGTGCTTAGTTATGCAGCTCCTGCGTGACGGACTTTTTTTTGGTTTTTATTTAAAAATCCATTTTAGTTTTTTTTAGGTTATAAAAATGTTTTGAATAGGTTAAAAAAAGGGTTTTTTAGGTTTTTTATTTAAAAATCCATTTTAGGTTCAACCTATTGTTGTTAATTTATCATTAATAATTTTGATTAATTTATAATTGATAAATTAATATGTATATATAGTGACATCAAAATAAACAACAAAACAAGGGGAAAATGGTGAGCAAATAAAAATAAAACCGAAATATGAGTTATTATTTTTTAAAAAGAATAAGTAGTCAAAATATTCAACAAAATATTTATTTAAAAAAACAAAGTGAATGAAATTTATTTAAATAAAATACATTTTGGAAATAAAGCAATGTTTAAAAAAAAGAAAGAAAAATAAATTACATTTTTTAATAAAACATACATTAATAAAAAAATAAATAAGAACATAAAACAAAACAATTAAAACAAATATGTAAAGGACATTTTCAAGTGTCTCTGCTAAAGAGTTCCAAATTCTAAAGAACATCAAGAAGAATTTCACTGCCTATAGAAAGGTACTTAACTATGTTAAAAACAACATAATTAAATCTTGGAAAAATTTAAAAGGGGAAATATGAAACTAAAATAGGTATTACCCCTTGTTTCAGTTAATTCCCATATAGGTGCTCAGGTTTTTGACGGTGAAATTCTTCCTGTTGTCTTAGAGAACTGTCTTAAAAGAGGAGAAAGATAAAGATGCCCCCGTTTAAGCCACAAGACGTCGTATGGGAGTATTTCATCGCATCTTTTAGCTCCAGTGTTGACGATTCCATTTTCCAATGAGATTTGGAAGATCTGAGAAATGTGCTCTTAGAAATGCGAGTTCACCACGAATCCACCATAACAGCTGCTTTATTCATATCCAAAGCGTCTACAAGTGTTTTTATTTTTTCCCCAATGTGTTAAAATGGGTTCTGGTGGAAGCGACAGTCCTAGTAAAATTTCCCTGAACGTCTGGACCCGGGAAGATGCTTTTAGGAAATTTTGTTTGATCGATGAAATGAGTTCATTGAATTGTATTTTCTATTTCAAAAATTAGGTATGTCCAGGTCATTCCATCGTTAGTTAGGCGATTTTATGTGATATTATCCTGAATAGGTTTTTTTAGGTTCTTCGAAATTTTCATGAATAATACCAGAAGACGCGAATCATATAAAAACCCGATCAATATCATGTTTAGGAAAAAGGAAAAAATAGGCGAAAACCTATGAATCCGGTCCCTAGTAATGAGCTACTAACGGTTCAAGACTTTATAACAGAATGTACTAGATACAACCAGGCGAGATCCGTGGACAACAATAAAGGCTGCCTAGCTGAAATACTACAGGACGACGAAAGAGCTGTACAAAAAATATTGACATATATCAAGGATGTAGAAATATAACACCACAGGACTGTCAATGTCCCACACGGGTAGAGGCAGAATAAATATAAAAAAAAAAAAAAATGTTTTTATTTTAAATAATGTTTAAAAGTTAAAATAATATAAAAAATTGTATAAAAACTTTTTGGATATTTTTATTTTTAAGTTTAAAAAAAAATTATTAGAAAATTGATTTAAAAAAAAAAAATAATAAAATATATCAATTATGATGAAATTTTTATTTCCCCAAAATTAAAATTAAAAGAAAAGTGAAACTCGTTTGAAATAAAAATGATTACTTATTTTCGGCCCCTGGTTGAAATAGATTTTTTGGGATTAACAAATGTTGCAGGGTCTCCCCGCGGTCTAGTGGCTGACGCTTTAGATTCTGGTATGTGACATGGTGGGCTTGTTTACCACCGGTAGCAGGGATTTTTCTCATTCCAGGGCACGTTGAGAGAATTTCCGGCTGCACCTTGGATATCGGCGCCAATGGCCCAGAGGTCGTCAGTGCACCGAAAAAAAAATGTTGCATCTAAAAGCTCTCGATGAAAGATAAAACATAAGTCTTTTGCGATTTTGCAATATCTCTAACGGCTTAAAATATATTTCAGTTGTGGCCTGGATAAACGGGACACCCTGTTTAGGATGAAGGATAACAATGAATGGATAATCTTCTAAGAATAGAATTTTTGTAGAAGAAATGTTCCTAGTAAACCACCTCGGCTTCTTCAGGTGGAGTGTTACTGCTTCTGAAGAAGCTAAACACACATCGAAAATCCTAGCACATCCAAGATATTGCCTTGAAAGTGATTTCATTCGATTCCCCCGGCTAAATACCAATAAAAAATTTACCTAGATTCCTATCAAAGTAATATCGCAATTACTTTTTTTCGTGCGAACTTCTACGAAAAGAGGTTTTACTGTGGGCGGATTCGGATGGTTAATGACCTTTCGCCTGAAACATTATCCTCTTTTAGGGGTTGAAATATAGTCATGAATGAGAATTTTTAACTTTCATAAAATACCCAGTTATTTTTTAATATTTTGTGATAATAAGCGAAGGAAGATTTTTTTTTATATTAAAGGTTCAAATATAAACTTTATAATTATCAGTAGAAAGGTTTTAAATATAAGCAGAATTCCTTTAAACAAATTCAACCCGTAGAAGTTGATATAATAATGAAGCAAATCGTAAAGCGATGCTAGGTTTCATGGGCGTATATAAGGGGGGGGGGCTCAATTTTGATTTGATGGTAAAAATGTGCCATAAAACCCTTAAAAATAAATGAAATTCGACCACTTAGTTCATAGAAAATATTTTTTTTTTTTTAGGTGTAATAGCGTTTTAGTTGTTTAAATCTATATTCCAAGTTCTAAATTTTTAGTATTCCACACCCTGGCAATGCTCCCGACTCCCGCCCTCCCCAAATTATTTCCTATATACGCCCATGTTGGTTTACCGGCTTACAGCAGCACTGCTATGTTGTACAAAGCAAGATGTTACCGAGCACTGTCGCTTTTGCGCTGTCTTTGGGAAGCTTCGCTTTAAACATTGATCAATTGCTGAAAATCTGAATCAAATGTCCGATGTACAGACGCCATTAATATTCAAGAGTCCGCCTAGTGACATCTGGAAAGCATGGATTAGATATATGTATGTACTGAATATTTTGTGAAAAATGTAAACAACTAATCCAATGAAATCTTGAAGAAAATACGCCAATTTGCACAAAAAACTTACTGCAGCGGAAATTATTCATTCGTCCTCTTCGATTTCCTCTCCTAAAGCAAACAACAAAAAATTGTTTCTCGTTTTATACATCTTGTTACAGTGGAAAATTCAATTTATTGCTAAAATCGCTTAAAAAACCAACAAACAATATGAAACCGAGGAAAATTCGTTCTAAGCATCGAAACTAACACTTGTGATGTTTTAAGCACTTTCTTCTCCTGAGATCGTCCTATCGAAAATTGCTCCAGAACAGTTTGTAAAAAAACTTTGGAAACCTTTCGAGCGGTTACTGTTCACTTACCACAATTTACCAACCGTTTTCGAGATATTTTAAAAAATTTATGAAAATCCTAAAACTGCTCATGTTTATTAATAATTAATTTTGTTTGAATACTTCCTTAACTGAAAACGTAAGCAAAATTTAAATATCTTAGTTAAGATGAATAAAGAACATCTAGACAAATTGTAAACTGAAGCCATCGTACCCTAACCGAAAAATAGGAAACAAAAAACTAGTTTTATTCACTTTTCTCGAAAAAGTTTACAGAAATATCCAGAAAAATGGCTTCATTCGTTTGCCTGCGTTAAAATTACAGTTGAAACGGAAAGACTAAGATAAACCGCACGAGGCTTATGAGACCTATTGCGCCACATGGCTTGACTGACTTATTAACCCAGACCCGTATTAGCACGAAACTTTAAAAGGGTATTAATGTTTAGCTCGGGTATCCTCTTTGCATAATCTGCACCATGTAGTCCTGGTCTACTGGTCAGCTGTTAGTAGTCTTACCTTAGTCGTGTACGGATTAAGACGAGTCACCATTCTCTTCTTGTCTACGAAACACTAAAACTGCTTCTCCAGTCTCTGGGTGGAACTGTATCACCACTTCCTCCTGTGTTTGGCTTCCGCTCATCTTCTAATATTTAGTCTGGCCACTGCTGCACAGTGGTCCCGATTCAGCAATCATGGTGCAAAAAATCCAAAAACCCAACATTATTTTCCGGACCCATCCTTACGTTTCTATATTACCTAGGCAGCTCCTTCGTGAAGTTAGTTTAGTTTTTTAACAACCCTATGCATCGCTGTGGTCGTTCAAACATGGCGGTTCCCAACATCTGCTAGCTGGGCGTATTTCACAATTCTCATTTAAACCTAAATATATATGTCAAGAAAAATTATTATTGCAGGCTTAAATATAAAAGAGTGGAACTGAACCGAGTGCCAATCAGAAGTCTATTATCATTAAGTTTAGTTGTTCAGGAGATGATCGAACCAATTTTAGGAGTCGAAACTTAAAATTCAAAAGGCTGTCAAAACGTTTTGTCACTTACGGTCCCGGAGTCCTTTATGCCAGTAGGAGAGTATATGTCCCTCTTACGGGATATTCAGGGGGAGTATATGTCCCTCTTGCGGGATATATATATATATATATATATATATATATATATATATATATATATATATACATATATATATATATAAAATCAGGTATATAATTGTTTATGTCGCTTAAGAACTAGTAGACACATTTTTAAAAATAAAATTGTAAATAGCATAAATACATAAATTGTAATTTATAAATAAAAAATAATTTAAAATAGTCCGACTCGCAGGAACTGCAGCATCTCAGCGCGGTTCCGTTCATGTCCCTAGTGCCATTTGATAAGCTTTGAAAAGAAATAAACTTATTTTTTTTTATATATCTCGTGAAAATTGTCAAAATCCTCTCGAACATCTCGAATAAAAGTGATATTAAGGCGTCAGGGACACCGACAGTAGCTAACTTTTACACAGAAGCGGAAATTACAGAATCTGGCTCTCATTCTAAAGCAAAGCTCTATAAATCAATACAAAATATGCCTAATAAAGCCTTTCTAGAGGATACAGAAGCTTGAGTGTATATGAGGGGGGGGGGGCTGAGGGGGCTGCATCCCCTCCCGAAATTTTGAATTGATGATAAAAACTTCTCGTAAAACCCTTAAAAATAAATTAAATAAGATCACTTAGTTCATACAACATATTTTATTTTACGTGTAATAGCGTTTTAGTTGCCTAAAACTATTCCAAGCTCTAAATGTTTAGTATTCCATACCCTGGAAATGGTCTCAGCCCCCCCCGAAATTGTTTTTATATACGCCCATGTACAGAAGGATCAAGAAGAAGTACACAAGATTCAGTAGAATACCCTGCCTAATATAGCCTGTATAGAATAATATGCCGAATAAAACCTATCTAGTAAATATACAAGGACAAATAAAAGTCTTGACGAATAACAAGTCAAGAAAAAAAACTTTATTTAACAAAATAAAACAAAGTTTAGTTGCCCAACTACAATAGAATAATATACCTAATTAAGTCTATGGAGTAGACACAAATGGACCAAAAACAAGTCTTGTGGAATATTGTTTTTTTTTCTAATTAAATACTTTTTATCAATATTTAGTATATAACCTTTGTTGCAAACTATTGATTGCTAATTGATGAATCGGTTTACAACTAAGTAGTCTTTATGAATATTTAGTATATAACCTTATGTTTGGATCTGAGTTTTTGGGGTGCTCTCCGCCTAGGCTTTGTATTTGTGTCGGCAGATACCTGGGGTATATTTACAGCTCTTGAGGATTAACTCTTAGCAGGTAAATTTCCTGCGGCCTCCTTGTTTCCACGGGCATTGAACCGCCATATTCGCTCATAGTATCTAACCGTTGTGAAGTTTATTTTTTGGATTTAGGACTTAATATACATATGTAGACTAAATCATAGCAAGTAGTAATCCTCCGTCGTCGGTTCTTAACTATGTAGACTCGCTAATGTTATCCAATCTTAGATACATTGTATTTAAAATCCACAGCAAAAACACGACATTTCATCAGAATCCCCTGCTGAATAAAACTTATATAGAATAATATGCAAAATAAAGCCTATCTAGTGGATAAAAATAGAGGAAAAAAGGCGTTCGTGGTGGTAGAAAATCTTAAAAGTATTTCGCTCAGAAATCTCCGAAATATTGTCACTAATTTTACGTATCCTGTTTTATAGCCAAATAGATTTATATTCTATAATCAATAAGAAAAACCTACTAACAATAAAAAACTATGGGTAACAGATGAAAATAGGGAATACCAAGAATAATTCTAAAGAACGAAATCAACACCAGTACTGTAATCTAGATATTCATACGGCATCTTCGAATTCTAACAAACAAAATATTGATTCTAATTATACGTATCCTGTTTTATTGACAAATACATTTGACTACTATAAGCAATTAAAAACACAAGGGAATATGCCAAAGAACTCGGAGTAGGAGCCTCGACAGTTTCAAGACATTTGAAGGAAATCGACAAATCCAAAACTGACATTTCATACGGTACAGCCTGATATATTTTTAACAATGAATTGTTTTTCTTATTTTAATTAATCTGTTTTATTGTCAAATACATTATCCAACTTTAAGCAATTAAAAAATAACAGGGAATAAAAAAGAACCGTTCGAATAAACGAAATCAATTACTTCAAAGTTTAAGCACTTATTTCTCCGATTGACATAGCCTAATCAAAAATTGTTTCAGAATCTTTTTTGTAGAACATTTAGTAAGCTTTCGCATGGTAACCCTCCGTTTACCAATATTCCTAACCGTCTTCGAGACATTAGGGAATGTATACGAAGTTCCCAAAACATTTCATGTCTGTTAATAACATATTTTATTCTAATCCTTCCTTAGCTCCAAACGTAACCAAAATTTTAACATTTTAGTGTTGATGAAATTGAAACATGCAGAAAATGTTTCAACTGAATCCCATAATTTTAAGTATCAAAATCGAAGACAAAAAGAACAGTTCGAATAAGCGAAATCAATTACTTTAAAGTTTTAAGCACTTATTTCTCCGATTGACATCGCCTAATCAAAACTTTCATTAGAACCTTTTTGTAGAGCATTTAGTAAGCTTTCTAATGGTATTCTTTCGTTTCCAAAATTCTCAACCTTTTTTGAGATATTAAGGAAAGTATACAAAGTTACCAAAACTTTTTTATGTCTGTTAATAAAATATTTTATTCTAACCCTTCCGTAACTCCAAACGCAACCAAAATTTCAACATATTAGTTTTAATGAAAGTAGAACATGCAGTAAATGTTTCAACTGAATCCCATGATTCTAAGTACCCAAACCAAAAACGGCATTCAAAAATTATTTTTTCAGTTTTCTCGAAAACGGTTAAAGCTATCGCCTTAAAAATGGTTCCATTCGTTTTCCTAGCCCAAGAAGCCTATAAAAAGAGTACTTACAAGCTTATGAACTAAAAGTCCGTCTCGCAGGACTGCATCATCTTAGCGCGGTTCCGTTCATATCCCTAGTCTAATTTGGAAAGATTAAAATAGAAGCAGTTATTATTTTGGTTCCACCAGTCTTTTTTTTTTAAATTAATTATTATAATGGCGTGTTTGGTGCCATTGGCCATAGCAGTCGACGCACCATAATAATAATAAAAAAAAAATATAATGGCGTGTCAACCCTTAAGGTCACTAACGCCATTCCTGGTAGTAGTAAAGTCTTGAA
Source organism: Gonocerus acuteangulatus (assembly GCA_946811695.1). Taxonomy (NCBI): domain Eukaryota; kingdom Metazoa; phylum Arthropoda; class Insecta; order Hemiptera; family Coreidae; genus Gonocerus; species Gonocerus acuteangulatus. The sequence goes on along the minus strand of OX328123.1, from coordinate 128,397,636 downwards.
AGGTCATGATTTACAATCTTACCTGGAAGGGTCCGCTACACTAGAAACAGACCCGCTAGTGACAATGTCTTGGAATCTTGGAAATCTATATTTCTAACATTAAATTGTTTTTCTTATGTTTCTTAACCTGTTTTATTTTCAAATACATTATCCAACAATAAGCAATAAAAAAATAACAAGGAATAAAACAGACAAAAAGAACCATTCGAATAAACGAAATCAATTAATTTAAAGTTTTAAGCACTTATTTCTCCGATTGACATCGCCTAATTAAAACTTTCTTCAGTACCTTTTAGCGCGGTTCCTCCCTCCCCCCATAGGGAGGAACCCCGCTTATAAGGTTGATACAATGAAACAATCCGGAAGTGCCGACTAGAAAATTTCGCGTTTCAGAACCCCTAGAGACCGAAAATAACGGTGGTTCAAATTTGTATATATATATATATATATATATATATATATATGTATATATTTATTTATATATGTATATATATATATATATATATATATATATATATATATATATATATATATATTTGTCTGTTTGCTCTCTAAGTAGAAGACGAATGGTCCGATTTTGATGAAATTTCGTACAAAAATCCGTCGTCCAATTTGAAAGGTCAAGTTCGTTAACCAGCAAAATCCGCCCACTGGAAGATGGCATTTGGGGCGAAATTCGCGCAAAAAAAATCGTAACGCTTACGTTTTTGAGTTCATAAGCTTGTAAGTACTCTTTTTATAGGCTTCTTGGGCTGGGAAAACGAATGGAACCATTTTCAAGGCTATAGCTTTAACCGTTTTTGAGAAAATTGGAAAAATAGTTTTTGAATACCGTTTTTGGTTTGGGTACTTAGAATTACGGGATTCAGTTGAAACATTATCTGCATGTTCTACTTTCATTAAAACTAATATGTTGAAAGTTTTGTTACGTTTGGAGTTAAGGAAGGGTTAGAATAAAATATTTTATGAACAGACATGAAAAGTTTTGGGAACTTCGTATACTTTCATTAATATCTCGAACACGGCTGGGATATCGTGGTAAGTGGATAGAAACTATTTGAAAGCTTACTAAATTCTCTACAAAAAAGATTCTAAAACTATTTTTGATTAGGTTATGTCAATCGGAGAAATAAGTGCTTAAAACTTCAAATACGTCTGTTTTGTTCTTATGAACGGGTTTTTGTCGTTCTTTTTGTAATTTTTGTCTCCTTCCCTTCGTTTTTTATTGCATTTTATTTTTGTAATTTCTTATGTTGGGAAAATTTTGTGTGTAAAACAGGATATGAAAAATGAGACCAATTTTCTGTTGCTAGAAATAATGTAAATTTTGGGAACTTTCATTAATATCTCGAAAACGGTTGAAAATCATGGCAAACGGAAGAATACCATTAGAAAGCTTATTAAATGCTCTACATAAAAGGTTCTAATGAAAGTTTTGATTAGGCGATGACAATCGGAGAAATAAGAGCTTAAAGCTTTAAAGTAATTGATTTCGCTTATTCGAACTGTTCTTTTTGTCTGTTTTTAATTCCTTGTTATTTTTTAATTGCTTATAGTTGGATAATGTATTCGAAAATAAAACAGGTTCCAAGATTCCAAGACCTTGTAACTAGCGGGACGGTTTCTAGTGTTGCCGACCCTTCCAGGTAAGATTGTAAATCCTACCTTTCAAGACTGGTGGAACCAAAATAATAGCTGTCGGGGTTCGGTCACTGCTACTTCGGTCACCCTTCATCAGGGCTGTAAATACAAGTAGGACATATTTAACACTAATATATGCACATATCTATGTAAATATACCAAACACATATATATATATATATATATATATATAATATATATATATATATTTATATATAAGCATATACACATACACATATACACGCACACATATGTACATATATATGTCCACATACATACACATATGGGGTATGTATTATTAAGTAGCAGTGACCGAACCCGGACAATCCCTACCTTGCATTATCAACGGTCAACGATCTCCTGTCAACAAAATAATAACTGCTTCTATTTTAATCATTCGAAATTAGACTAGGGATAAGAACGGAACCGCGCTAAGATGAGGCAGTTCCTGCGAGTCGGACTTTTTTTGTAGAGCATTTAGTAAGCTTTCGAATGGTAACCTTCCGTTTACCAAGATTCTCAACCTTTTTCGAGATATTAAGGAAAGTAAACAAAGTTACTAAAACTTTTTATGTCTGTTAATAAAATATTTTATTCTAACCCTTCCTTAACTCCAAACGTAACCAAAATTTCAACATATTAGTTTTGATGAAAGTAGAACATGCAGAAAATGTTTCAACTGAATCCCATGATTCTAAGTACCTAAACCAAAAACGGCATTCAAAAATTATTTTTTCAGTATTCTCGAAAACGGTTAAAGCTATCGCCTTGAAAATGGTTTCATTCGTTTTCCTAGCCCAAGAAGCCTATAAAACGAGTACTTACAAGCTTATGAACTCAAAAACGTAAGCGTTACGATTTTTTTTGTGCGAATTTTGCCCCAAACGCCATCTTCCAGTGGGCGGATTTTGCTGGTTAACGAACTTGACCTTTCAAATTGGACGAAAGATTTTTGTACCAAATTTCATCAAAATCGGACCATCAGGGAAGCCAGAAATGAGCGAACAGACAAAAATATATATATATATATATATATATATATATATACAAATTTGAACCACCGTTATTTTCGGTCTCTAGGGGTTCTGAAACGCGAAATTTTCTTGTCGGCACTTCCGGATTGTTTCATTGTATCAACCTTACAAGCGGGGTTCCTCCCTATGGGGGAGGGAGGAACCGCGCTAAAACATCCCTTAAGCATATTTAAGCGAAATCCGTACTTAGGGGCTTGCGTTCACGCGCGCTCTTAATCGGCCAATATTCTACTTCAATATTTATTTTACTCTTCTATTTGAGATCTGCTAGATCCTGAAAAAGCTGCCAATTAGCTTCTTTTAGTTTCCATTTAGAGCAGGGATAGGATTGTGGAACTCTGTCAACTGTCTCTATTGTAATAGGGAAGTGATCACTACCATAACTATCCTCCGACACTGTCCACGTGAAACGGGGAGAGAGCCGGGGAACAGTTATGGATAAATCAATGCTAGATAGTGTTATGGGAGATAAAGAGTTAAGGAAACAAAGGGTGTTTTCCTCCAAAAACTCTTCAATTATTTTGCCTCTATTGTCTAAATTGGGGGCCATTCATTGAAATATATCACTCCTACTCGTTTTCATGTGGAGTGAGCACATTCGTCAAAGGTTTTGCTGTAACGTGTGACTCATCGTTTAGCGTGTTTCCTCCTTTCCTCCATAGAAAGGAAACCCACTGTGAAGGAACGGATGTGCAGCCAAAAATCGCAACAAAAAAAAAATAGGGGGGGGGAGCTAAAGTGTGTACCGGGAGATTCTGGCATCCAGGGGAATGAAAAAGAACATTAGTTACCCAATATTGGGCGATCTACAGATCAAATTTCACCAAAACCCCTGTTTATCACTCTAGCATTTTTTATATGGTTTAGAGTGGACCACAGGTGGTGAAGGACTGCAGAGATTTGTACATAGGTTAAATTGAAATTCAGTATTTATTTCAGAAAGTATAATTCTATGGAGGGGGTGTGGCCAAAACTCAGGAACAATTTGTGGTTAGTGGGTTACTTAAATTTTGGATTATGGAGAAATGATGAATGTGATGAGTTGCTGGGGTTGGTTGAGATGAGATGGTTTGCTGGATGATGAAATTAAGAAAGGTACCATGAGGTGTCTTGAATATAGTTTGTTCTTAAGCACTCCCTGCTATTTGCTGCATTTTCTTGCTTCTCAAAATCATGGTGGGCTGGCCAACTCCATTTTCTGCTCCCTTCGCTGGGCCTGGGTGGCTAGGATATTTACTCCTCCATAATTTGTTAAACTTGGGGAGAAAAACTAGTATGCTCCACACTGCCACACTTTGTCTAGGCGACCATATTCTGTACTTGTCATTTCGTGCAGTTCGTACTGCCGCAGGCAAATAGTTCCCGAGGGCTGCGGCTAGAGTGCAGCACTTGACGGGGTGTACTTCTTACATATAATGAGCGGAGTTCCGCGAACAAACCGCCCACCTAAATTAGATTAAGCTAATTTACAAATCAAAAAAAATAAAAAATAAAAATGGAAAATAATACAATGGTACATACAAGTTTGTTCATCCTACAAGCAACACAGAAATGAGAAAGAGTACATAAACAAAAATACAATAATGAGGGTAAGAAACTTCTAATATGAGGCATTAAATAGGTGCACCAAATACAAATAAAATGACTTCCAATAAAGACAAAACAAGTAAAATCCATAATAAAAGAAATTACAAAAACAATAAGCCAAACTTGGATATTCAACTAGCTGAACGATCTACCGTTTCAGCGTGAAATAAAGGAACAAGGGACATAACTGCCCTAGTTAAACTCTTGCCAGTGGGGTTAGGACATCCACAACGCGAATGATTCCGTCGCGACCAGGGTAGGTGAATGTGACTCTTCCTACGGTGGTCTTCCTAAAGTGGTCTTCTTTCCACAAGGATCACTAGGTCTCCCGATTTTATGTTGGGTTGAAATCTTCCTTGGTGAATTCTTCAATCTGCCGCCCACCCTGAGGATCCCCTGTTCATCGAAGGAAGGTGAAATGTGGACATAATCTGTCCCCTTTTTCATCGAGGCATCCTTGAGCAACTGTTGTGGCATTTATGTGAACTTTAAAGGAGATACTTTGGTTTTGCCTTTGACAAGCGAGACCTTGACTTCGCCATCTGAGCTCATGGAGTGCAAGTATAAGGCAGCGCTGTATCCCTTGGATGATGCATCACAGAAGCCAACCAAGCGGCGAACAGCTAGGGGTTCGGTGATGTATCGTGGAATCGAGATAGAAGACAGGACTAGCCAATCGGTCGTAAGTTCCATCCAGGCAGCTTGGAGATCGTTTGAGAGTTCTTCGTCCAGGTCGGTCTTAGCTTTCCAGACCTCTTGGAGCAGTGACTTGGCGATGAAAACTACAGGAGCAAGCAGTCCAAGTGGGTCAAAGATGCGCGATATTGACGACAACATGTGCCGTTTAGTGACCGGACAAGGATGAGGGGTTTTGAGGATATTTTGGTGGAGTTGTCGATTCTGATGGCTACAGATTCGCTATGTTGTTCTTTGGCAGGAAGAAGCATTGGTTCGGTCGAGGCCCACTTGCTTAGGGTAAATCCGCCTTTTGCGAATAAACAGCATAACTGGTTTTGAAGTAGAACCAGCTCCGCTGCACAGGTCAACGTAGCAGTTCTCTAAAACGCGACTTGCGGCTAAGGGGAATTCTGACCCATGGATTTCTACAAGTCGCCTCACGGCTCGAAGATCTTGATATGCGCTTGACTTAAGCCCATATGTTACGGTATTGAGCTCCATTATCTGAATTGCCTTGTTGGGTGAATCGCGCCACAGGATGTGCTGGAATTTTTTGTCTTCTTCGTGAACGACAACTTGGCGATACATCTTAACCATGTCCGCACATAGAGGAATGACATAGAGGTGAAAACGGATTAGAATGTTGCACAAATCGTCTTGTAGCTTGGGTCCCGATAGGAGTGCGTCATTGAGACTGTAACCTGATGACGAAGGGCATGACGCGTCGAAAACTACCCTCAGCTTTATGTCGCCGTGGGGGCCCTCCTGCCAAACGCCATGGTGAGGGATGAGATACGAGGACTTAGTTTTTGCAGGAGACATATGTCCGAGGTCCCTGTATTCCCGCATGAATTCGGAATATTTATGAAAAAACTCGGGATCCTTTCGGAATCTAGTTTCCAAAGCGTAGAAACGGCGGTATGCAATATCTCTGTTGTCGCCGATCGGAACGCCTTCCTTGAAGGGCAGTCTCACTATAAATCTTCCCTCGTCATCTCGAGAAAGTGTCTTCGAGTAAAATTCCTCGCAATAGCCATCTTCGGGGTCGGTTCGGTCAACAGGTTTGGGCTCTTCAATCTCCCAAAACAACTTCATATCATCCTCAATTGAATGATGCCTTTCGATAAAGAATGAGTGATGAAAAGTAGAGGGGTTATCATTCAATGTGCCGGTGACGAGTCCGAATGTGGTGGGCAACAATGACAAACCGTCGAACTCAGAGGGCTTGGATGCGCCTGAGATTATTTGATGGAAGACATCTCCTCCTAAGAGTATATCGATGGTTTTAGATTCTCCAAATTGGTGATCGGCCAATGGCATATCTAGAAGATAGCTGGAAAGCGATGTTGGCAGACTTACGCTGGGCAAATTCGATGTGATGTGGTCGATGACCAACGGTGATACCTTTAACTCTTTGTCTCCAACGAGTGGGCGTAAAACGCAGTGTGTGGATCCTTTCACTAGGTGCGCTGGTAGGGTCGATCCTGCGAGGCTTGTGATGGACACCTTGGAAGGGCAAATCTTAGCACCTATCTTCTTTGCGAGTGAGGAAGTCATGAAGGTATTTTGACTGCCCGAGTCGAGGAGAGCATGTGCGGTGTGGAAATCACCTCTTGAACCTCTAATCAGAGTGCGCACGGTTCTGAGGAGTACGGTGCTCCTTGAGCATGATTTCTGGGCTGAGCCAAAACCGATGAAGGACTTGTCTTGAGTGTCTGCAACTGGAGATTGTCTTTTGTCATGAGCAGGTTCTTCATCCTTGGTGACTCCACGATCATCTCGATGGATAAGCGAATGATGTTTATTCCTGCAGTAGATGCAGCGAAATTTAGCACACCTTCCAAGAACGAATTATCAAAGCCCGCTGTTCTACAGGAAGTTTTTTAAATCGTTCGCACTTCGCACAGGTGTGGGGGCCTTGGCAGAAAAGGCACTGCGCAGACTTGGGACTGGTTACTCGGGACTTGGAACTTTGAGAGTCCGAGGAATCGCTGCTGGTGTAAAATGAAACCGCCTTACACCGCGGGGAGTTTCTGTTGGGGCAGCTAAAACGAGAGTTCGATGAGGACCTGCTGCTTGAGTCTGTTCCTGAAACATCTTGAGGGCGAGTTTCCTTTGGCGAATGAACCCAATTACATCTTCAGTCTTTGGAAAGTCCTTCTGGACTCTCGAGAAAATTCAAATTGTTTCCTCGTTTCAGCGTCAAGAGCGCGCAGGGCTAATGTGGACAATATGAATTCGCAAGGATTCTCGAGTTTGAGAGAGTTAAAGGCCTCGATACTATCAGCAACGCCTGTAAGAAACCTATCATATTTCTGCTGTTCCGATTTGGCAGAGGTAACTTCACAATCCGCGATGCGATGAACTAGAAGACGAGCTAATACTCGAGGATTGTCGTAGGTCTTCGTTACCTTCCCCCAAGCTTGATCGTAGGACTCATCCGCGATGGTGAAATTGGAAACTAATGACGCGGATTCTCCTTTGAGAGCTGCTATCAGGTAATGAAATTTCTCAATCTTGCTGAGAGATTTGCGATCGTGGATCATGGAGCGGAACGTGTCTCTGAAGTGGGTCCATTGCAGAAGGTCACCTGAAAAAGTGGGGATTGGGATCTTATCGAGCTCAGGACCGCGGGAAGACATTGGTGGCAGGTCGGTTATCTGAGCATTCCTTAAAGAGTCGCGGTCCTTGAGGGAGAGTAGAATGCCTTTAGCAGCAATGATTTCAGAGCGTAGCTTGCTGTATACCGCATCCCAATCTTTATTAGGGAAAAAATCGCTTTCTCCCAAAAGCAGATGTAGTGAGTCACGTTTATCCCATGAGGAGCAGAATTCCGTCCACTCCTCCTTCGCGACGAGATATCTCGCCTCGAAGCTACGTATATCGTCATCTGCGATGTCATTCAATGTGATGTCTCCGATTCCAACGATGTTGCGCTTTAAAAGGCGCATTTTGCGTTCAAGTGCGTTGGCTTGATTAAGATAATCAATGGATTTCGTCGCTTGACGCTTTTGAGCGTCTTGATCTTCAGGCATATTCAAACAAAAACAAAGCAGCCAACCAGATCGAGCAGGAGCGGAGCAAGGAGTTAGCCAAACAAATAAGAGAATGAGAAGAAATGGAATAAAAGGAAGAAGCACAAGGTATAAAATAGAGATAGAAAATACTCAGGTACCAATAAGAACAACAAAATAAATAAACTTGAGAAGAGAATGGACTGAGCAGACGAAACATTAAAATAGAGTAAGATAATTGGATTACATTAATACAACAGGCTAAGCTTAAGTCAATAACCCATTAAAATAATCAAAAGCATTTAAAACACATCATACATGAGGCAAGTCACGAAAAGAAACCAAGAAGAGTGTGACGTCACGAGAGCGGGGCCACCGTGACTAGACTTGATAACTACTACCTCTATGGACTGAGTCTAGGTGGAGAAACAGCTAGCTGAGCGAAGCCTCCCTAGTTTGAGAAAACCATGAGGATCAGTCACAGTGGAAGAAGAATTGTGTTTTAAATTGGTGATTATGTGTGGAATAACAAATGAATTGACTTTATGTGAAATAATAATAATACCTGTGTTAAATATACCTAGAAAATAAAGATATAAATGATATTTATGAGAATCTTATTGTCTACCCAGATCATTTAATTAATGAATGAAGAACATATTGTGATTCAATTAAAAAATATAAAGAATAAAATCTATAAGGTAATTGAGAGATAAACATGAGACAATAATATGAATAATTTAATAATGTAATTGAATGTAAGTTCTCATGTTGGGCTAATGTCAATTACTTGAGTTAAATATGTCTTGGTAAATGTGAAGGAGCTCGGTCTCCACACCGATTCTTTTGAAATGTTGCACTATAACGTATTTTGATGCACTAAACACGAATCCGTTAAAAAAAAGCTCGCTTTTCACAATGAAAGAAGTTATTAAGCACTAAAGTTCACTGTTATGGAAGTTATAAAAGACGGGGTAACAGCGTATTTGTAAACATGCGCATGCGCAATAGTCCTTAATGACGAAGGGTAATTGAAATTTAGACTCACCTTGTGGTAGCTGACTTAGTCGTAAATTGTCGCTTTTGGGCATACGTGCTATGCGTTTCCGCTCGCTCAAGAAGATATCAAAACCCCTAGCCAATCCAACTCGCTAAAATTAATAGAATTCTATTAATTTTAGCGAGTTGGATTAACTAGAGTTTTGATATCTTCTTAAAATTTAAAAAACAATTTAAAGAATGGTTTATTATTTTAAAAAAAATATTTTTGAATAACTAACTGGTGGTAAATTGATAAATAATTGATGGTAAATTTCAATTAGACATCCTTATTACGAACTTTTCCATACCCGCGCATGCGCATGTTGACAAACATAGTAGGTTACATTACCTTTCAGAACCCGCACAACAGTGAACTTTAGTGTTTCATAACTTCTTTCCTAGTGAAAAGCGAGTTTTTTTTTAACGGATTCGTGTTTAGTGCATCAAAATACGTTATAGTGCAACATTTCAAAAGGATCGGTGTGGAGACCGCGCTCCTTCACATTTACCTATGTCTTCAAACATTTATAGAAATTATTTAAACATTAAAATAGTCTAAGCAACACATTTGAAAAATGATCAAGTCTGATTTGGATCATGAAGAGAATTTTTAACTGATGAGTTCATGAGTAATAATGAGTGAGAGCTGCCCAGAGCCCGATCTTCATGAAACTTCGTTTACTTATTCATTTTGACCTAATTAAGAAGAAAAAAAATAAAAATGACTCGCGGTCAGGCCTAGAACAGTATTTATAAAGCACTAAAGTTGAGTGTTATACAGGTTAAAAGCTGGTGTAAACGACGTATTTGTAAACACGCGCATGCGCGGTAATGTCAAATTAGGAGAGCCAGAATTGACCTAACTCCGATTTTCCTAAAACTTCGTATACTTATCCAATTCAACCCAATTATGAATAAAAACGTGAAAAAAATATCACAAACGACTAATTGTTTTCCCCATTGTTATGATACAGCTCGTAATGCTATGATAAAACTCGTTTATAGCCTGTATATCAGTCAACTTTAGTGCTTAATAAATACTGTTCTAGGCCGGACCGCGAGTTACTTTTAATTTTATCTTCTTAATGAGGTCAAAATGAGTAAGTATACGAAGTTTCATGTAGATCGGGCTCTGGGCAGCTCTCACTCATTATTACCAAGTAAATTCTTAAATTTTCTGTACTCCTAGAGCAAACGTTGGGCCAGCGGACAACGTGCCTTGCCGACAATCTTGTTGTTCTTTGAGATTTCATTGGAATAAGTGTTTCACGATTGATCTAAAGAAAGTCACCAGGGAGTGGTGTTTCTATTCTATGTCTTCAAAATAAGTCTAGAGATATGACTGGAACCCCGCTATGATGACGCAGTTCCTGTTAGTCAGAGGTTTGCTTTAACTCTAATGATAAATGCAGGTGTTCTATTCCTCCTGATGAAGGCTACCAGAAATGAAATATCTCACATTAAGTGATCTTGCTTCCTCTTGTTGCTTAGGGACTTAGGGAGTTGAATGACATGTTTGGAAAACACCATGCATATGATGATTTATTGAAATTTTAATATCCATTTATAATTAACTATGAATTTTGGTTATGACCCTTTTCTTGGCAGAATAGGGCTGATGCCTATTCTTTTTTTGAAAGAAAATCCATCACCCCTGGTGGGAATTGAACCCACGACCCTTGGACCTCCGCTCGTGGCTGTGAGTGCTAAATTAAAGTATACTTTATGCAGATTTAAAGCATACATTACACACAAGGATTATGAAAAGTGAATATCATGATGAGGATAAAAAATTAAATGTATTGTATTGTTTTTGCTTCAATATTTTTCTTTATTCCTTAATAATACAATGTACATGTTAAATTCCATTCACTAAATAACAGTTATAAAATTGTAATACACATAAAGTTCTTTGAATGAACATTTAACATATATCATCTCTTACATATAATTCATAGAAAACATCAACAGCTGGCAACATTTTTTTTTTTTTATTTCTTTTGTTTTGTTACAAAGCCAACTTTTTTTTGAAAATCTTATTGTTTTTATGTAATTCATTGAACATGTAACACTGACTTAGGCAGCTCTAAATGAAAAATATTTTTCAGAACAATATCTGAGATGATGTACTTACAAAGAAACAACAACATGAGAAAAAACAGAAAAAAATATATTATTGTACCTATATATACACCATTGACCCCTGTACCTATATTTACACCATCGTATTATTCATTTGTGTATATTTACACAGCTAAGAAAACATTCAACGTAGAAACAATTAGTTCCTTATAAATTAAATGTACAAAGTAGAAAAATTGAGGATGTTTATTTCCCAACTGATAAATTCCAACATAGAAAGAGTGTGTTCCTAATAGCCGACAACATACCAAAGTTGTACATTTATATTATAACATTAATACTTAGGATAATGGTACATTGAGAATTATAGATATATTTCATGAGCACTATAGTTAGACTGCATATAACATTTATACATTAGATACCAATGCTGGTTCATATAGCCAACGTTTATTATACTAATATTAGCTAATGGTAAGTTTAAGATGTAAAATATACTGTTAATAATGATACAACAGTTTTTCAAATTATTGTTACATTCATAGCCAATAATTCTAGAGACATCTTGATAAGAAGATTATTGTACCAAAAATAAATTTATAGTTCAAAGAAAATTCTTTCGAGTGGGTAGATAATTTACAATAATAAATGGTATTATTATTTTTATCTTATTCATCATTCTTATGAAATTTAACACAAAATTAATTACCCTTCTTTGTGAATTTTTATATTACGAATTTTGGGATAGTTTTGCAGGGGAAGATCTTGTAGTCAATATTTGGGACTATTACATTGAATTTATTAACTTTGTTTTGTGTGAATGGCTTAGAAATATTGGCCGCAAGTGGATTGAGCCATCAGTATACACTTCAAGCAGGTATCTGTACATTTCCAGTTGTTTTATTTCAGCCTACAACCATGATATCGATTCAACTTGCAGCAATTCATAGTTCAAAGAAAATAATAATGATGGAAAATTCAATAAAAAATGCATATTTAAAGATCTTCATCTTTATTTTTACATACTTTTGAATCTTTATTTTTTAGAGAAATTAACTGACCCGGCTGAGATTTGAACACAGACTGTCTCTTTTTATGCAGGGAAGCGTTGCCAATTTTACTACCAGGCTTCATATCGTCCCTGCCATGTCAAACTATCGGATATGAAAGATCTCGTTTTTAGATTCAGGACTTTGCTCTTGGATTGTGGACGACACGGATGGTCCCATAGTGTTTAATGCTTTAGCTAAAGTATCGAATAAGGCTATTTTTCAATATATTACTTTGTCAATGGATAGAATATGTTTGTTCCTATTTTGCTCTGATTTTCATATTCGATAGTTTGACATGGTAGGGACAATATCATGTCATGGCATTAATTATTCTAATAGAGCCAAAGCATCTACATCTAATGGATATTTATTTAAACCCAGGAAATACTATTGTCATGTTAGGCTCAGAGTAAGTAGTCCAACTATGATTTAAATGTTTATGTAGTATTTTTTACTTAAAAAATACAAAATAAATAAATATAATAAGACGGGTTCACTTAATAAATATATTACTAAATATAATTTCCAACATTTATGTAAATAATCTTAGACGTTAGACGCCTGTAAATATACTGTTGTCATACCTGCACTAAATAATGTATCATTAAAATTAACACTATCATATCATTTTGTGCAGTTTCTGACTGGGAATGCTGATGGGTGAGGAGGCTGTGCAAGGGTTCGGGATATTATTACCTCGGATAGACCATCACCAGATATAGCGTTAACTCTATAAGGGACAAAATCACAGTTTATTTCTAGTAATTCAAGTTCTGCCATCATAGTTCTAATGAACCGCAAATAACAATAATATTATGAAATAGATACAGTATGGTAACAGCTGACCTGTTATCCTCCTAGCAACACATGCTGCCTAGGCGTTCATGCTCTCTTTAAAACCAACTAAAAATTCAAATCCCTCTAAAATACTTAAAAATTCGAATATCAAATAAACCTTTCTTAGAGAGTGTTTACATCCTAAAGGGAGTGTCCATGCAAAATTTCCAATTTTTTGTCAGGTACTTTGGGAGATGATAGGTCAGTATTTGACAGTCACACACACACATATATATATATATATATATATATATATATATATATATATATATATATAAATATAAATATATATATATAGTAGATTATCTCTTACAACATATTAATTATGATAAATTTTGTATGAAATACACAAAGGTATATTTTAAAGGTATAATAAAGGTGTAGCAATGGCCTTTTATTAGATTTTTATTTGTTGAATCAATTGTGAAATAATTTTTTATTATTTAATTGTATTTGCAATTAACAAGGTGGAGGGGGGAGGTAAATGAGAAATTTGCTCCTCTTACGAATATTACTTTGCCCTAAATACTGATACTCTCCTTATCAATACTTTAACTGGGATAAGTATTAAATTTGAAGAAATTAAGAAGTAGTCCTAATTGTGTGATCTAATTTTGTGTCCTCATAAGAGAATCAAAACTATCAGAAAGCTATTAATTTTTTTTTTTAAATAAAAAATTTTTCAGCTACACTAAGCAAGAGCATTCCATGTCTGTATATTTTCTGAATGATTTTGGAAATTAGAGAAACATTTATTTTTATTAATTAAGCTTATCGCAACTCAGGCGACGAAACTGCAGCTTGAAAGAATTGAGGTAAGTAGAAGATAGTAGTCAATAGGATAGTCTATGATAAATAGTAAAATAAATAAAAAGTACGAGTCGTAAGTAAAGTAGTAGTTAATAGCTGAGAGAGAAGTAACTTAATTCTGTGTTGATATTTCAGTGCCTCACTCAGTGATATTTACTTCTAGAAATAAAAAGGGGGGAAGGAAAACAAGAGGGGAGAAAAGGCAAAAATAAGACAAATAAATAGACAGATAAAAGAAGGAAGGAAAAGATAAATTTATATTATATATAACAAAAATAAATAATTGAAACAAGGGGAGAGAAAAAAAAAAGAAAAAAAAAAAGGCGTTGCTAGAGTTTATCCAGAGTTTTGATGTTGGAAAGGAATTGGAATATGTCTGAAATATGTTTGCTGTCATCTGAAAGTAATTCATGCATGTTTGATGGTAAGTCAGTGTTTAGCCTGAGTCTACAGTCTGTCAGTAAGTGTTGTATTGCAGTACTGGCATATTGGTCTGTCTTGTCGTGTCATAAGGTATGAGTGAGTCAGTAGGGAATGGCCTATCCTCAGCCGGCAGAGGACGACTTCTTCTCGTCTGTTACTTCTGCTGCTTGAAGGCCATTCCCGAACTGTATACTTAATCTCCCTTAATTTATTATCTGTAACTTTAGCATTGTGGATGTAGAGGAACATATATGTCTATGTGATAAAATAAAATAGAAAAATCGTAGGAAAGTTCTCCTTATGACATTCTTAAAAATGTTATTAAGAAGAGATCAGTAGCTTTTGATACTGCCAAGGTGGCGATAGTCGGGGTTCGGTCATTATTGTTAATAAAACTAAATTTTTCTATAAAAATGTAGTTTTTTACAATAATGTTAACCCCAACTATCTTCAACTTTACAAATAACATGATCAATGAGTTATTTCAAATAGGTGTCTGTATGGGATATTTGAATACGTTTTCTACATTAACTACCTACAGTGGGTCAAAAAATTATTCTTACACCTTATTTATTGGCTGTAATTTTTGTTGTAATTTTTTTTAACGCAAAATATCAACATATATTTTTAAAAGAGGGCATTTGACATTAATTTTATAAATCATTGAAATGTAATACCTAATAGAATTAAATCAGCCGCAAAATTTGAAAATTTTATAAGCTAAAAAATTATTCGTACACCAATGAAACGAAAAAAAAAAAGATTCTACTAAAACATTTTCAGTACTTTAACCCCCTTCCCCTCCCTCACTAGGTACCCTTTCTGATTTATGACAGCTAGAAGTCTCCTGGGCATTGTTTCTACGCGTTTGTTATTCTCCTGACAGTTGATTTCTGCCAATTTGTCTGAAGGTTATAAATTAACTCTTTCCCTAAATAGCATGAACATTTTGAAATTTTTAACACCAACAATGCCCGTAAATGCTCTAAGGGGTTAAGATCTGGTGATTGAGGTGGTGTTTGCAGCATTTGGCAAACATTGTACAATAGCCATTCTGTTTTTCCCCGGTATGTTAGAGATCACTGACCTGCTGGAACAAATAGGTGCTGTCTATTCCTACCATTCGCACATTTCTTTTTTTAATTACCTTGCAACACATTCACATAGTTCTCAGTATTCAAATAAACATTAATTTTTGAAAGTTCGTCTACCCGCTGGTGCTCATGCAGTCTGAAGCCATGACATTACCCCTACCTTGCTTCTCAGTAGGCTGGAGATGTTTTGCTTCAAAGCTCTGCTCTTTTGCGTCCACAAAAATCTCTGTTCAAGGGATTTGTAAACATTGAACTTCCCCTCGCCCGAAAACAACACATTTTTCCAAAATGAAAGCTGTTTTTTACTCATGATCCCGGGAAAACTTAATTATTTTTTGTCGAATTTTTAAATTTATAAAAGTTATTTTATTAAATGCTCTACCACTATATCCCGCTTTATGTAGCCAGTGCCTCACGGTTTAAGATGCTACAGGGTTCCAACAACATGATGCGATGTGTTTTGCTAGCTCGGGAGCAAATAATTTAAGGTTTTTTTGAGCTTTCCGCACGATTTCACGGGAATCAAACACTCGCCGAGCGTTTTCTGTCCGTGTGTTTTATACTGTCCACTGATGAGGTTTTTAATTATATATTGCTTGGTCGCTTAATACAATCCCAGCTTTCATAAGAAGCATCGGTAACTCAGTCCTTGATTTAAAAGTTTAAAGATTTCATGTTTAAGATAAGAACTCAGTTCCTTAGATTTGCGATCTATTTCGCCAAAATTATCTCAGAATATTGAGGTTTTAAGTGTTTCCCATGTTTAGATAACACGTTCTGTTTCATAAGAAATTAATAATTATTAGTATTAAGTTGAAACATTGGCACATGAAACAATTTTAGAGTTATCGTAACGTCTAATTTACGTGTATGAATAATTTTTTTGCATGCCAAAGTTTCTTTTTTTGTTATTAATAGAATAATAATAATAGTGTTTTTTATAATAATAGTGTTTTTAATTTTTGGTTTTGCATAAAAATAATGGGAAATGTTATTTGTTATTATTAGCAGCAGTTAGTTTGGGTTAAAAAAATAAAATAAAACATTTTTGGCTTATAAATTAAGTGTATGAATAATTTTTTGACCCACTGTACGTAAAAGATATTTGTATTTGTCTACATATTTTTCTTGTAATATGTGCTGAGGAAAAATTTGTTGTTTTTGTAAAGTGAGAAATCATGTTCTATTTTTTTGTGTTATCAATTCCCCTACTTTTTAGGAGAAACTTTTGGTGGAAGGTAAAAGATTACCCATCAGACCCAAAAAAAAGGCCTGACTTTTTATATAAATCACACTTGATTAATAAAATATATCCTGGAGTTTTATTAATAACAAAATAAAGGCTTTATGATAAATGAATAAAATTAAACCTATTGCCGTTTAAGTAGTTCATTCTTTGAAATACAATTTTAAATTTTCATAGTCCAATATTTTGATTGTTTTTGAAAGTTGATTTCATTGTTCTCCTAACTTTAAGAAACTTCAGCGTTCTCAAGCATTGCAGTACAGTAGCATGAACTAACCTAAACAAACCTTAGCAGAACCATTGAAGTTATGTCATATGAACAAACCTCAGCATCCTCATGTATAATAGTATAGTAATATGACATAACCTAAGCCAATCACTACATTCTTAGGCATTGGAATCGGCTAGCACAACCTAACCTAAAGAACACTCAGAGCTCTCAAGCAATGTAGTAGAATCTTATAGCATAATCTTTACAAAACACATCATTCTTTAGTATTGTAATAAAACACTTTTTTATCAAGTTGTCAATCACAATGGAGCCTATTCTTCAAACTTAAAAGTAAGCTTAAAAATGACCCAGGAAAGAATTCATTTGTTTTAGAGAATTCTGGCTATTTATGTATTTATATGTTTATATTTATTTATTTATGTGACCACATGATGTACTGTGCTTAATACAGCCGAGTAGTTTTAAACTTGAGATGACAACTAGTAGATTATTTAAGTGTAATTAAATAAAAATATTATTCCTTATCAACATCAAAAACTCCTTGTCTTTCATTTCTTGGAGATTTATAATATTCCTTATCATTTCCTTTGACCTACTTATAATTTTCTTACAATCGATTCTTGTTTATTATTACTTCTTTATACAATATTTTTTATTATAAAATTATGTACAGTACCCAGAATATTAGAGTAACATCAATCTTACATTAAGTTTATTTATTACAAGTATGCTTAAACTACGTATTTACAAGTTTCTGAGAATAACTGAAACCATTCACAGTTGTACCACTGTGCAACTACAAAGGTTTGCCTTAGTACACTTCGTTACATCAAAACAAGTCCATTCATAAACTTCGAGGATCAGGACATTTTGACTGAATCAACATTCCTAGACTTTTGTATGTGATAGATAATACATTAAATTTTTTTTGTAATTATATTTTTATATTTTTAATGTACTTTTTATTATTTTTGTATTGGAGATGGGGGATTGAGTTTGTCCCCAAATGAGGCAGGGATATGTGAGGGACCTAGGGAAGACTTGGGGCATATTTACAGTGTCATCACAGATTGAAAGTAGCCTTGGCGCTACCTTGAGTAAACCATCAATACGAGAGACAGCAGGATCGGGTAGAAGACTCCGACATTCTTCAATACACTTCCTCCACCACCTGAAACAAGAGAGAAATAGTTTTATAAATCCAATAGAATCCATCTGATGTAAATTAAAACAATTCTTCAGAAGAGATCGTTGACTTTGGAGAGTGCTATAATAGAGGTTGTTTATAACTGCAGCTAACCAATCTCTCTCTCTCTCTCTCTCTCTCTCTCTCTATATATATATATATATATATATATATATATATATATATATATATAAATCACATGTCTGTTTGTGTGTCTGTCTGCATGTTTTTGCTTTTCTAGATACAGAAAGTAGGTTAGCATGACACGCCGGATTACAGCTAATAACATCATAAGACTAAAAATTAAAATTGAAAAGTCAATAAATTAAAATAAATTCCATACATTTAAATAGATATAAGAATATATACATTAGTCGTTTTTAATTAAATATATTGCTATCAAATAGTAAATTTTTTATTTTGTACCATCAAAAAACAGTATCACAAAACACAAAAAAGAAAGAGGAAACACGCTTAACTTAAAATACAGAAAATAAGTGGTGAACAAAAAATGAAAGAAACATATGAATTATATGTTTTTTTTTTTTTTTTTTTTTGTTTTTTTTTAATTTATTATACAAACATTAAACATAAAAAATAAAACATTTTTATTTTACATACATCTTTAAGGTATTGATTTTAACTTATTGTTTTTTTTTAATTTTGGATTCTTTCATTTTTAACAGCAGATACTGAATAGCTGATGTAATTAATTTTAGTCCCTGGCCCTTGCAGCAAGTTTCTCTTTCTACATTTTGGCTTGGTAAGAATAGAAATTTATGTAGATTTTGTACTTCTAAAAAGGCTTCAGTTGATATGAAAGCAGTCGAGCAGTGTTAATAATCTATATAATTAAAAAAAATCTCATTTAAAAAATCAATAATTAAACAGTAGAAAAAAAAAAAGAAAAGTGAAGCAACTGAAGCATTGAAGGAAGAAGGTCGACATTTTCAGGAAAATATCGATAGTAAAATGGATAGTCCATTTTATACTATCACCGTTAGCTTTATAAATTCTAATTATACACTGTCCTAGTAATGTACTATAAGCCAAAAAATGTACTAATTTTTTAGTCCAACAATATTAATGAATGTTTCTATTTGTTGTTAGGACCTGATGATGGCACATTTGTGTTGAAAGACCTAGTGCAAAATAAAGAAATTTTGTGGGAAGACTAGATTTTGTTTTACCTTCTGGAATTAAGCAACCGCACTCCCGGAAAACATCAATATATATATATATATATATATATATATATATATATATATATATATATATATATATTAATTATATATGTGCCATATTAAAAGTAAAAAGCTGGTGTAAATGACCTAAAAGAGTTAAATGAGAACCAGTTCAGTTATGACATTTTCTGAGTCTCTAAAATATGCTAGTTCCTGGAAGTCGCAAATAATCCTTATCTATATAACAGATAAACATGAGAAACTGAGTTACGAAATTTCCTGAGACTGGAAAGTAAGTATAAATGAGCTGTTCCTGCTGCAATAAAGGTAGACCTAGAGTGGCTAAGCACAGCCTTTACATCAATATTTATAGGTAAATGTGTAGAGGTAGGGGTGGGTCTAAAAGGGCCCTACTAGGGAGGAGACCCCCTAGAGACCCCTGACCCGAACCGAAATCCCCCCTAATCCTCCACTGATTTATACACAAGAGCCCTGCTGAATATTTACCCTAGCCCGTGACGTCAGACGATAACAAGCCCAACGATGTATGTTTGATGCCCTTGTTAAGGAAACGGCTTTAAGGGCCCATCGTTTCCCTTTAACCCCTTACTCCGATTCCCCTGTTTTCCTTGCCGCTCATTGCCACGACAGTTGTCTGTCACTCCCATAATTTAAATATTGGACGATTAGGTCTGAATTGATATAGATTTCAGAAGAGCATTGAGGTAACACTAACTTTCGATAGGTTAACTTCAACAGATTCTGATTTCGCCACATATTAGAAATACTTGTCATTAGAATGTCCAACTATTTTAAAATTGCACTTGTTTTCCTAATGTATTGTTTCTAGGCACATTATGTGATCCCATTTTAATGAAATATTTTAATTTTCATTTTAGTGGTGTAGAAATAATGTAGAAAACTCTGTCACGGAGGAGCTGCATTACTAAGCACATTCCGTCAATATAATTTATACTGAATTTTTGAATAATTTGCTTAAAATGACCTACATGATATCACCCCTACCATGTCAAACTATCGAATATGCTCGTTTTTCAGATTCGAGGCTTTGGCTCTTGGATTGTGGACGATACGACTTGTCGTAAATTGTCACAACTCTAACTCCTATAGGATAGCCTTTAATGTCTTATATTAAGTATCGAATAAGACCATTTCTCAACATATTACTTCGTCAATCGATAGAATATGTTCGTTCTCTAGTTTGCTCCTATTTGCATATTCGATAGTTTGAAATGGAGGGACTATATATACGTTATATAATATAAAAATTCAGAAATAAACATCAATAGTTTTGGTATTTAGCAATGAACAAACGACTCAATTATTAATTTGTATTAATTTTTTTCCGGAGTATACCACAACTTTTAAATGATCGAGTTTGATTTTTTTTTTTTTCACAAATCATGATCCTCATTGTTGCGGACTTATCCTACACAGTTTCCCTGCAAGGATGTACAAATTACGGCAAATGAAAATTAATAATTTGGTTCCGGAATAATTCCCACCACCCTCTTAATGTAAAGAATTAGTTTATTAGTTTCATTGAAATATAACTGTTAAGGATGAAGGAAACACTCATTAATGGTATTCGAACACATCTGAAGTACTTATTTATTACACAACCAGATCCGCCATTTTATACATCTCTATTACAGGATAATAACTCACATCCTCATGGCAACAACCGCCATACAAAGAGATATAATATAGACAATATATACATCAACATGACGTCATTACACTAAATTCAACAATAACAAGTCTTACGTCCGGTATGATAAAATTACTAATTTGGGTCCGCAGTACACCCCCCCCTGTCCTCCGGAGGGACCGATTTTTTTGATTAACGAACTGGTTCAATCGTTTGTTATAAATATTATATATATCTAGTTTCGTCGCGAAAAACAAAAACAAACACTATGGTGCCTACCTAGTTAACAAACACACACACACACACTTTATCTCCGTCTGTAACAGCGTGTTTGGATAGGGTGTTTTTTTTTTGTCTTTGTTCTTCACGTTGGATTTATGTGAATTGAGTCTGTTTTTAATGGAGTTCTTTGTCTGTCCAATGTAGGTGCTGATTTAGGTGTGGTCGATTTTCCTGATTTCCATAATATACCACTATCATTAGTGCTGAGCGTTGTACAGCGATTTTCTACGCAAACCATTTGAAAGTAGCCATTCTTTTCTACTTCTAAACGAATTATTAAGAAAGGAGAGATTGAAAGTGTACCTCCTGGGTGATAGATTTTTGGAAAGAAAGGACTGTAGTTCGTTCTAGCCCATCTTTACCTGAGTGATCCTCCTTAAGAAAGAACGAATTGAAGCCAACCCGTGATTTTGTCCCTGAACGACACAATCTAAGAAAGGATAAATTGAAGGAAGGCCATGGTATTCAGCTGCTGATAGACAGGACAAGGAAAAAACGCAGATTGAAGGTAGTTGAAGAGTTTTTGCTAATATC
Source organism: Gonocerus acuteangulatus (assembly GCA_946811695.1). Classification (NCBI taxonomy): domain Eukaryota; kingdom Metazoa; phylum Arthropoda; class Insecta; order Hemiptera; family Coreidae; genus Gonocerus; species Gonocerus acuteangulatus. The sequence goes on along the minus strand of OX328123.1, from coordinate 128,376,007 downwards.
TTCTCTCCCATCCTAAGACGGTAATGCCATTACTTCCTAACTTCCAACATCATTAGCCTCTTCGTCCTACCATTAACGGCACTCATCGATCCTTTAATAGTTCTTTATCCTTCTTCCATTTACTTCCACTCACCTCCCACCATCCTCCAACCTCATTCTTATGAAGATTGCCTTTTCATCTACCTCCCTCAATCCTCGCTATCTCTCTCTTGTCTATGTCTTTTCCTAAGTATTCATCAATTATTTCGTATTAATTTCACTTTCTTACATTCAGTCCTAGTCAATCTATACCCTTAATTGACCTTTTGGCTTGTTGTGATTCTTGAGGTGCTTAATAAATACGTTTTATATGCATAAGCATATATGGACACCAAACAGGATCTCTCACTAAGGGCCAACACTGTTGCTCGACAAAAGAAAAAAAAGTCTGACTCGCAGGAACTGCGTCATCTTAGCGCGGTTACGCACATCTCGAATAAATGGAATAGATTAGCATCACAAATCACAGGAAACTGACAGTAACAAACTTACACAGAAACGGATAATTCTTAATCTGTATAAGTCATTACAATTATGTACTGAAAACGTACTTACTCTTCGACTACTGCTGAGAAGGCTGTATTCTAAACAACCAAAAATTCGTTGTCATTTTAAGTAATGACAACGAATTCATCGAACGACGTAAAACAATATCAGATGTATTAAATATATAAAAACAGAAATATTATACCATTATTTATTTTTTTCTGCTGTCCTAATGAGTCAATCGCCTCCGTCGCGAAACTCATAATAAATTATACAAAAACAAATAAATATTAAGGCAAAATTACTTATTTATTAATCACAGTTATTTTATTTTATGGTATTATGACTATTCTGTTAATAAAGGCTACTTTAATTTATTCACATACATAAAGATAAGTTTATTTAGTGATAGAAGACCAACTAAAATCGCAAAATTTAAACTACAAACCTAGGCATGCTGAAATTATACACTTATTATTAAAGGGGAAATTATAGTTTTAATTATTAAAGAGGTGAGTTCTGAAAGGTGTGTGTATGTATATTCAATGATAACAATCCATAGCTGTGTTTGATCATATCATATTCTGATCATGATTGTATGAATACAAAATTGAACTGTTCCCTTTAATTCGAGGTTACAACAATAATATTTAAAATACCTTGCAACATAGCGGTTGAGTGTGTGGCCTGCTGTGCTCGAAGGAATTTTGCTGGTAGCAACAGATAGACAGGCTCGCTATAGTGTGAGAGATATAACTTGGCACTTGGGGAAAGCGTAGAGGGAGCTCGGCGTTGCCAGTTCTACGACCCTCCCAGCCCCTGATCTATCTAGGTGTGGGACTTGAAGAGGAAGGAGCAAGGCCGTCATTGGCTAGTGGTGCCCACAAATACATATTGTAGCGGTTATCAGATAACCCCCCCCAAAAAAAACACATGTTTTCTAAATAAATAAAACATTATTAAGTGTTCTCTCGCAATGGAAAACTGCAAATCATTCTTGTAAGTTGTAAATCCTATACACTTAACATTGGTGACCCCGGATATTGAACAATACTTCTGATTTCACTTCTCGCCGTTCGTCATGTCCAAAAAAAACTCATCTACGTCCGATACAGATCTCCATGAAACCCAGCCTGAGGTTAGTTTCTACCAAGGGCCGAGTTCAAGACTACCGACATTCTGGAAACAGAACCCGACTTTATGGTTCGCGACGATCGAGGCTGTATTTGCGACATCCCGCGTAACATCGAGTCTAAAAAAATTCCAGCTCGTCATACCGAATCTCGATCTGGATGTTCTCAGCCAAGTCTCAGATATCGTCCTCCAACCGACTGAGCAACCATACGAGGACCTTAAAGCTAGGCTCATCAACACGTTCGGAGAATCCGAAACACGTAGAATTAGCAAGCTGTTAGAAGAAATGCCACTCGGAGACCAGACTCCTTCACAGCTCCTCAGAAAAATACAACAATTAGCTGGCTCCAATGTATCAAACGGATTTATTAGCACCCTGTGGATGAAGAATTTACCCCCACGAATTCGTCCCATCCTCATTTCCACAGGCCACACTGACATCCAAAAACTGGCAGAAGTAGCCGACAAGATCTTGGAGGTATCCCCGTCAGCTGAAACGTACGCTATTCGAGACATGTCAGAACCTCGCCCAAACAAGTCTTCCGCAACTACCACATCAGTCACGAACAGATGCGAGCACCCATCCGAAGATTTCGGAGCTCTGCGCCGCGACTTAGACGAGATCCTACGCTTTCTGAAGATGAAGAACCGCGAAAGAAGCTCCAGCAGCAGCCGGAATCAAGACAATCTCCCTCGATCTCAGTCGCGCGATACCTGCTATTACCACCAGAGATTCCGCGAGAAAGCCCGACGCTGCACACAACCTTGCAACTGGAAATCCGAAGAGCCAGCTTTAAACTCGGAAATGTGAAAGTTGCGGCGGAAACTTTCACAACCCAGCAGCACCGCCGCCTATTTCTGACGGACAGAACCACTGGTCAGCCCTTCCTCATTGACACAGGAGCATGCATATCTCTTCTCCCTGTGCCCAAAGGACGGCGTAAGACTCCATCTGATTTCACCTTAATAGCAGCCAACAACTCCCCGATTCCAACCTTCTCCATCTTTCCAGCCGATAATCGATTTGCCCGCATCCTAGGTGAATTCCCTACCGTCACTCAGGTCACTCCCATCTGTGGACCATCCAATTCAACAGTGGAGCATCATATAGAGACCAAAGGACGACCTGTCACGGCTAAATGCTGCCGTTTGCCTCCAGGAATTTACCAGGAAGTCAAAAAGGAGATCCAGGAGCTCATCGACAGCGGAATATGCCAACCTTCCAAAAGTCCATGGTCCAGTCCACTCCACGTAGTGAAGAAAAAAGATGGTACTCTCCGATTGTGTGGAGACTATCGAGCCCTGAACGCCATCACTATTCCCGATCGATATGGAATACCCAATCTTCGAGACTTCACAATGGAGATACATGGCAAGAAGATCTTCTCCAAAATAGATCTCCGCAAGGCTTACTATCATATACCGATAGCAGTAGAAGATCGAGAGAAAACTGCCATTATTACCCCATTTGGCCTTATTGAATACAACAGGATGAGTTTTGGACTGAAGAACGCAGGTCAAAGCTTCCAGCGTTTCGTCGACAACCAATTCCGAGACCTACCCTTTCTCTTCAAGTTTCTTGACGACTTCTTGATCGCTTCGGACAACGAGGAACAACATGAAGCTCACATCAGAGAAGTACTTCGTCGTCTCGACATGAACGGCATCGCTGTGAACCCATCGAAATGCGTCTTCGGTGTCCCAGAGCTCGATTTCCTTGGATTCCATCTAACACCATCTGGCATCACACCTCTGGAAGACAAAGTTAAGGCTGTCCTAGAATTCCCACTTCCCAAGGACGTTCGAGAACTTCGGCGCTTTATGGGCATGGTGAATTTCTACCGACCTTGTCTTCGCCACGCAGCATCAATCCAACAACCTCTCAACGGACTTCTCCATCAGGTCAAGAAAAATGACAAAACTCCAATCAATTGGAACGAAGAAACGCTCAAGGCTTTCGAAGACACCAAGAAGAACCTTGCTGAAGCAACTGAGCTCGTCCATCCGAACCCAGACGCAGAGATCTCACTCGCATGCTACGCATCTGACGTCGGTCTAGGCGCTGTCTTACAACAAAAATAGGATAACAAATGGCATCCTCTAAGCTTTTTCTCGCTAGCACTCAATAAAGCGCAGAAGAATTACTCTGTCTACGACAGGGAGCTTCTGGCTATATACAAGGCCATCAAACATCTTCAACCTCAACTGGAAGGCCGAGTTTTCTCAATCATCACAGATCATCGCCCATTAGCTCATGCTTTCACTCAAAAGCCTGAATCTACTTCATCTCTCCGCATTCGTTGGCTAACTTACATTAGCCAATTCACCACTACAATCATCTATAGTCCAGGCAGGGACAACATTGTTGCCGATTCCCTATCAAGGATTGCTGAAATCCAAACTCCAGACGATTTTGTCGCCCTTTCTTTAGCCCAACAAGAAGACCATGAGATCAGCCGACTCCAGGAACAAACTAACCTAACCTTTAGAGCCATCGAAATTCCTGGCACTGACAAGACCCTTCTCTGTGAGATGTCAACAAGCAAGGCAAGGCCATATCTCCCGAAGAACTTCAGGCACAGTGCTTTCGTCAAGGTGCACACCTTAAGTCATCCTGGCGTCCGGACAACACGGAAAATGGTAGCAGAGCGATATTTCTGGCCAAACATGAATAAGGAAGTAGCTGATTGGGCTAAGTGCTGTATCGCTTGCCAGAAGAGTAAGATACACCGGCATACCCATGCACCTCCTGGAACATTCCCAGCTGCCACTCGCTTTCAGCATGTCCACTTAGATTTAATTGGCCCACTACCACCCTCCGACGGCCACCGTTACTGTCTCACGATGATAGACCGTCAAACCAGATGGACAGAAGGAATACCATTACGTGACATCACAGCCGAAACCGTCTCAAGCGCATTCTACACTGGTTGGATCTGCCGATTCGGCGTTCCCTCAAGAATAACCACCGACCAAGGCCGGCAATATGAATCCCAGCTTTTTCATCAGCTGACTTCGCTTCTGGGAATCGAGAAAGGTCGCACAACTGCTTATCATCCCCAAGCTAACGGATGCATAGAACGATGGCACCGGACACTCAAAGCCGCCATTACAGCACACCTTGACAGCAACAACTGGACCCGCATATTGCCAACCGTACTCCTCGGACTCAGAGCCAGCCTGCGAGATGATACTTCATCGAGCATAGCTGAAGCAGTCTACGGTTGTCCCATAAGATTGCCAGGCGAATTCTTGGAGCAACACACGACCGCGGAAGATCCACACGTACTCCTGCAGGAGCTGAAGGAACATCTTCGCACCCTTCGACCAGCCGAGTATAAGGAGAGCACTAAGAAGACCTATGTACACCAGGAGTTGCAGAACTGCACGCATGTGTTCATCAGGGAAGACTGTGCCCGACGTCCGCTGACACCACCATACTCCGGACCACACAGAGTTCTCCAACGACACGACAAGTACTTCGAAGTGCAACTCCCAGGCCGCCAAGCCACCATATCGACAGACCGGCTTAAGCCTGCGTTTCTTCCATCCGAACAGACTCAGGACACACCACCGGTCCTCCCAGAAACGCAGTCTCAACCGCCACCGCCAACTCAAGAGCCCTACAGGACCCGTTCCGGGAGAACCGTGAAACGAGTTTCACAGTCAGCTTCTCTGACTCCGTCATCTGGGAGGGGAATCCTGTAGCGGTTATCAGATAACCCCCCCCAAAAAAAAAACATGTTTTCTAAATAAATAAAACATTATTAAGTGTTCTCTCGCAATGGAAAACTGCAAATCATTCTTGTAAGTTGTAAATCCTATACACTTAACAATATATATTTGTTTACATATGTATTTATAAAAGTTGAACGATCGAGATTTTGGTGAGTTCTTTGCCATGAAATGTCAAGATGTTTTGATGAATTGACCGTAAATTCCTGAAGTGGATCATACGGACGACTTCAAAAGCGAGTTTCCTCCCTATAGTGCGAGAGGAAACGCGCTAGAAGAAACGTTTAGATTATTTCCTGCTTAAAGAAAAGTTATTTCGTTACTAGTTCCCAAATGAAGACTGTAGTGGATTGTCTTCCTTCTCCCTTCCTTTAATCACCATTCAAGACGAAGAATTAAGTGTAATTGCATTGAGTAATTTAATTTTGTATTAAGTTCCACCGTTTTCTCCTCCCGGCTACTGGCGTCGGTTCACTTCCTGGGATTATTTCCTCCTCTGAATAATATCTAGAATGTTGAGATACGAAAACTTGATCGCCCACTCAGTAACTTCCTTCGAACCTCCTTTTTGCCTAAGTTAAGAACTAAACGCCAAGTACCTTAAAGATTCAAGCACTTTGTAAACATTTTAGTTCCACCTCCCTCTCTTCTCTTCCCCCTCTCACTCTTATATCTTCCACTCTTCCCCTGTTCTTCTATCTGCCTATTTCTCACGCACAAACCACCAGCTCTCTCTTCTTCGGTAAATCCCCAATGTCCTTCTCTCCCTCCTAGATTACTTTACGCATTACTTTTTATATACGTTATTAATTTCCTTCCTTATCCTTATTTTCGGCTTTATTTACGGAATGTACTTAATATTGACTTTAAATATCAGTGAAATTATAATAAGTGAGAGGGGTATCGATGGATATTTTCTCTCCTCATATCAATACCCACGTCTCATTCGTCTCCAATCCTCCCTGTCAGTCGCAGGGTGTGTTTGGATGGCGTAAGGTAACTCCAGGTCATCCTAGAATCCTTCCTAACAAGGAAGGTATTCGGCTGACAACTGGGGACTCCTGAGGCGTGGACAAGTAACTAACTAATATCAAATTGCAAAATACAGTTGTATTGTAGGTTGTAATATTCTGTAAATAATATATATATATATATATATATATATATATATATATATATATTGACTTTAAATATTTATACTTTATTGTATTTGCTTCCATTTTTTTACAATATAGTTTTTGCTTATTTTTTTATCTTTACTTCACATAATTTATATTGACTTTGCACCCTCGTATTCAATTTTATAATATTTGATTTGCTTACTTAATATTTACTTTATCTTTGTATGTTTCATTTATTTTGCTTTATTATTTACGACTTCATAATTTTTTTGTCTAATTAATTTAATATATCTCCTATATATTTGTCAAATACCACTCACTCACTCACTCACTCACTCATCTATCAACGCCCAGCCCAAACCGCTCGACAGAAAATTTTGAAATTTTGCATGGACACTCCCTATATAACGTAGGCACTCGCTAAGAAAGGATTTTTTGATATTCGAATTTTTAAGCATTTTTAGGGGGGTTTAAAGTTTGAGTTGGTTAGAGAAGGCAAGCCTAGGCAGCCTGCGTTGCTAGGACGATAAAGAACAGCTGTTACCTTACATTATCTATCTCATAGTTTTATTTCTAATTGAGGTTAATTTCAACTATAATGACAGACCTTGAATTACTAGAAATTAACTGTCCCTCATAGAGTTTTAATTGCGTTTCTTTTCTGCCTGTCCCCGTCAGATAGGCTTGCCATATTTTTGGAGAGTATGGGGGGGGATAAAAAGAGTACAAATTATTAGCAAAATGGTTGGTGAGTTTTAACGGGAAGGGGGAATCCTAAACTGTTAGTCTACCCAAACCTTAAAAATATGAACGGAACTTTTTTTGCTAATTGATTTTCTTAAAACAATCTCTCAGCCAAATAGTAGTGTCTGGCAGCTGGCAGCGCTGTGCAGGTAGTTCCAGCGTTTTACAGTTAGATTACTTCTGATTTCTTTGACACTGTGAGCAGTAGTAAAAATGTTGATTGTAGAAAAGTAACCGATTTATAAAAGATTCTTATAAACATGAATTCATTACTTTTTACATCTTACAGCCTTTTCCGGGACATTGATAAAATCGGGCGGGACACCGAAACAATTGCAAAATACCGGGACAGTCCCAGTCAAACCGTGATGTATGGCATATCCTTAGGTTTTCCAGGTGAGGTAATAATATCCGGAACCCTTGCAATGCCTTCTCGCCTATAACCTTGGTAATACTCGTAAATATATTGGGTGTTACCAAATGACTTCTTGGAAACATAAAATTTTAAATTTTAACGCCCATTGAATAAAATATAGTATGACGGGAACCGTGCTATAATAAACTGCACAGTAACGTAATTTTAATGAAACATTATATAACGCAATAAAATAACTACTTATCTGCCGTGACGAAGCACGGGTATTCAGCTAGTACTTTATAAATATCATAAAATGCAAGCAATAAACTAATAGACCTTTATTTTTGTGTTGGTATTTTACCCATAATAAAGTTATTTGTTCATATAATTTCATCTTTTTTTTTAAGAGGAAATGATATTTAAAAGTTATATTTTTATGTATATAGACTACACCGTCCCTGTTGGTTAATTGTTTCGTGGTAGTTTGATGTTATAAATCAAGGAAGCCGGTGAAGTTTGGCACGAACAATAATTAATGCTGGTGTTTCTAACTCGGCTGCCCAGGATTAAATCCTAATTCAGCATTTACCCGCAATATAGGCCAACCTCAAAATAGGGAATCTTTTTATGGATCATTCAATTCTCGCGTAGACAGTAGGCTTCTAGTTTGGACTTAAGGCTGTTGGAATTGATATTTTCGGAGTTGTTTGCGCTTCTTTGAACATTCAAGCAACGATCTCACTGTCGCCTAAAAACAACTGAAGTCATGGGCGTTTATAAGGGGGGGTCAGAGGGGGCTGCAGCCCCCCCCCCCCCGAAATTTTGAGTTGATCGGTAAAAATGTGTCATAAACCCTTAAAAATAAATTAAATAAGGTCACTATGTTCATAAAAAATATTTTATTTTGGGTGTAATAACGATTTAGTTGTTTAAAACGATTCCAAGTTCTAAATTGTTAGTATTCCATGCCCCGGAATAGGTCTCAGTCCCCCCGAAATTTTCCCAGCCCCTCCCGAAATTATTTTCTATATACGCCCATGACTGAAGTATTTATTCATCTACCTAGGCCTGGATGAGTTACAAACATGTGAAGAAAGTTCAACTGAAGCAGTCGTTTTAGAGAATCCGAAATAAAAAATCTTGTTTCTTTCCGCACTTCTCGAAAACATGAAGAGAAGAAAAACAAAATATAGCCTTGATTCCAGAAGAGTATTACGTAAACCTGTCAACGGTAAGACTGCTTTTGCGGGGGAAAAAAAATCAGCAAAATCGGACCATTTTTGTAAATGCAAGAGTGAAACAGGTGACGTATAAAATATCAGGCCATTAGTAATGTCGCTTTTTCATATTCGGACTGTTTACATTCCATCCTTTTCTATTTATTTTTGTTTATTATGGCATTAAAAACATTTCTATTTATCATGTGTTGGTTGGTGAAAAGTATTTATTCTATGCTGAAATGTCATTTGAAATAGATTTCCAAAGATACCATTTACGTCATGTTATGCTTTGGGAATTCAATAAAGGAGAATATTCTGCTTCAACTTATCGAAAACTGGTAGAATACAAATGGTGAAAATGTCATTAGCGAGCATGGGCGTATATAGGAAATAATTGCAAGAGGGGCTTTATTTATATAGGAAATAAATTCGGGGGGGGGGGCTGCGAACATTTGGGGGGTCGGAATACTAACAATCTAGAACTTGGAATAGGTAGCCAATTAAAACGCTATTGCACCCGATAATAACTTTTTTCCCGAACTTTGTGATATTATTTAATTTATTTTTAAGATTTTTATGATACATTTTTACCAATTTCGGTGGAAGAGGCTGCAGCCCCCTCCTTATATACGCCCATGTTAGTGAGCGAGAAATGTAGTAGTGGTTTGAACGATTTTACGGTCAAGCTTGAAGACGAACCGAGCTTGACGAACAACTCCTGCAGGCTACTCTAGAAGAAAATCCTATTATAAGAGTCAAAGAGGTTAGAAATCCTTGGATCGACACATTCTACAGTCCACTGACATAAACCGACATTACTTATGATATGACCTAATACAGTAGAACTTGGATAATTTGAACCCCTAGGGACCGATAAAAAAGTTCGAATTATCCAAACTGAATTACAAAAGTTTTTGAAAATAAATAGCTAAAACATCGGACTTCATATTTTCACATTTTTTAATTAAAAATAAAATACATTTTATACAATGAAAAACAAACATTTCTTGAATTGCTGATTACCTACATAATAAATAATTTATCAAAAAAGTAAAAATAAAAGTCTATTGTTTTGAAAAAAAGTAATTTTCATGGGCAAGAATTTTTTTCTTTATTTTTCAGGTAAGTTGGTAAAGTGTTAGGAGGAATTCCAAAGTCCTTGGGAATTTCAGATTTTTCCTTTATTCCTTTTAGCGCGGTTCCTCCCTCCCCCATAGGGAGGAACCCCGCTTATAAGGTTGATGCAATGAAACAATCCGGAAGTGCCGACTAGAAAATTTCGCGTTTCAGAACCCCTAGAAACCGAAAATAACGGTGGTTCAAATTTGTATATATATATATATATATATATATATATATATATATATATATATATATATTTGTCTGTTCGCTCTCTAGGTAGAAGACGAATGGTCCGATTTTGATGAAATTTGGTACAAAAATCTGTCGTCCAATTTGAAAGGTCAAGTTCGTTAACCAGCAAAATCCGCCCACTGGAAGATGGCGTTTGGGGCGAAATTCGCGCATAAAAAATCCTAACGCTTACGTTTTTGAGTTCATAAGCTTGTAAGTACTCGTTTTATAGGCTTCTTGGGCTAGGAAAACGAATAAAACCATTTTCAAGGCGATAGCTTTAACTGTTGTCGAGAAAATTGGAAAAATAGTTTTTGAATACCGTTTTTGGTTTGGGTACTTAGAATAACGGGATTCAGTTGAAACACTATCTGCATGTTCTACTTTCATTAAAACTAATATGTTGAAAGTTATGTTACGTTTGGAGTTAAGGAAGGGTTAGAATAAAATATTTTATGAACAGACATGAAAAGTTTTGGAAACTTCGTATACTTTCATTAATATCTCGAACACGGTTGGGAAATCGTGGTAAGTGGATTGAAACTATTTGAACGCTTACTAAATTCTCTACAAAAATGATTCTAAAACTATTTTTGATTAGGTTATGTCAATCGGAGAAATAAGTGCTTAAAACTTCAAATACGTCTGTTTTGTTCTTATGAACGGGTTTTTGTCGTTCTTTTTGTAATTTTTGTCTCTTTCCCTTGGTTTTTTATTGCTTTTTATTTTTGTAATTTCTTATGTTGTATTTGTAAGGAAAATGTATGTGTGTTTAAAACAGGATAGGTAAAATGAGACCAATTTTCTGTTGTCAGAAATAATAAAAAGTTTTGGGAACTTCGTATAATTTCTTAATATCTCGAAAACGGTTGAAAATCTTGGGAAGCGAAAGGTTACCATTCGAAAGCTTACTAAATGGTCTACAAGAAAGGTTCTAAAGAAAGTTTTGAATAAGCGATGTCAATCGGAGAAATAAGTGCTTATAACTTTTAAGTAATTGATTTCGCTTATTCGAACGGTTCTTTTTGTCTTTGATTTTGGTACTTCGAATTATGGGATTCAGTTGAAACATTTTCTGCATGTTCTAATTTCATCAAAACTAGTATGCTGAAAATTTACTTACGTTTGGAGTTAAGGAAGGGTTAAATTAAAATAATTTATTAATAGAGATGAAAAGCTTTGGAAACTTCGTATACTTTCCTTAATATCTCGAAAACGGTTGAGAATCTTGGGAAACAGATGGTTACCATTCGAAAGCTTACTAAATGCTCTAAAAAACAGGTTCTGAAGAAAGTTTTGATTAGGCGATGTCAAACGGAGAAATAAGTACATATAACTTAGAAGTTTGATAAACGATAATTGATTTCGTTTATTTATACGGTTCTTTTTGTCTGTTTTTATTTCTTGTTATTTTGTTATTGCTTCTAGGAGGAGGATGTATTTCTCAATAAAACAGGGGAATAAATACAAATTCTTTGAACCTGTAACAGAACTGAAAACGTAAATATTCTCCGTGTAGGGTCAGTCCGGGTCGAGGTAGTAGGCCGGTTCAGGTAGGCTTTTATTGCACTTCATAAATCAAGATTCATTGTTCTCATCAAGCATTCTAGGACAGCTGACAGTTACCTTTGCCTGTAGGAAGTCATGCAGCCAAATGCTATACTAGAAATATAATTATATTTTGTGGTTGAATGTGGCCGTAGTTCAATAAAAAATAACACTACTTTCTCATTTTTATGTACAATTTTATTTTGTTTAATTGCATTTAAAAGTAAAATGGATATGTTAGCACTGCAAGTTAAGTAAATTAGAAATATATTCGTAGAAGAGTCTTCGTAGACCGAAACTTGGGACGGCAGAAAGAGTAATTTCTGCTTAGGATAGTTTCATCCCTAGCCGAAGATCTTGTTTTTTTTTTTCATATTTGTTTACATTAGGAATGATCCAAACAAAGTAATAACTATTTCTATTCTAAGTCTACAAAATAACACTAGGGATATGAATGGAACCGCGCTAAGATGACGCAGTTCCTGCGAGTCGGACTTTTCAATTTCTTTCTTGCTATTTTCTCTGGCAACCTTAAAGTTTTATAACTTCTAGGCTTTGACATCTTAAATCAAAAACTCACTGAACTGCACTCTACACCAGAAATTCAAGGCACAAACAATACAACAGATCTAGGCGCTGACTGACTTAAAACTGAATAAGAAATGAAGATGGGAGGGATGGTGGGAGGAATTCTAGGACAAAACGACAGGATGGTGTATGTAACTACAACCCCTGGAAGAGAGGAAGCGCAACACACCACTTCGCAGAACTCCTAGAGTCCAAGAACTAGACTATGAGACCGCCGCGCTTTTTAATTCGAATTATCCACGATTTTTTTACATTGTTTATGCCCTAAATTCTAGGGACCGAAAGAAATATTCGAATTAAAGACGATTTCGAATTATCGAAGTTCGAATTATCCATGTTCCACTGTACATAATGTGTACATTAGATATTATCCAATGTAATGTAAGGCAAGAAGTGCTTACAAGACATTCTCATCTACCTATTCATATTTGATGACGAAACAGGACAACCCAAACTGTAGACTGTGTAACGTTCCACTAACAATGAAACACTTACTCACTGCTGAGAAAGAGAAAGCATTAACATACCCCATAAAATTATTACTTAGAGCCTAAGGTCGTGGGTTCGATTTCCACTAGGGATACTGTGGTTTCTTTCGAATAAAAGGCATCAGCCTATATCACCAAATATAAATTTTACCATACTAAACAATTAAAAAAAAAATTAAAATTAAAGTCTTGTACATTACAAACAACAATAATAAAAAGTGACAAATATATATTTAAATTTGGAAATGTTAAATTAAATATAAAAAAAATTAATTTCGTTTAGAGCCTTCTGCTCAAATTCAGGAACATAAATATCCATTAGGTCAACTCGACAAACCTATATAATGTACTGTATAATATACAGTCTTCTTTTTCGTACATGGCCACCGCGCATGCGCGAACGTGGCGGATACCATTTAGTGACACTTTTATGTAACTTTTTTTCAGTTTAGTCATCGCTAAAGCACATTTATGCTAAAATTATCTTCTTGAAATGATTTGAATAATTATTATTTTTCCTGTACAGGTACGATGCGTACTTATGAACGCAACCTCTACCACCAACCAGACAGCCTGTATAATGTCTGGGGAAGTTAGAGAGAGACAGTTTAGTAAAAATTTAGCCTTACTGAAATTTCCTTTCAAAAACGTTTCGAACTATGGGACACAAGTTTCATGATATTATTAAACAAGTAGGAAGCATATTTTAAAATTGTGATTGTTTTAAGCAACATGATAGAGCCGGCACGCTTAGGCAGCAAGCGTTGCTAGGATGATAAAAGGTCAGCTGTTGCCGTACTATATTTATTTCTTAATATTATTTATCCAATCATCCTTCCTCTCCACCAAGACGCCTTAACAGGAAGTGGCCCCGAGACTTACTTAGGCAGTGAAGTGTCGTGGATTGAACAAAAACAACTATTCGTGGAGTGATAAAATAAATTATAATTGTATAAATTGAGAGTGATATCGGTGGATATTTTCTCTCCTCAGGATAACACAGCCTACATCTCACCCGCCTCCAATCCCCTCTGCTTGTCGCAGGGTGTGGTTGGATGGCGTAAGGTGACTCCAGGTCATCCTAGAATCCTTCCTAAACTAGGAAGGTATTCGGCTGACAACTGGGGACACCTGAGGCCTGAGCAAGTAACCTGTATTAAATTGCATTATGCAATTGAATTGTAGATTGTGATATTTCTTAAAATAAAAATATATATTAATGGAATATTATTTACATTTGAGCTTCATTTCAACTATGATGGTAGACCGTGAATTACTAGAAATAAACTGTGATTTTCTCCCTCATAGAGTTTACGCTATACTTGGTAATGGTCCAGCCGAGGTAATAATATCCCGAACCCTTGCACAGCCTCCTCGCCCATCAGCATCCCCAGTCAGAACCCTTCTTGGTGTTTCCAGCGTCCATTTATTATTGGCAACGAATTTTAACCTGTAGTGGTTAAGCTCCTGTTACTGGTAGCCAATAGATAATAGGTTATCTCTTTCTTGACACTGGTCCGGAGCGCCCGTGTGTCAAGAAACATTATACTTTGATTTTTTATTAATTGTTGAATAACAAATAGTATGACGGTAACCGTGCTATAATAAAACTTGTTATTCCCCATCTGTGAACGTCATATTCCGCCATTCTCCTCCTAGCGAAGAACCGTCGATTGAGAGGCTATTCCTGACCGGAGTCCATTACTCAAGCCTCCTATTGGCTGAGTGCTCTTCTTCGTCTCCCATTACCAGCAACATTTCATTTCCGAGCTCCATAGGAACAGGTTGAGTGAGTCTGAGTGTTTTGGTAGGTGTGAGTAAGAGAGCAGGGCTCTCCCTCGCCGACTCACACACACAGCCTCATTTCCTACATTCTCTACCGACCTGAGCCAGCCGGAGCTCATCCCATCAGGGGAGTCTCCTGTAAATGACAGCGAGTTCTAGCCGAAACACCATATAGCCTTATTCGGGCCTGTATTTCATAACCCTCTCTCCTTCTCTTACATCCACAAAGGGGAACCGCCGAAAATTGCTGGAATGATATGAAACAGACTCCGGTGGCGAATATGTCACTGTCTATATTTCGGGAGGTAAATATTCTTTAGCCTCTAACTAGAGGCGATTGGGGACCTTCATTCCTCTATCTCGATCAAATCATTTTTACAATTTTGCCCGAATTAACTGCTTTACAGCTTACATCTGAGTAGTTCATTTAGAGAAAATAAGATTGAGCAAGATTCTTTTCAAAGTTTTCTCACTAAGGAAAGAAAGGAAAGCTTGTTAGTTGTAGAATATGTGGAATTTGTTGAAATGTAAAGTGGACAGCTCAAATTTACGAGAAAATGGTATTCACGCTAAAAGAAAGATAGAAACAAAAACAAGTTGCAGAAGGACAGAATGACAAGTGTTGAAGGCCTAAATAAATGATTGTGATCAGAAATAGTTGTAGTTTCAGTTGTAAGCTCCTGTGGAAACCAGAATGGAGTGAAACACGAGGAGCAAGAAATAAAATATGAGAAATTAAATAAATTGTGTATTTTTTATTATTGTCTTCCCCTAAAACTCAGTGGCGGCTAAAGAGCCCCCCCCCCCGAAATGAAGATTCACAATTTTTTCGGTTAAGTTAGGAAAATAAATTGTTTAAGCAAATTAACAGTAATAATTTCTAATTAATGTCTGTCTTCAGTATATCAAATAGCTCCTTATTACAAATTATAAACATGACTGAAGCTCTTATGAATGTTTACTACCGTACTTAATGTGTTATATCTTATTCTGCTGCGATATAAATGCCGCCGAACAGTGCAGGAAAATTCAAGATATTGTAGAAAGGTTCGCTATGAACAACAGAAAATTGCACTTCACATAGACACTATGTTTTACATTTTCGCCGCTCCCCACCCAATGGTTCTTCTTAGGACCCATTGGTTCTTCTTCGGAACCAGTATTGTGCTCTGTGGTGAGTCTATTCGATTTCGTTATTAAAAAGTGGATAGGTCCCTATAAATATCTCTACAATTTGGTAAGAGATGACATTAAACGTTTATTTGGACATAGAAGATTGTTCGGATGACGCTCAGTTTTTATTAACGTAAATTCAAAAAAAGTCCGACTCGCAGGAACTGCATCATTTTAGCGCGGTTCCGTTCATATCCCTAGTGTCATTTGAAAAGCTTAGAAAAGAAATAAACTTTATATATATCTCGTGAAAATTGTCAAAATCCTCTCGAACATCTCGAATAAAAATGATATTAAGGCGTCAGAGACACCGACAGTAGCTAACTTATACACAGAAGCGGAAATTACACAATCCGGCTCTAATTCTAAAGCAAAGCTCTATAAATCAATACAAAATATGCCTAATAAAGCCCTTTCTAGTGGATACAGAAGGATCAAGAAGAAGTACTCAAGATTGAGACGAATACCATGCCTAATATAGCCTATATAGAATAATATGCAGAATAAAGCCTATCTAGTAGATACAGAAGGACAAATAACAAGTCTTGACGAATAACAAGTCAATATATAGAATAATAAACCCAATTAAGTCTATGGAGTAGATACAAATGGACCAAAAACAAGTCTAGAGGAAGCTTGTTTTTTTTTCCTACTTAAATACTTTTTATCAATATTTAGTATATAACCAGTGTTGAAAACTGTTGATTGCTAATTGATGAATCGGGTTACAACTAAGTAGTCTTTATGAATATTTAGTATATAACCTATGTTTGGAAGAGTGTTATTTCAGAATCTAGTATAGTTTAAGAAATTTTGGTGATGAAATCATTAAATTGCTCTCTGTACCCTGCCTATGCTTTGTATTTGTGTCGGCAGATACCTGGGGTATATTTACAACTCTTGAGGATTAACTCCTAGCAGGTAAATACCCTGGGGACCTTGTGTTTCTATGGACACTGAACCGACTCTATTCGCTCATAGTATCTAACCGTTGTGAAGTTTATTTTTTGGATTTAGGACTTAATATACAAATGTAGACTAAATCATAGCCTACCTCCGTCGTCGTTTCTTAACTATGTAGACTCGCCAATGTTACCCAATCTTAGATACATCGTAATTAACGATTAAATCCACAGCAAAACGACGACATTTCATCAGAATCCCCTGTTTAATAGAACATATATAGAATAATATGCCAAATAAAGCCTATCTAGTGGATAAAAATAGAGGAAAAACGCCGTTCATGGTGGTAGAAAATCTTACAAGGCATTTCGCTCAGAAATATCCGAAATATTGTTACTAATTTTACATATCCTGTTTTATAATCAAATAGATTTATATCTTATAATCAATAAGAAAAACTACTAGCAATAAAAAACTATGGGTAACAGATGAAAATAGGGAATACCAAGAACAATTCTAAAGAACGAAATCAACACCAGTACTGTAATCTAGATATTCATACGGCATCTTCGAATTCTAACAAACAAAATATTGCTTCTAATTATACGTATCCTGTTTACTGACAAATACATTTGACTGCTCTAAGCAAGTACAAAAATAACGAGCAGTGAAAAAAAAAACTGCGGGAAACACACAAATATATCCGTTTAAATAAACGAAACTAACTAACTAAGTTTTAAGCACTTATTTCTCCTTATGTGACGACCCCATCAAACATTTCTTCAAAACATTTCTTGTAGAGAATTTAGTAAGCTTTCGAACTGTTACATTTCACTTGCATTCATACGGCATCTGAGAATCCCAAGATTCCACAAAAATAAAATATTGTTTGTAATTATACGTATCCTGTTTTATTGGCAAATACAGTTTACTACTATAAGCAATTGCAAACACTAGGGAATATGCCAAAGAACTTGGAGTAGGAGCGTCGACAGTTTCAAGACATTTGAAGGAAATCGGCAAATCCAAAACTGACATTTCATACGGTACAGCCTGATATATTTCTAACAATGAATTGTTTTTCTTTTTTTAATTAATTTGTTTTATTGTCAAATACATTATCCAACTTTAATCAATTAAAAAATAACAAGGAATAAAAACAGACAAAAAGAACCGTTCGAATAAACGAAATCAATTACTTCAAAATTTAAGCACTTATTTCTCCGATTGACATCGCTTATTCAAAACTTTCTTCAGAACCTTTTTTGTTGACCATTTAGTAAGCTTTCGAATGGTAACCTTTCGTTTCTCAAGATTTTCAACCGTTTTCGAGATATTAATAAAAATATACGAAGTTACCAAAACTTTTCATTATTTCTAGCAACAGAAAATTGGTCTCATTTTACCTATCCTGTTTTATACACAAATACATTTTACTTACAAATACAACATAAGAAATTACAAAAATAAAAAGCAATAAAAAACTAAGGGAAAGAGACAAAAATTACAAAAAGAACGACAAAAACCCGTTCTTATGAACTGAACAGACGTATTTGAAGTTTTAAGCACTTATTTCTTCGATTGACATCACCTAATCAAAAATTGTTTCAGAATCTTTTTTGTAAAGAATTTAGAAAGCTTTCAAATAGTTTCTATACACTTATCAAAATTTCCCTACCCTGTTCGAGATATTAATGAAAGTATGCGAAGTTCCCAAAACTTTTCATGTCTGTTCATAAAATATTTTATTCTAACCCTTCCTTAACTCCAAACGTAACCAAAAGTTTAACATGTTAGTTTTGATGAAATTCAAACATGCAAAAAATGTTTTAACTGAATCCCATGATTGTAAGTACCCAAACCAAAAACGTTATTCAGCAACTATTTTTCCAATTTTCTCGAAAACGGTTGAAGCTATCGCCTTAAAAATGGTGTCGTGTCATTCGTTTTCCTAGGCCAAGAATCCCATAAAACAAGTACTTACAAGCATATGAACTCTAAAACGTAAGCATTACGATTTTTTTTGCGCGAATTTCGTCCCAAACGCCATCTTCCAGAGGGCGGATTTTGCTGGTTAACGAACTTGACCTTTCAAATTGGACGATGGATTTTTGTACCAAATTTCATCAAAATCGGACAATTTCTCTCTGAGCTACGCTGCGAAGAGACAAATATATATATATATATATATATATATATATATATATATATATATACAAATTTGAACCACCGTCATTTTCGGTCTCTAGGGGTTCTGAAACGCAAAATTTTCTAGTCGGCACTTCCGGATTGTTTCATGAGATCAACCTTATAAGCAGGGTTCCTCCCTATGAAGGGAGGGAGGAACCGCGCTAATAAGATTTGTAGGACGGATTATTTCCAGGTTTCCACTCCTTTCAAGCCAGTATATGGCTGGTACCTTTCATATTTTCTGATAAATAGCCTCCCTTTGAGGGGGAATCGAACCCACAACCTCAGCCTTAGCAATTACGGTAATCTCCTTACCAATATAAATTCAAAATAAAAATAAATAGTTCTGCAAATATGAAGAACTATTTATGTTCTTACTATGTGTGAAGCCCAGCTGAGTAAAGGAGGCTAATTTTGGTCTTGAGTAAACCGTAACTTCTATCGTATCGTTTAAGCTTATTTTTAGAATACTTGCTTCTCATTGGCTGGACAGGATATCTATCAATTCTTGTTGCAAGAATGTACATTGGTTGACATCACCTAATTTGTTTCCAGACTATCAAGATGAATTCCGACTTTGTTAATTTTAACTAAAATTTTGACCGAGAGGGGCATATAATACATTTGTGACTAGAGTAAATCCCCTTTCAGATAGAATTTGCTGTTTAATGAACTATCCTGCTAACAAACACCCACACTCACACTTAAACGAAGGTACGCACCCACGCACGTACCCACGCACGTACCCACGCACGTACCCACGCACGTACCCACGCACGCAAGCATGCACACACACATCAAAATTCTGTATATAAAATTCAAACATAATAATTACATTCCTCCGGAAAGTGCTACAAGAATCAGTGGGCGAGCCTGAATGAATGAATATAAGAATGTAGATAAAAAAAATAAATAAAAAAAATTGGGTTTTGATGATAAGTATCATTAGAGGATGTTGGAATGTTATTGTTTCTACACTGTGTTGATAAACTGAGACTCAGGGTTACCAACTCCGCTACACTAATTATACCTTCATATTTCTCTCTTTTATAAATATATATATACATTTTTAGGCCCTATCCCTAATTAATGTCCAATTCCACGTGAAATTCATTGAATGTGTATAGATGAAAAATATATATCGGAAAATATCTGTGTATTAACAAACTCATTTTATGAGGTTGTTTATTTTTTTGGTTCTTTGAGTTCTCTGATTTTCCTCTTATTAAATTAAATTCACAAGCCTTATTCCCGTACAGGCAAAATATATAAACTAATGGGTTTCTGAATTCCTTGAATCGAATGTTCGTACAACCTAATTTTTCTTCGAGATGAGATTGCTCTGCTGTATTATAATGCCCAATTTCAAGTGGAAGAAGCAAAATAATTACTGGTGTTCATATTCCTTTCTTCGAAGAAAAAAATCATTTAATCACACTGATTAATAAAATTTGAACTTTTGTTTGTTAAAAGCAAAACAATGGGTGATTCTAACCTACTTTTTCATGCTGATTTCAAATCTATTTGCATGACTTTTCCATCACCCAGGGTTTTAAAGTAATCACATGAAAACCATTTTTCGTGTCTATATATTACAGTACCATTATATCGTCGATACAAAAGCAAACAGATGAAAAAATGCATTTTTCATTGTCAATCTTTACTAATTTCTGTTGGACTTATGTGCGGAATTCTTGAATCTGATTTCACTCTATTAAAGGGAAAGTATTCCACTTTAATCGAAAGGTCAAATCTGCCGAATATTTGACCGTCCAAAAAAAAGTTATGAATGAATACTTTTCCACTCTGAAAAGTGGTGATTTTCATATTCGTTAGTTTGCTTTTGTATCGACGATATTATCTTAGCTAAAATTATATTTACTGGCCTTAACTGTATGTTAAGTAGATGTTCGGGATGTAAATCTCCTGAGGCATATCTCTCTTCAATGTCCAGCAGCAGTCTGCTAACATATTTGGAAACCATTTATCCTGAAAGCGCCATTCCATTTCCAGAGTGTCTTGATGGAAATGCTCCCTGTGTTCGTCACTCACAGCCCCTAGGTTTGTTTTCAGGGAAGAAATCGAGATGGGAGTGCAGAAAGTGTATTTTTAAAGACATGTTACATCCCATGAACTTGTGCTTCTCAATCATCTCACTGACAAGTTCTCTGTAGTTCCGGGCTCTCGTGGTGTGTTAAGGGACTGAGATATTTACAACATTATTGAAGAAAACTAGGTCGTCGTCTAAAAAAACAACAACAAAAGCTCATATTCCCTTTATCGTTGGTGGAAGAAATTTACTTTGGTGTCACCTTGCAGCAGGTTCTAGCCTTTCTTGAGGGAGTAATTCTGCCTTGCTTTTTCTTAAACCCAAATCAAATCATTTAAATCTTTCTGTGTAAGAAAGTGATGTCTTTTATGGTACCATTTTCCAAAAAAAAAAAAAAAAAAAAAATCTTCTTTCTCAACGCGAGGAAACCTTTCAAAATCGTAAAAAACTATAAAAAGATGTAGAAACTATCAGTCACTTTTTAATCGGTTTCTTGTAAGTAAAACGAATATTCTACTTTTTTTACACTGCTCTCCAAAACGGTTATAGATATGGTCTTTAAAATGGTTTCATTTGATTATATAAATGCTAGACCATAAGTGTTACCTACGATTTTTGAATTTTGCCAAAAACAACGTTCTGGTATATTGGTTGCGCTGGTTATCGAACTCCACCTTTCATTTGGGACAAAGCATTTTTGAACTAAATTTCATCAAAACCAGACTATTTTTAGTCAGGAACATAAATATGCTTTAGGTCCAACCGATAAACCTATTGAAACATTTGGTTGGCGTCATTAACAGCTTTTCTCTGTAAGAAGAGAAGGGTGTAAACGGGCTAAAAATATAAAGGCAAATCTTTGAGGTAAGCATGCCGTAGGTATTTATGAATGACGAGTATGTGTGTTTACGTTTTGATGAGAATTTATGTAACTTAAGAACTACGAGGCATTTTTGGCCTGAAACCTCACTCTAGAATAAATTTTCAGAAGTGTAACATATGGCCGTAATAATGGAGAGCGTAATGAAATATGGAATTTGTTCCACATGCTGAGCATATCAGGGGCCATGTTCCAGAGAAATAACTTAAGGGCCGTTCTGGTGTAGATCGATGGCCTTCTATATCACGGGGCTTTGACTTGTAATCCATAGACTGACAGTTACAGGTCATAAATCATTTTATCCATTATCCCGGAGAAATTGTTTGGACTAAATATTTCCAAGACTTTTCCTCGGATAAAATCTAGGAAATAGTTTGATTGAAAATGTCGAACCCATTTTTGCCTTTGCATGTTTATGTTTGTTTTTGATCATACGAGTGTTACGGATTAGAATAGCTTCATGTTCTAGAAGTAGAATATTTATATACATTTTTACTTCTTATATTTATTCTAAGCCTTCTTGTTTGAAATTGCATTATATTTTTCGGCAAGGGATCAGTAATAGTTGGCATGCAACTTTTTTCTTCAAACGCTTTACCCTAAATGGTCTTTACACCTTTAGTCAATGGGGACCGGACACGCCTGGAGAGTCGTAGGCACTGAACTTGACAAACTAGTAGGATAGTGCGTTTTTCTTCCTTAATGTTCTATCAAGGTTCATAAGCACAACTTTTATTCGAATTTTTCGTTTTACTTCCAGAATGTTAATAAGAAAAGTGGGAGGGGGGGGGGGGGTTCTCTCCATAGCATTCTGGCAAATTTTTACATTCTTATGCGGGGAGTTTAAGTCCCGCGTGCAGCATAAATAAATAAAATGAGCATTTTTCTCTTTTATAGAAACTTTTTGCTGCTCCATGGATGTTTAGCAAGAGTGGTCACTGGTAGGCACTAATGGTCTTGATGAGGGTGCGCCATAAGTGAAGGAAAATAGGAGAAGTGGAGTAGATCTCACTGACGGGAAGTGGGGGACGTCTAGTGGTTAGCACGCTGGATTATCATGCGGGAATTATGGGTTCGACTCTTGTCTGTGGCAGGTCGACTTTTTTCAGCGATAGGTTCGCTAGAAAACTTTCTTGATACACTATTAGTGCTTATAACGATGTTAGCCAGAAAATAGCCCGGCGCTTAGAAGGTTATACGCCGAAAATAAGGAAAAGTGGGATGTTGTAATCGGAATAGTAGTATATTAATAGAATTTTATTTCATAACCTACGGAAGATTTAATTAACTACTGCTACTGAAATTACGCGTGATTTGCAAGAGCAAAATAACCGCCTTTAAAAGACGCCTCTACGTTGATAAGGAACATCTCCTTGAAGAACATCTCTCCAATCCAAAATACTCCGTAAAATAGTCAATGCTCCATTCTATGTTTCAAACTTCACTATCCATAACGACCTAGAAATCCCCTTTGTCCAAACTCTGTGCAAAACCCGATACCTTAACTTCCATTCCCGTTTGACTGGTCACGACAATCCTCTAATCAATAACCTATCCTCATCCTCCATTCCCGGTAACCCTCACCGTCGCCTTAAGCGTAAATAGCCTAGAGACCTATTGTGATCTAACTATGTAATGTAAATATGAAATGTGTAAATATTGTAAATAGCTACTTTAATGTAACCTGTATTAAAAGTTCAAGAAAATAGGTTTTGGCCAATGGGCCTTTTTTTCCTATCGGTCGAACAAGACATGTAATCAATAACAAAATAATTATGAACTTCATAAAACTTATAAAAACTTCATTTTTCTTATTTTTGAACACTGCTCGTGACACTGTGCGACGGCTAGATCTAGCTTGGTTAGAGAGACCACCCAAGCTCCAAGCCTTGCTAGTTGCTAGCTCAGCTCCTTCCAAACAAAACCCCCTTGAGACTCTTAACATTTACAGCCACACCTCTATCACGCTCGTCTCGTCTACACTTCAAAGTAAGGTTCAGTCAAACTTTACTTCTAATGGAATTCTTACCCTTGTGCTCACATCTTCAAAACTCCATTATAATGACCTATACTTACAAACACTTGTGTAAATATTTAAGACAGAAACACTTGCATTAGACCAAAAATAACTATATAACTAGAGTGAATGTGACGTATGATCTAAAATAAATCAAACGAAAGTGATTCAATTCGTGAATAAATTACAACCTAGCGATATGTCTAGCCAACACATATTAATGTACCTTCTTATCTATTATAAATTATGGCAAAATTAAAAATTGCATAAAACACTATTCATGAAACGTGCGGCTACCAGCTGTTGGACTATCTGTGATATATAATTGGCAAGGATAAGAGGAGATAATTACTTAAGCACTATGGGTTTCAAAAGTTTGCTGAGATGGTTCTGCATACATTTGGTATATGTGCTTTAGGAATACGGGTGACAACATGCTAGAATATGTTCGGAACTGTTTTATGCTTTTGCTATTTGTTCGAGTGCTTTATTGCGTTCTCCATCACCACATCGAAAGTAGAAACTTATGAGTTTGGGAGGAAGTATAAATTTACTGACTGATGATGAAAAAACTGGCCAAAAAGCTCCCCTGTATGTATTATCTGCCAGCTTCTTGCGACTGAGCAGTACAGTCTGTAGGAGGCCCAAGTGAACTTCTCTGAGTAATAGGTGGCACTGAGAATGAGGTGGTGGGCCCGAACCCATTTATATATTACAATATATACGGTTTTGAACAATTTTTTCATCCTAAGCCAGTATGACGAATCTCCACCAGCCAGCCAACGCTAATTGTAACAGCATGAGTTCGTGTAATGCGTTGTTACATAAGTTCTGTTCGGTGTGTACTGTCATAGGCCGACTTAAATAGGGCTCATATTGTAAATGAGTCACACAATTACAAGTACCAATTAATTAATTTGAACCTTTTTATTTCGTCGAATATAGACCGATTCTGTTTATGAGTAAGGAGAGACGAGAGAAAAACAATTGAAAAAAAATATAAGAAATTGTCCCATTACAGAAAAAGAGCTGTTTGATAAACACTATTCAAGCTTCAGAAAATTTTGTAAGAGAGCATGTCTTACTCTAAAGACGATCGATGCCTCCAAACAAATTGAAATAACAGAAAAATGTAGACAAAAAAAATTATATAATTATAAATATATATATAATTATATTTATTTTATGTTATTTATTTATTAACTATTTAATGTTAAATCATTAATGTACTATATCTAAAAACAAATTATGACAAAATTGTATAAAATAAATGTTATATACATTGTGTATTGGAGCATGTAGCACAAAATAAACGGCCTTTTTCAGGGTTACTGCAAAGAGGAAATTAATAATACACACACACATATATATATGTATATATATATATATATATATATATATATATATATATATATATATATTTCTCACGAACTTCACGAAAATAACACGATAAATAATAAAAAATGTTCCGATGAACGGATTCTACTAGTTAAAGAGCTCCAAAATTCAAAACAGACAAAGCATTTTTGTACAAATTTGAACCACTGTTATTTTCATGATCAATGAGTTCTGAAACGCAAAATGTTCTGATCGGCACTTCCGTCATCGGGACGTCGTCATAAGCGGATTTACTTTCTATAGAGAGGGACAAAAAACGCGATAAAATCTAATGCATTTATTTAAATTGTATCGTCCATTATTATTAACTATGAATTTTAGGAGGGGCTATCTACAGGACACTTTTCTAGGGATGATGCCTTTTATTTTTTCTAAAGAAATGCCACTACCCCATTGTGGGAATCAAACCCTTGGCACGGAGTGTTTAATGCTCACGCCTGAGAACTGCCACCGGCCTAAAATCTAATTGATTTCTAATGATTATCCTCCCGCGAGAAATAGCATCCTGGTAGAGGATAGGAGGATATCGTAGAGCTTTGAGGTAAAGCAGAACCACATGACGGCCATCCCTTCATATACCCATCGACCCGAACGTGACCGACCTCGCAAAATTCTGCTTATGTCGCATGGGTCAGCCAGTCTCATCTCCCTGGATATCTTCCTCTATCTCTTCTTCTACAATACTGTTCCTACGTTCTCTATTTCCTGTCCAACCTTCTAATTGTGGTCCAAAAAACGTTTATCGTGCAAAAAAGTCATGGTGACAAATCTTGGACCTACATGTATATTGGAGAGCTTATACAAGTAAGCCTTAGACTTACGCCTTCAATGGACCGAATCCAACCCTTCGGGATCATCTAGTTTATTACCGTCCTTTAAACGCAGCTCTGTGAGGGGAAGTTCGTTTTCTATTTTTCCTCTATTTTTACCTAAATAACACATCCAGAGGGTGAAGTGAATGTTTAGAGGCTGATATTATAGAGAAGAGTGCTGCTGTGTGAAGTCCTATCAGGGGTAGAATGTATGACGTCAGAGATAGCTGTGCAGAGGGAGCGATGAAGCGACGGTGTGTAAATCAGGAAGGACCCGTTCATCCTCGCTGGGTATTCACTTCCCCCACGCTTTACTGATAGCCTTGATTCATTTCAATTGGCAACGGAATATTTTATTTTATTTTTGACTGAACTCCCCGTTTCTTGATAAAATGTGAAAATATTTAGTTTAGCTGCTAAAAAGCAGAGATGGGCATAATTTTATTTATAAATAAAAATACGAATTTATTTGTATTTCATATATTTGTAAATATAAAATTCGCAAAGAAATTATGATTTTATTCCAATTAACGCTAAGATAATATTACAATTTTTTATTTTTTTTATTTTCAAGGCGCTTAACGTCTAGGTTATTACCGCCTAAATTCAATTTTTTTTTTTAACCCCTAGCCCGCTGCGGCACCACCAGCCACGCTGTAGGGACATATCGCCATCTGTACCTCTGGCGGTCCATAAAAAAAAAACAAAAAAAAAAACTGAATCTAGGCGCTGATAACCTAGGCGTTAAGTGCCTTTAAACAAAAAAATCATCTTCAATAACTATCGTAATAACATCTTAATACGAATAAATTCATGATTTATTTGCGAATTTTATTGTGAATATATTTGAGGAGGTGAGTTGCAAAACTCGTTCGTTCCATTTTTAGAAAATTTGAGATGGCATTAGATTATAAAAGATATTTCAATGCTATTTCAACATATCTTGAAATATAACATAAATCTGTAAACATAAAGATGTATCTTTCGAAGGCAAAAAACCCCATTTTAATCTGGGCCACTCCACAAGACGTAGTTTAGAGTTTTTTGAGCTACCTGAAGAATATATTCCTGTGAAACGAACGAGTTTTGCATCTCACCTACTCATTTGTATTCACAAATAATAATGTGAATAAATTTGTATTCATATATTTTAATGTGAATTTTTTCGTAATCACTTGATTTTTTGTGAATATTCTCATTTTTTGTGATCATTTCTTCAGTGAATTTATTTGTATTCGCAAGAAAATTTGCGAATAAAATTTTATTTGTATTTTTATATTTAATATACGTGAATACAAATAAATTCGTATTCACACTTATGAATACGAATTTATTTACATTCGTATTTACAAATATATGAAGTACGAATAAATTCGTATTTTAGTTATAAATAAAATTATGCCCATCTCTGCTAAAAAGTGCCTGTATAAATGGGTGACTTTTTAGCACTTTCCGAAGGAATGTAACAATTGAAGTTGCACTCATTAAATAATTTTTACAATCGTCTCGTAATACTTGACGTCAATCAATCCTACAAACTAGATACCCTAAATGAACCTCGTTAAATAAATATAAATCATTTATTCTTGAGGATGACCGAAAACATATTTAAATAGTTCTTTCTCCAATTCTTTGGAGACTTCGAGTAGGTCATGCAGTAACCTTTTGTTTTTAAAAGGCCAAGTTCCGGCCTTAGCATACTGTGTGTATATTACAGGCAGTCTTAGAGCCGATTTTTACACTCTCATAACTTTCAACCAGGTAAAGACAAAGTTATGAAATTATACACAGGTATAATACTATTAGATGTGAGTAAAACTGGAAATTTTCATAATTCTACATTGAATAGTTTCTGAGATATAAGCGATCAAAAATCGCGATTTATAGGACTCACTGACTCACTGACTCATCAAAATTATTAGGCACTTCCCATGATGCTTGAGACTTAAAATTTTGCAGGACGATAGATATGAGGGTGTTATTATGGGGAAAAATCGAAAAATCCTGAAAAGTTGTGTTTGACTCCGCTTCCGGGGCGGGGGCGTGCCAGTTTTGTACTGCTTTCGAAACCCCATCATTCCGTCCGAAACCCATGATGTGGGGTATCAAATGAGTCGTCTCGGTAAGAATAACCTATATTTGATGTTTTAAGAAACATTTAGACGCTTATAGGTTGGTCAAAATCTCATACAAGCTGTCTGTCTGTATGTTTGTTCCTTATACAAATCCGAACCGTTAGACCGATTTTGACCAAACTTGGGACCCAGGTTGGTCTTGATACGGGAAGAATCACAGGCTAGGTTAAATTGTCTATTAGCTGTCTGTCTGTCTGTTTGTTCCTTATACAAATACACAGCGTTTGGCCGATTTTGACAAAACTTGGCAAACAGGTTGGTCTTGATCCGGGAAGTTGCATAGACTAGGTCAAAATCGTCAATCAGATGTCTGTCTGTCTGTTTCTTCATTATACAAAACCCACAACGTTTGACCGATTTTGACAAAATTTGACACACATGTCGGTTTTGATCCGGGGATTGTCAAAGGCTAGTTCAAAATCGTCTATCAGCTGTTCGCCTAACTGTTTATTCCTTATACAAATCCACACGATCTGACCGATTTTGACCAAACATGGTACATAGGTAGGTCTTTATCCGGGTAGTGTCATAGGCTAGGTCAAAATCGTCTATCAGCTGTGTGTCTGCATGTTTGTTCCTTACACAAATTCACACCATTTGACCGATTTTGATCAAACCTGGCACACAGCTAGGTCTTGGTCCGGGGAATGCACTAGGCTAGGTAAAAAAGGTCTTCCAGCTGTCTGTCTGTATGTTTGTTCCTTATACAAATCCACACCGTTTGACCTATTTTGACCAAACTTGGCACGCAGGTAGGTCTTGATACAGGAGTGTCATATTACCTATGACGTTTTGTACTTTTTGTTCCATCGCAAAGCCATCACTTCTTCTGAAACCTACCAAGTGGGGTATCAAATGAAACGTCTCGGTAAGGAGAACCTATATTTTATGTTTTACGAAACATTTCGACGCATCTTAACAACAACAGGCGTGACGTCTTTCTTAAATGTTGTAAATAAAGTCTTAGGGGTTAACTGCATAATATACTTGAAAGCAGATACTAAGTTTTTCAAAGTCGAGCCATCTAAATTACAAAGTTTAAGATCACAAACCCAAAATGTATCGTCTTTGTTCTTATCTTTTTCTTGAAGGCCTTCTACACTTTTCCTATTGTGATCTTCATCCTCAGGATAAGGTTCCTGTGTTTTACTGTGTAATAGTTTAGTTAAGAGAGCAATCAATTTGTCCTCTAGAGTACTGTCATCTGGAAGAGCTTCTAACTTTTCTAGTCTAGTGATTAGATGTAGATAGGTATGCTACTTATTGGTATCAAATATCAAGCAGTAAGGAGAGGAAATGCAGAATCCAATGACCCTGGTTTTATAAGAAGTATAAAAGCCAGTAGGTATGCGGCAACTAAATTTTAGTTAATACTTAGAAAAAAGTAATGAGATCCCCAAAAAAAACATAAATGTAAAATAGAGGCCAAGTTCTTCCCCCCACAAAGAAACACTCTCTTCCCCAAAAATATCCCCTCCTAAAACCCCCAAAAAACGCTTTACCATCGTACACTCCAAAAAAGTAGTATGAGTTGGTGTATTAAGCGCACCATATTTTCAACTAATAATATTTGCCAATACAAGAGATGATACAAGAATGAAATGTCCAAGTTCATTACTTGGAAGACCTCATAGTTACTTACTAAGAACAGTAAAGACACTTCAACTGACCTTTCAAAACAACAATAAAAATACATATATCTAGTTACTAAAATATCACATTCCTCAAGCAGGTATATGCTTAAACTTGGCAATGTTTTATTTGTGCCGAAATCATCTTTAGAGAGAAAACTAAACATTGCCAAGTTTAAGAATATAACTGGTTAAGGAAAGTGATATTTTAGTAACTGGATATAAGTATTTTTATTGTTGTTTTGAAAGGTCAGTTGAAGTGTCTTTACTGTTCTTAGTAAGTCAACACTTCTTAATAGAAGTGCGAAAAAAGTATGAATGTTCGGAGATCTAGACGTCATGTGCGCTCACTGGGCCGTTTCTAGCGATTTGGTCGTTCTTGTGGCGTCGTGTCGTCGAAGTGTGTGTTAGAACGTTTCCCAAATCAATCAAAGAGTGTGATGTGACCTGGTTTAATGAAATTTAGCTGCTTCTGGTAGTTCTAAAGGATTATGTCTGGGCCTGAGAGAATGCACTGTGAAAGGTTTCCAATAATTGTTGCGAGTCTTCGGTTCTATATGGACTAAAATGTCGCATGATTAAAACTTATCTATATGATATGCATGTTTCTAAAATTACTATTCTTTACTAAGTTTTGATAAAAATATAAAATTTTAATCTCTATGTATTCCATTAGTGGTTACAGAACTTGGTTTCAGAGACACAAGCTCCCATAAGTCAGCTTACATAAGTCAAAAAAAAACATTGGAATTTTAATAGGAACTAAAAATTACGTCCGCATGCTACGGCGTTAAGGCATGTTCAGATAGACGAAAAAGTTCAATTCCGCATGCGCGAAATTTTGAGGGAAGTCTTCCCGACGGTTCTACCATTTTCAAATTCCCATTTCAAAGAACAACATGATTCGTGAAACATTATAAAAACTGATTATATCTCGGAAGGTTATGAGAGGTCAGGCAAAGGAAATAACGTTTAATAGTCATCAATACTTAGCCAGAGCTAAGACTAAAAACGTTTTAGACTTTCTAATGATTAGTTAATGACAGAGATAATTTTTACCGCTAATTTCTTGGACGAGGAATATAAGCCACGCCCTTTTCCCCCAACTAACTCGTCTATTTGAACAGGCTTTAGCTTAAATTATTTTTAGCCTTAGCTTTAGATAAGTATTGATAAATATTAAACAGTATCTCCTTTGCCTGATCTCTCAAAGCCTTCCCTGGTCTTAAATGACACACAATCATTGTAATGGAAATGCAAATGGCTGAACCATGAGAAATATTACCTCAGAATTTCGCGCATGCGGGATTAGAACGATTCCATCAAACTGAACGGGCTATAGCACTCCGTCCGGATGTAGGTTGGAGTCTCTTGAGATGGTAGTTTTTCTTTAAATAAAAGGAAGAAATACTTTACCTCTATTATGACTAAAAAAGCGTAACAACCTGTAGATAAGGCGCCCCAAAAAGTCCGGGTTATTATTAAAGGGACGTTAAATTATTAAAACGAAATTTTATAGACAGGTGAAGACCTCTCTATTCAAACAGTGACATTTCCTCATATTTCATCGTTCATGAACTAAGATTGTTCAATTTATTGACAAGATTGTTGACTTTATTCAATCATTGCTAATTTCAAATTGATACGTGAAATGTTGATTCGGTCATTATCGAGAAAATGAAATATCCTGATGTGTTTATCCTGAATAGGATGATATCTTCATATATTGTATGAGGATGACACGCTGAAAGGGCGGAGTAAACAAGATAGACTGAGGATTATCCCAGATCCGATGAAGAAGGATTGAGGGACTGGGGAGATAAATGTTCCAAGCGGGATTAGTGTTTTCTCTCAATCAATTTTTAATAAGTATCCTGCTTGATTCGCGTAGGGGGAGGGGGAGGGAGTCTGTTCCCAATTAGCTGCCTCCTCCGCCAATAAGGGAGGATTTAGAGGAAATTTCGTGGGAAAAACTAATTGCTCCTAGCGCTCCAAGGATAGGCCGCTAAATCTCCCGTGATCCACTGCTAATGGCCTCTGATTGGAGGATCTCTCTCCTCTCCTTCGTAGTATCTCCTATTTACACCAATGCAAGTACATTTTCTCCAGGAAATGGCCACTTAACAATACCCATGTAACCAGTAGTCACCTAACAATGAATGTTATTGTGTTTTAAGGGCGAAGAATGTGTATAATCTAATCTAATGTAATCTTTACAGCTGTAGTATCTTAATCTGTAGTATCTTTAAAGCTGAACTCCATGGCATCCTCATCGGTCTGAACAGCATAACCGAAACTGACTACAGAGCTATAGTACTATTCACTGACTCTTTAAGCGCACAGACAGATAAACAACTCATCCACTACTCACAGAAATTTTGAATAAGACACAAACCTTAAACAGAATCACAACAATGAACTGGCTACCTGGACATGAGGAACTCGGAAAGAGTTCAATTGCTGATTATCACGCAAAAAATGCTGCGAGGTTAGTTTAGGTTGGTGGTTTAAGGCTTGGTCATCTCCGCCCTACGAGTATAATTTTTGCAAGTTTAATGTTAGCATGTGTTTTCTGTATTGTCTGTTTGAGATAGAGTTGTGTTACTAAAGATGTATTTGTTGGAATCTTGCTTTGGAAACAATTATTGTTAATTAAAATTTTCATAGATATAAGAACCAGATTCAAATGTCCGTAAAAAAAAGAGAAAACCATATATAAAAAACACGAGGACACACATAAAAAAGGTATATATTTTGTTTTATTTTTTATTACTTTAGGGTAAGTGACCCAATAGTTGACAATTTAAGGAAGGGTTATTTTACTTAAAATAATTCTTCGCTTAGTTTTTGAAAATAATAAACTTCGAATATATCAAATTATTCGTCAGCTCATTCTCTATGAAATTCACATAAACCAATTTTAGATACATTAAGTATTTCAAGTAAAATAAATCATTAAATGCTGCCTTACTCTGGTCCTAATGTTGACACGACTGCAGTAGGTCGGTGCCTAAGTTTGACTTTTCTGTTCCTAAGGATGACAGTGAGGGAAAATGGAAATAAAACAACTTCATTCTTTAAACAAACAACCAAATTGGATTGAAATCGTGCTGTTTTTCCTTCAACTTGAACTATACACTAATCACCTACTCTAGTAACGTTAACTTTATTTATAACTTGCTTATTACATCCAATTTCATCATTCATCCCTTGGTCAATTTTGAACAATCGCTCTTATTCTTTTAATTTTTGTGTAACTCATTGATGATGGTTTACTTACACCTGTTGATTCTACAAGGTTCATGCTAGTGATGTCCTTCCTTCTTCAGGCTGAATGGAGGAGTCACCATCTTCCTCAGTCATGGAGTTTCTCACCTTATTTTTCCGACGAGAAGAATTTAAAAGTTATTTCTTGTGAGGGATTTTTCTTCTTTTATGTTCAATCTAGCCTTCGCTCTTTTTTCTTGGCAATTTCAGCTGTGTTCTTTTTTTTTTTTTTAATGCAGGACTTGCTCTATTCATGAAATTTTAGTTTCGAACCTTCTTTAAACGTTCGGAAACCTGATACATTCATAGGTTGGTTAATGTGAGAAGCATTTGGAGGTACCGTCTGTTATAACCATTGTACCACAAATTGATTAAGAAGTTGTGTGACATTTCAAATTGCAGAAAACTATGATAAAAAGTTGCCTGTCAACATTAGGATCAGAATGTCGAAATTAGGAAAACATGTTGTCAACTTAAGGTTCCAGTCATAAGAAATTAATAAAATCAGGATACATGATTTCTAATGAAAATCTCAACTAAATGTTTTAGTATTCATCACTTACAACCGTTTTCCTAAAGTTGACATTAGTGTCAAGAAAAGGAGCCCTAGTTGTTTTTTGGGTTCCCAATGTTGACACTACCATAATCTCAAGATTTTTTTATTTAACTTGTGTCAAACCTTTTACAGTCCATAATTTAAGTATCATAGAGTTCATAGAAATCACGAAAATACAATTTAATGCACGCATTACAAAAAAAAATTCTTAATAAATATTCTTATAATATTCTTATCTTAATCTCTTATCGAATTCACTAAGTGAAGAGAGCAGCAGGAGTTGACTCGAGGATTTTTCATACTAAAATGGCTGCAGATGTTATTAACGGAGTTCATAGTTGATCGGGTCAGTCGACATTATTCTTCGACACCTGTTCTTTCATTTGGATGCAAACTTATTGAATTCTCTTGAATCTAATTGTTATTTTTCAAATTTAAATTTGAAGTGTCAACTTAAGGAGCAGTGTCAACAATCGGGTCATTTACCCTATTTTATTTTATTTTTAAATGTTATTTATTTTTGTTTAAATATTTTGTTTGGCATTACTTATGACATGTTAGTTAATTCATACTTCTTCTTTTTGTTTTTATTCTTTTTCTTTTTGTTTTCTTCTTCTTCTTTTGTTTAATATTTTTTTTTATATATATATATTTTTACTTATTTTTTTTTATATATCTCATTTATTTGATATTTTTTTTAATATATACTAGCGATTACACTATATTTCTTTAGGACCATCGATTTACTACATTCTAAAACTAACAACTTGCTGATAAATGGTGCCAGACTTGCGACTTATGACGTACCTACAACAAATAACTGCCAGAGACTTAACTAGAACTACAAAATCGACCATAAAACGTTATTGGCAATACTTATGGACACAACTAACTGACAATAAACTTCGGACCATAAAAAATACAGTTGAGGAATGGCCATCCAGTCTTCTCGACAATAAACGAGAAGAAGTTGTTCTCGCTCGTTTACGGTTTGGACATACTAGATTTACCCACAAATTTCTTATGACATGTCGCCACAGAACATTTTGCAACATATGTAACACAGAACTTACGATTAGACATTTACTGACAGACTGCCGGAAAAGAATCAATTACAACGTACCGTATGATATGCAAGAACTCATAGGCAATGATAGCCATTACATCAACACTATACTGACCTACCTCAAGAATAAAGGACTATACAACCTTATTTGATGAACGTCTGCAATGTTGGCTTATAAGATATTATATTTCCATCGATACTAAGCACTATTTATAGGTGAATCCTACATCTAAAACATTACATAACCACGCACACTTCCAACACCAATAACCATGCTGATTTCCTAGAATAGCTAAGTTCAGAGGATACTATTCTTCGTAAAATCTTTATTGAAGCGGGACACTCAACAATAAAATAAATAAATAATCTAAAGGTTTCTAAAACTGACGACAGATTATTTTCTTTACCTGAAGTAAAATATCAAGAATTATATGGGATCAGTTTTTATAGAGAATTTAGCGGGCTTTCGAATAGTTCCCTTTCACGTTTCAAGCCCAAAATCTACTCAAGTATATTAATATAAACATTTTTCTCAAGTAGTTCCTGAACTGAAGCCATAATTTCTATGAATGAAAACCGAAAGAAGTTGGTACTTGGTCCGATGTCTTCGTGACCTGGTAGCTAATAGAGAGTGACTGTCTTGTTCAGTAATGTAATTTTATTGAATATCTGTTATTAAAGGATTAGAATTGGAAATAAATTCACCATTAAACGTATTTATATGCCTGGAAAAATGTTTATGCATTCATTTATTAACAGTTCTGTTTTTATATATTTATGTTTTGGGGTATTAACCCAGTTCTGTTTTTATAATTTCTTATTGTATTATCCTTTACATAATTTGTCTTAAAGTTGATTATGATAAGAGAATACATAATTATGTAAATGTAATACTCATATAGTATTTACAAAATTATGTAAGGCCATTGCTTTGCAAATCTTGTATGCAACAATAAAATGAAATAAACTAAATAATTGTAAATAGTGTAACTGTTTACTCAGCTTTCATCGTTGTAAAAAAATACCATTATTATATTCGATATCACTACAGCATCAAATAAGTTAACCCCCTCTTTATTCTAAAGATAGTGAACCAGGGAAAAAATAAAAGGAGTGAAGAAGAGAACACTGTTGCTCCCTAGCGGAAGGAAGCCGAACTACCCATACTGTATCTCCATCTCCCTTGAGCTTCTCTACCTCGCTGTGGTTATTTCCAATATCCCATATTTTCAATCTCGCTGGAGCTTTCAGCACTATGGCCGTGTTAAATGAATGATATCTCTCTGAATATACTATCCGCCAACGAGCCATTTTTTCATATTCTTCCTTGGCATTGAATACGAACGAAGGCTTTTGTTTGCGTTCCTGTTATGGTATTATGTTATTAAATATGAAAATTTTAATAAAATTGGATTATAAAATATATAATTTCTGAACATCAACAAATAAATGATTAAGAGGGACTTTTCAACTCCACGAATTAATAGATCACCCGTCCTAAAATTCTTCGTTAATAATAATGGACGTTAAAATTTAAATAAATAAATAAATTAATAGAAAGGAAATTTAAATTATAAATCTAATGAATAATACACATGATTTTACCCTCCTACCACAAGTAGGTGTCGAATACGACACGTTCCGTTTCTTTTTTATACGGTGATTATCTGTGCATAGGTTGAGGGTTGGAACCTTGAATTACCCATCTAGTTAGTCCACTAGACATCAAAAAAGAAAGGTAAGTAATTCACCTTTATTCTTCTTCGTAATCTTCGTATATTTGTGGAAAACTGAGTTTCAGTGTCGGATATGACACCGCCTTATGGTATATGTGCCAACTTTTTCATCGTGTACGTAGAGCTCAAAGGAGTATTTCATGATTATTTACCATTGTTTTACACGATAACATGGTATGTTATCGTCTGTCGGTTACCGTTATAGAAAATCTACTAGAATTATTCCGTTAAGAGGCTGAAGGAACTGATGAATAATTTCAAAATGATGAAACGCGAGTGAAACTGAAGTCTTTTTGAAGACTTGCTTTCTATTTAGTTACACCTTACATGAATGATAGGTTGAAAAATCTCCTCATTCCAAAAACCCTCCAAGAAGAAATCTGCAGCTTCCAAGGTACAGAAACATCCGAACACACACCCCCACCACCAACTCCTTCAAGTTCAGAAAGTCTCGATAAATCTTCCTTCTATTGTGGAAAAAGAACAAGAGGGGAAACTAAACATGTTTTCAGTGAAATAAAAGTATTTGTGTTGAATACAAAAGATTAATATGTCCGTCCAGCCACACAAGAAATTAAAACAAAAATATTTTATATTATTTTGTTAAAATATATTTTTGTTATTGTAATTAATTATAAATATATTTTAGTAAATATACCTTTACTTTATTAAACTTGTATTCATTTCTACCGAATTAACATAGATATTTGGGAAATGAAGTAATTTTTTATAGTAGGTGTCGTATCCGACAACACCTTTTGGTATGTGCATTGGAAAATACCTTGCGGGAGGAGGGTTAATGATAATATCGTCCCTACCATATTAAACTATCGAATATGCAAATCGGAGTAAACTTGGAAACGAACATACTCTATCCATTGACGAATTGAAAAATTATTCCATATTTCATTTAAGGCTTAAAGGCTATAAGGGGTTAGAGTTCCGCCTATTTGCAACAAGCCGTATCGTCCACAATCTAAGAGCAAAGTCTCGAATCTGAAAAACGAGATTTTGCATATTCGATAGTCTGATGTGGTAGGGACGATATGTTATAGAAAATGAGGTTATTCTCATACTCTGAGCTGTTTTCGAAATTATTATTGATCGGATATTCCGAATTTCTGACAATCTATCGTTTTATAGCTTCGACCAGCAGCTTTTGAAATTTTGTTTTACCTCTGTTAGTTTTGCTTCATGAGAAAAAGAAAAAAACCCTTAATAAGTATAAATGGTAGAAGGTAAGATAAAGGAAGACTGGTGAAGCCGTGGAAGGAAAGTTTTTCACTTTTTTTCTTCTTTTTTTTATTAAAAAAAAGGAAAAGAGGAAGAAGAAATGCGTTGGTTAATGTAGACTAATTCTTACGGGGGGCAGACATTTCTCAATCCCCCCACTCCTGACCAGTCCTTCCCTCACTCCTGACCATCCTGACTGCTTCCTCTCTATTCTTTACTCACACTTCCCCAACCAATTAATACTCCAAAGAATTGTAGTTCCCATCGACCGACGTTACTTTGAACAGACTCTCTTATCAGCATTCTATTTATCTGGCAGCCTTATCATATTAATATATATTATGTATCATTTAAAATGGTTGTCTGTTTATTTTTCTTTGATTATTTATTGACATTATTTTTTCCTTAATGTAAATAGCTAGAACACAAGGTAACAACCTTGCGTGGTCATTATATGTAGTTCCATGAGTTCTGGGACAAAGCGGAATTCCTGAGGGTAAATTCCTGACAGGCTAGCTTCAAATAAAACTTTGTAAGGAGAACGCCTAATGAAAATTGAAAAAGACTATATATTAACAAAACCGTCCCTGAAAACGTTCTGCACAAAAATGAATTACCTGTGGAAATTTGGGGCTTTTTTCATTATTGTGATGATCAATTTCCACCAACCAGCAATTCCTACATTAATTGGAGCTCGTCAGGTTGTAGCTGGAACGACTTCATGGCAAATTTTTTCACGGTATTGAAAATTGGGCTGGTCCCTTGAAAATTCCTGTGGAAAATTTGGTATTTTTTCATTATTCTTCACAATCAAAAGTGAGAATAAAGTATCAAACTATTTGTCACTGATGCATAGAAAAAATTGTCAATGCTTTAAAGGTAACGATGAACGTTTGAAAAATATTTCAATTTTTCACGGGACATCGACATTTAGGCCATTGGTACCGGGCAATCTATAGGTTGCCACTCTTCCTAAGCATTATGGAGGGGCAAGAAATCCTTTCAACGGACACTGGAATGAAAGGACAACCTGCTGCATGTGGGACTCGAACCCGCATCTACAGCATGAGAAGCCCAGGTGTTAGCAATTAGACAACGGGGAGATCCAATTTAAGGATATTCTTCTTTCATGATTCCAATCTCTACAGTTACATTCCTTCATACAAGGAGAAATAAAACAGGCTGCTCGCATCTACTTTCAGGCTGCCCGCAGCCTGAAAACTGTGACTCAGTGCCAGTATTTTGAAATAGGACATTTTAGTTTAAAATAGGATTCCACATATTTTAGCCTAAAATAGGATTCCACTAGTTAGAGTGCCCGCATTTTATAATAGAGTGCTGGAATGCTAATTCTGCATCCTATAGTAGAGTTCTCACACCCAAAGCTAGTATCCAACAATAGAGTGCCCAGCACTCTACTTTCAAGTGCGTACCCCTAGACTTAAGATTTGCTGGCACTCTGTTACTGGCTTCTAGCAGCCTACCCATATAGGCTGCGGGCATCCTGATGTTTGCTTCCTGTATCCTACCCCTATAGGCTGCTAGCATCCTATATGGATGGGTTACATTGACCCCATCCATATAGGATGCTAGCAGCCTACAGAGAGATGACTTTATTATGTGGATAAAAAAGAACAAAGGTAAATTCAGAGTAATAATAATGAGACTTTATTTGGGTGTAATTTACATATACACTTCTTAACAAGTAGATATTTACAAGTAGGTAAGAGGTATACACTTTTTAACAAATATAGATATTTACAAGTATTAGGTATTAGGTACAATGTACTTATGAACAATATTGAACAAGTAGGTCTAGAAATAAAATATTTTTTTTGTTTTCATGACACTTATAGCCGCATTCATAAAGCCGAAGACAGTTGATTTCAGCATCTGTTCAAACAGAAATAAAAATAAATTTTTATTAATAACAAAAGAAAAGTTATTAAAAATGTTGTTATTGTGTTTTATATAATTAAAAAGAAACATAAATAGGCATTTTTTCTAGTTTAAAATGTCGCAGGGAATTACAAAATAAATATAAAATAACTTTTTTTTCTATGGATATGATCATAAATGAAGGAACTCTAGAAACAGAATGGAAACCAAAATAAAAGTCTACTAATATAATTTTGAACTAATATTCTAGCCGCATTCTAGGAACGTATAAAAAAAGACTTCCATCAGTTCTCAGCTTACCAGGCTTATTGAACTCCATCTTCAGTTGGTTCTATACCCGCAGCTCCATGTTATATTAAGGGAATATATTCTTGAAAAATAAACACAACTTTCTTCATTCTATTGTATATAACATCTGTTTTTAAATTTAATAATAAAAACAAGAGCCTGAACTCTGTTCTGGAGTACAGTCTACATCCAGGCATACAGGCGCTTGTTTTTATTATTAAATTTAAAAACAGATGTTATATACAATAGAATGAAGAAAGTTGTGTTTGTTTTTCAAGAATATATTCCCTTAATATAACATGGAGCTGCGGGTATAGAACCAATTGAAGATGGAGTTCAATAAGCCTGGTAAGCTGAGAACTGATGGAAGTCTTTTTTCCTTCATTTATGATCATATCCATAGAAAAAAACCTTATTTTATATTTATTTTGTTATTCCCTGGCAGTTTTGAATTTACTGCGACATTTTAAACTAGAAAAAATGCCTATTTATGTTTCTTTTTAATTATATAAAACACAACAACAACAACTTTTCTTTTATTATTAATAAAAATTTCTTTTTGTTTCTGTTTGAACAGATGCTGAAATCAACTGTCTTCGGCTTTATGAATACGGCTATAAGTGTCATGAAAACAAAAAAAATATTTTATTTCTAGACCTACTTGTTCAATATTGTTCATAAGTATATTGTACCTAATACCTAATACTTGTAAATATCTGTATTTGTTAAAAAGTGTATACCTCTTACCTACTTGTAAATATCTACTTGTTAAGAAGTGTATATGTAAATTACACCCAAATAAAGTCTCATTATTATTACTCTGAATTTACCTTTGTTCTTTTTTATCCACATAATAAAGTCATCTCTCTGTAGGCTGCTAGCATTCCAGCACCCTATTATAAAGTGCGGGCACTCTAACTAGTGGAATCCTATTTTAGGTTGAAATATGTGGAATCCTATTTTAGACTAAAATGTCCTATTTCAAAATACTGGCACTGAGTCACAGTTTTCAGGATGCCGGCAGGCTGTTTTTTTTCTCAGTGTACGTGCTAAAAGTGAAGAAATTATTTTCCATGCGTGTTCTAAATAATCCATGTTATGTTGTAAATAACCCATTTTTATAGAAACTGTGCACAAATCATCAAAACGAAAATGAATCCATAATGTAACAATGCTGGTATTTACAATTTTAGATGATGGTTTGACACCTGCGAAACGAGAGTAATAAGACTGAAGAAAATAGTTGGTTCTGAGGATTTAGGCCGCCTAGGCCTTGGTTTTTCTTTTTCTTCCCTAAAAACAACGCCAAGACCAATTATCCTTCTGGTAGGAGGAAGCTCAAGGGAGCTGAAAGGTGGAGAGAGAAATGGAACAGCCTAAGAGATGGAAGGCGTTGAAAAACCAAAGGCTTACCTTGACGCCTCGAATTCCAAGGCAAATGGGATCTTCCCTACCTGTCTCATCTTGCCTCTAGGACTACCAAGGTCTCTTGGATTACCTTACTACTACATTCCTATTGTCCTAAATTCACAAGTTTTTTTTTACATCTCTTACTTTATACGAGGCATTTACTTGACAGTCATTTTCTTGGTAAAAAAAGATATGATATGTGCTGATACAACAAAAAAATGACAGATCATTTAAAATGTGTGAACGTTGAAAAGAGTGAACCGATTATGCTACCAAGTTATCATCCGTTTCTTTAAGTAAGCCAAATTCCACCCAAAAAAAAAAAAAAAAAAAACCTGTCTCCCTGTGTGTCCAACAATTTTTTCCCGCTATAGGCTCAGTCTAGAGCGTCCTTAATTTTCTCCATTGGTTGTTGCAATTTTGAGGAAATTCCTCTATTGTGTTTAGGCCGATTTTGACCATTTATTTAAGGACTCTCTAGCGAAGAAAGCTGCGATGATTGATTTGAGATGGCGATGCACCTGTCCATATGTGTGTGTCAGAGACACTTCTTCAGAAATGCATTGTGTCCAGTAAAAAGTGGAGAGAGGTAACTCAGTTTATAGGAGTTATTTTCACTGAAGTTGGATGGGATATATTTCCTAACAATAGAAATTATTGGATTTTTAAAAAAATAAATTATTTGAATTAATTTGAGCAGTATTGAGCAGCACTCCATTCGTGGAATTGATTGAGAAAACCCCAATTACTCTATCATGGAACCACCAAGCCTTACGGACATTCTCTTCTTTGGCACTGAGGTATCTATTACATCAGCTGTCTTGGTTTCCTGGATCATTGGTTGTTGATGTGACAAACCTTTGTCCTTGAATTCTCAAAAAGCTTTTATCATGATTAATTATTCTGTTATTATTAAAAATGTATTTGGGCTAGACATTTACTGTGACAAGAGCTTGTCCCCTAATGGAGGATGAACTCGCTTCCTCTACCTAGTTATGTGTGTTTAAAAGAGCCTATAGGGGTAATGCAAGCCAAATAGCCGGAAGGGGCTCGGAGCCTACACAATAGGACCAAGAAAATGAGAACGTAAGGGACAGAAATAGGATTTTTATGTTATGGAAACAGGCTTATTATGTTTTGGTTATCCCGGTAGGCTTAGAGGTGGTTTGAAGTTTCCCTCATCACCATATTCAGCTATATGCACGTTTTTCATATTCTTATCCAATGGTCCACACACTTCCTCAATACTTGCGGCACGAAAACATGCCCGTATAAATACTAAAATACGTACTAATAACACTTGTCCAATTCAAAACACCACCTTAATCTTTATTGTAACCCTCAATTATTTATTAGCCTAATAATATACGATAATAGTCCTAATTATTTTGGTTATCCTTATACTCTGTCTCCCTTTATTAAACACCTGTGCTACATTTTCTTCTCAAAGGCTGTCTGTTCTTTTATTGCCATATATTTTGGTAAAGCGACCAACGAATTTACCGATGCTAATGATTTCTCCTCAGTTGCAATACCTTATCCAGAATTATTAACTAAAGTCAAGAGTGGATTGTTTGGATAGAAATCACAAAAAAATTAAAATATGTTTAATATTTATCTACTTAACAGACTGAGAAAATGACATTTGAACTGAGAAAGTGAGGCGAAAAAAACTCGTTTGATATTTAAGATGGCAGTGAATTCTAAAAGATATTCTCATGCTATTTCAACGTATCGTCCCTATTATGTCAAACAATCGAATATGAAAATCCGAGCAAACCAGGTAAGGAACATATTCGATACATTGACGAAATGTATTGAAAATGGTCATATTCGATACTTTATTTAAGGTATTTCCGCCTATCCTAAAGGGGTTAGAGTTGCTACAATTTTCGGAAAGCCGTTTCGTCCACAATGCAAGAGCATAGTATAGAAACTGAAAAACGAGATATGTTGAAATACAACATAAGCTGTACCTTTCAAAGGCAAAAAAGTCCGTCACGCAGGAGCTACATAACTAAGCACTTTCCTCAGAATTTGGGTAGTGTAGACTGCTTTCTAGAACAATTTGCTTAAAATATCCTACATAAATAAAATAAAAATATGAATAGTTCTCTTTTAAATTTGTAATGAGTAACTGATCAATTATTAATTTGCTTCCAGAGTTATGTTTACACATGGTGCCTACTACACTACGTAATAAATACAAAAAACCTCATATTATCGCATTTTGATCTAACGCAGGAACAGGATACAGTCCCTCTAGTGGAAGAAAGAGCTCCTTGCGGCGGCTTTGTGAACCTACGTCTGACGGGCTTTTCTATTGAAATATATTACAAATTAAACCCCCGCTTTCCGATTGACCGATTCAGCTCATTTTTACAACATTTCTTTCTCATGAGTTACCCACGACGTATACCGCGTTTCGTTACAATACAGCAGAAATTACGACCGGTATGAGTATATTAGGAATTTGGGTCCGGAGTAACCCCCCCCCTTCTAATGAACCGATTTAGTTTATTTTTACAACACATATTTACCTGTAGATTACCACTACGAATACCGAGTTTCGTTGAAATGTACCA
Organism: Gonocerus acuteangulatus; assembly: GCA_946811695.1. Taxonomy (NCBI): domain Eukaryota; kingdom Metazoa; phylum Arthropoda; class Insecta; order Hemiptera; family Coreidae; genus Gonocerus; species Gonocerus acuteangulatus. The sequence continues at coordinate 128,332,179 of OX328123.1, read as the reverse complement.
AAAATCACGGCTGGTAGTGGCGAATTGGTATTGTGGGTCCGGAGTAAACCTCCCCTTCTAATGAACCGATGTAGTTCATTTTTATATCTCTCTATATTACCACTACGAATACCAAGTTTCGTTGAAATATAACAAATATTACGGCTGACATGGTCAAATTAGTGTTTTGGGTTCGGGGTAAACCCCCCCTTCCGGTGGACCCACTTTGGTGGTTAACGAACTCGTTCAGTCGTTTGCTAATTGAATGCTATATACCAAGTTTTGTGACGAAAAAACAAAAACTCTGGCCGCTATCGTGTTAACAGACATATATATATATATATATATAAATTTTAACGGGGGTAATTTTCGGTGTCTACTAGGTAGGATCGATAAAGATTTGAAGAAATTTTTCAAAAATTCCGTCATGAGTCCAACCTCAATAGCTACTTTCCTTCAGAGGAGTGCTAAAAAAAAAAAAAAAAAAAAAAAAAAAAAAAAAAAAAAAAAAAAAAAAAAAAAAAAAAAAAAAAAAAAAAAAATTCTGGCCTCTTTAGAAGACGTGGTTTAGTATATTGTGAGTTTCCTGAACAACGAGTTCCTGTAAATCATCTTCAACTACAGAATGCATGATTTAATCTCCGATAGTATATTTTTGAATCTTCTTCAACTATTATGAGTGTGTTTAAATATCATAATGTAACTATATACTCATTTTAGGATTAGCTCTATGTTAAAAGTAAAATCCGGTTGTATTAAAAGGATCTAAAACAATTTTCACATATTATCTTTAGTTTAGTTTCAGATTAAATAATATTTAGCCAATTTAATAAACCAAAACAATAACAGTAAATTTTCAGTACTTACAAGAGGAGGGGTCTACCGTGGTCTAGTCAAGCGGGAGATGGTGGGTTCGATTCCCACCGGCACCAGGAATTTTCTCATCTCAGGGCTCGCTGAGAAAATTCCTGGCTGCACCCTGGATGTCGGCGCTAATGGCCAAGATTTGTGGATGCGCCGTTAAAAAAAAAAACAAAAAAAAAAAAAAAAAACTTACAAGGGGGGTATACAGCGATGGGGTGACCGATTTCGACCAATTTTATTCTGGTGATTCTACTTCGAAAAATAGTCGACACGTGTCCGAGCGTTCCGTCCAATGCGCCTTAGGAGCCGAGAAATAAAATAAAATAGGTTGAAAGTGCTTTATTTTTTATATCGAGTTTAGAAAATGACATCGACATGATTTTTTCACCAATTCATTTGTTTTATTGAGTAGATTAAATCAAAAATATAATAGTTAAACAATAATTTATATTTCATCAAATATATTCAAAAACATGCTTACGTTTTCAAGTAAACTAGTATTATACATTTTTTTCATCAAAAATAATAGCAGATTTAAAATCAGCACCCCAAGAAACCCTAATGTAGTGAATATCATTGAAAACAAAAAATAAAGATTTTTCCAGTCTGGAAGAGGCTAAATATTTGTAAGCGAAAAAGTAATGTGACGTTTTGAAATTCAATATCTCCCCTTGAGATAATCCGATTTTTACGTCATTGAAATCTTTTGAAAGAAGAAAGACTCCTTTTTCTAACCATATAAATGACTATTGTATTATCTCAAAAGGTACTTGCGAAAAATGGTTCTCAAAATAAAAATAAAATGTGAACTTTTTTGCATATAACGTCAATTCCAGAACACGTAGAAACACCCCGATTGGATGGAAATGTGTCACATTATGGCCTTTATCGACCCTCCAAGTTTGGTTTGAATCAGGTAAATATTCTTTGAAATATGGCCGGAATCTTGAATCTTTAACAAAATTTTAAGGTCGCTAAATTCTCTTAGCGAAATTTAAAATACATTTTTTTATTTTTATTTTTGTAATATTCCTAAAATTTGAATTTAGGGGGGTTTCATTGTGCTAAAAACGAATCTTACATCCGTTTTTAAATCAATTTTTTTTACATACTCGACTCTACAGAAGTCATTATTCTGCCAAAATATTCCATAAACCTACATTTAAAAAGTTATCGATTATAAAAAAAAAAAATTGTGTTGTGGTGTTGAGTTCGCCCGCAACGCCTCAATTGTTAAATAAGGGAAATGTGGCATTATAGTTTTTTTAGGATGAGTGATCCCCTCCCCCAATGCTAATTTTTAATCTGCACATTATAAATGTTGAAAAGGTAGATTTCAAGAAGTAAACCTATAATCTATGTTCCTTGAAGTAAACCCTGGTCCTGCGGATGCCATAGTTGGTATATGGGACAATGTGAAGGGGTGGCTATTAGGCAGGGCTGCCACCTATCCTACTAGCTATATGTGGATGTTGGGAGGACAGTGGCAACACTGTAATGTAAACCATTCCTATCAATGCTGGTGCTGCTTCTTGTTTGGGAGCTGCTACAAATCAGGCCGCCAGATGGCATTCATACCCCCCCCCCCCCCTCTAACCCCCACTTCCTAGCAATCCCTCATCCCCTATAGTTCCCATCTTCTGTCCTTCTCACGCTCATCCCTTTAGTGATCTCATATTAGGCATACTCTAGTTTAGAAGAAACGCTTACCGACAATAGAAAAAAATGAAGGAAGCGAAGTTCAGGCGTTTGGTGACAGATATAATATAATAGTTTTTTTTGTGATTTTTTTTCCTTTCGAGTCAATCCATTTCAAATGGTACAGAAAAAATAATCTAGTTGCTTGACCATTTTAGAAAAAAATTGATATTTTTACCATCAATTACAGATGGAAACCATTTTTTTTTTCATTCAACCGTTTGAAAATGGCAGTCATCTTTATTTCACCGTGCACGCTGGTCTTTGAGTTTATAAGCTCTTACGGAAAACTGGTTCTCAGGACTGGTAAGTTATAGACTAATAAATCAAACACCATTGTTTTTCGTACTGTCTGCTCCATATTCTATTTCTTCTATACTATTTGAGTATTTTGGAGTCCAATACCTGAAGACTGCCATTGAAGTCAATTGTTTTATTTTCTCAAAATGCCGCTTTTAAGGGTAATTTTTTAGCATAAAGGAATGTATATCAAATTTGATTTTTGGCATGATAATAAACCTAACTAAGCAGTTTGTATTAAAACTACTCGAACACTGATATTTGTTACCTTTTTTTTTTATAAATTTTTAAACTTCACATTTTCTCTATATTTCTACTATATACATCTCTACACACACACATTTATATATATATATATATATATATATATATATATATATATATATATATATATATATATATATATGAGGGGTCAAAAATAATTGTTAAATTTTATTTTAAGAAAGTATTTTTTAAGCTTTTCCTTTTATTTTCATTTTGAATCTTCTAAAATAACTTTTTGGGTTCATTATTTTCAACTTAATATCTTCAATACTTCAATAAATTATAATAAATAAAAGTTTTAAAGTAATTGTTATTAAAATACTTAACAGGAAAAAGTTAAAAGGAATAAATTAGAGCTACTAATGTTTATTTTTTGCTTTGTATCAACGAATATATTTCAGTAAATAAACAAACAAATTTTTTAAACTAACGTATTTTGAAGTTTTTTTTTTTTTTTTTTTTTTTTTTTTTGTGTTTAACGGCGTATCAACTATTGGGCTATTAACGCCGGGTATCTACATGTTGCCACCCATTTATAATGCCAAAGGCACGTGGCCGATCAACCATTCAGGTACTGACCACGCCCGACGTTGCTTAACTTCAGCGATCTACGGGAACCGGTGCATTCAACGTGGCTATGGCAGTTGGCATTTTTTTTTTTTTTTTTAAATTAATTCAATTTCAATAATAATATATCCTGTAGCCAACGGCCTTAGCCTTGTTGAATGAACCGTTTCCCGTTGATCAAGGAAGATAAGCAACGTTAGGCGTGGCCAGTACCTGAATGGGTGATCGACCACCTTCTGTCAGTGTTGTAAAATACCCGGGAATTTATTCTTAAGGGTAAATACACAGGGTAAATACCCAATTTCATAAATACCCGGGTATTTAAGGTATTTAACTAAACCGCGACTTAGTAATCGAATATAGTAAAATGTCATGGATCTTGCCAGTTTAGAGCTATTGAAACACTGAGAAACTATTAAAATAATAATAAATTATAAAATAGGATCACTGAGAGGTTAATAAATATTAAATTATTACCTGAAAATTTGCCATAGACCTTCCGACTATCAATAAAATAAGTTGTTTGCCTAAATTTGATACTACTGCACTACATTCACAAAAATGTAGCCTCAGCTAAAACTTAGGACTAAGATTATCTCAATTTCTCAGAACAAAAATTAAGTTACCTACTCATTGATCAAAACACATGTACCTTTCAAGCCTCTCCACCATAACATGGGACTTATTTTATTATTTTCTTTGTCATTGTCATCAAGACCTTCCCAAACAAAGGATCTTTGCCATAATCCCTCTTGGTCCCTATAGTCAGCTATGTCTTTCCGAAGATCAACTGATTTCAATCCCATGCTTATGCCTAACTCACACACAAAACAAATGGAAGAGTTCAAAAAGTTTGCAGCAAGATGTACGTTCCCAACACCAAACTGAATGCGTTTCTCCTACTTAGTTAGCACAAGTTTTTCCTCCATTTTTTGAAGAGAAGATTCTGGGATATCTTGTTGAAGAGTTTTCAGTAATTCTTAAATCTCTTATGAACTGTGTGGATCAAAGGGGCATTTAACTGAATGGCAGTGATAAGTTCAACAATTGGATCAAGGATGTTAACTAGTTTCCCAACTCGGACCTAAAACACTCTGTCATCAAGAAGCTACCATTTCATTTCTGGTGAGATTTCCGCTTACTGTAATGTTGTTACTACTGTATGAGCATAACTTCAAATACTATTAACAAGGGGAGAGTGAATGATTTTCTTAAGGATATTAAAATTTATAGTCTTATTTAACAAAGTTTTGTATTTGAGTGTTCGCATTTATTGAGTGATCTTATTTAGAGCAGGACTGCATTTATAGTATGACTGTATTCATTGTGTGGATGTATTTTCTTGCGTGACTGTATTTATTGTGTGACTGCATTTATTGTGTGACTGCATTTATTGTGTGACTGTATTTATTGTGTAATCTTTGCATGTTACTCATTATTTGACATATATCAATGTAAATATGTATATACTACTTCTAGATTTCGGTATTTAGTTAGGTTTAGCTGTAAGGTTAGTTCTAATATTTGTTTAAAATGGAACTAAATTCTGTTTATAGGTACATTTAATATTTAAGTTTAGATTTAAATGATAGGCTCATATCTAGTTCCATCATATGTTAAAAATGGAACTAGTATGTATAGATATGTTTATGTGTGTGTGGCAGCTAGCGAGATGTAAACACTAACCTGGCCAGTGTAACCTCCTCCTGATGGAACAATGGAATGGTCTGAGGAGGCGGATGCTGCATTTCAACGGTGTCAGCAAGACATAAAATCGGATCTCACATTGACCCACCCATCCGAGGATGCTGAACTCGCTCTGGCATGTGATGCATCGAACACAGCGATTGGAGCAGTTCTCCAGCAACGCGAAGGATCGGGATGGAAACCCCTTGGCTTCTTCTCCAAGACTCGCACTAATGCCGAACAACGTTATTCTGCCTACGACAGAGAGCTGATCGCCATACACCGAGCAATCCGTCACTTCAGGCCCTCAATCGAAGGTCGCAACTTCGCTGTCCTCACGGAACACAAACCCCTGACCCCACATGTTCCGGCAACGCCAAGAAACGGCTACACCCATGAGGATCCGGCTTGTAAACTTCATCAGCCAGTTTACAACCGATGTCCGCCATGTGTCAGGTAGTGATAATGTGGTCGCTGACACACTGTCGAGGGTGGAGGAGATAACACCCCCAGACGACATGGAGAAAATTGCTGCGGAACAGCAAAACGACCCCAACATTGCTGAGCTCCTTCGGAATCCGGCTCTGCCACTCAAATGGATGGGCGTTCCACACTAACCGAAACCACTGCTCTGTGAGACAAGCACTTCAAGAGTGCGTCCGTACCTGCCCGTATCATTGAGACAAGCCATGTTCCAGCAACTTCACAACCTCAGCCACCCCGGCATACGTGGGTCAAGGCGACTCCTGTCCCAACGCTTCTTCTGGCCCAATATGAACGTGGGCATTGCCACATGGGCACGCGGGTGTGTGGCTTGCCAGCGGAGTAAAGTACAGCGCCATACCGTCGCACCTCCAGGAGCCTTTGCCCCAATTGCTCGTTTCGAGCACATCCACATAGACATTATTGGTCCACTTCCAACATCAGACTGCAAACGATACTGTCTAACTATGGTGGATAGGTTCACTCGATGGCCCGAGGCTGAGCCAGTTGAAGACATTAGTGCGGATACAATAGTCAGAGCACTTTACAGGACTTGGATTTGTCGCTACGGTGTCCCAGCCAAAATAACAACGGACCAAGGGCGGCAATTTGAGAGTGAACTCTTCCGCAAGCTGACACAGATTCTAGGGGTGAAGCGCTGTAGGACAACCTCATACCATCCGCAAAGTAATGGCTGCATTGAACGATGGCACAGGACGCCAAAAACTGCCCTCACAGCTCACCTTATGAACGCATCAAGGTGGACTGATCTGATACCTACAGTACTTCTTGGCCTGAGAGCAGCAATGCGCGAAGATAACGCTAGCAGTGCAGCAGACCTTGTTTTTGGGCAGCCTCTACGTTTACCCGGTGAGCTGCTGGCAAGCAACGAACGACCAGAGGACCCTGAGGAGTTCCTGCGAAGGCTGAGGGACCACATGAAGGACTTACGACTAGCGCCTCATCGTTCCAGCAGTAGCCAAACGTTTGTCCCTAAGGATCTCAGGAACTGCAGTCATGTCTTTCTGCGAGATGATGCAGTGCGACAACCGCTCACACCACCATACTCCGGTCCCCATCCCGTACTGGACCGACAGCCGAAGACCCAAGATCCAGCTCCCGTCAGGACCCAGGACGGTCTCAGTTGACCGCCTGAAACCAGCTTACACCATCCAGGAGCCACCAGCACAGCAGACCACTGGACACCCTCAGACAACACTGCCCTCCTCCGACCAATCTACAACCAGTAAATCAGCCGCCACACAAGCAGAACCACTTCATCGGACTTGTCGAGGAAGACTCATCCGACCTCCTGTCCGCTTCCATGACTCTGTCATTGGGGGGAGGTGATATGGCAGCTAGCGAGATGTAAACACTAACCTGGCCAGTGTAACCTCCTCCTGATATCAACCGTACACGCCCACCATCAGTGTTGCCAAAGTGTAAAGATAAGAGAAAAATTAATAATTTTATAGGGGGTACACTGCAAAGCAGCCCTGCGTCACAAGGCCTGTGAAAACCAGTGTGTTAATGGCGTCTACCTGTGCATGTACTCTCGTGGTGTTCCAAGAGTCTTTATCAGACATTATTTATTCATTTATTATTATTACCTCGAAGAACGTTTTATTTTTGTTATCAGTTTTTATAATTTCTCCTTATTATTATCTTTTAATTTCGTCTGTGCAGAGTCAACTTATTTATTTTATCGAAGCATTATAGTGACTTTTATTTTACAAGTTTTATTATTTTATTATCCCGCTACCAGTACACTAAATGTGTATGGGTGTGTATATGTATGTATGTGTGTATATATGTATGTATATATATATATATATATATATATTTATATGTATATATATAATATATGTATTACATATAGTCGATACAAATGCAAAGTATCGAATGTGAAAAGTTGTTGGTACCTTATAGATGACTTTATGTATATTTTATCCTATGATATATTTTAATTAGACTTAATGCACATTCGTTAGTTTGGTTATCTGTAATTAATAATTATTTTTCTTTAATTTTCAAGAGTTTGCCATAACTTACATAAGTCCAAAAGCAACCAGAAAAATTGAAAATTAAAAATGCGTTTTTTCACATTCGATACTTTGTATTTGTATCGACGATATATAATATATGTATTACATATATAATATATGCATACAGGTACATAATTGTACAGTTTGTCATCGCACCATCCTAGATTATTTAATTAAATCTATGACTCTCCTGACCAGAATCTATTGCATCACCGGATTTTTCATCAGGTCGTCGCCATTAGCCGGTTTACTCAAGTAAGCTCCCCTCTTATATCCTTTACGACGCAGATTTTTGAACATATGTTAACAAATATGTCAACATTACTCTTCCTATAAATCATAAAATTAATAAAAATTAATTTCCTTTAGAGTCTTCTGCTCTAATTCAGGAACATAAATATGCTTCAGGTCCATCCGCCAAACCTATGTAATGTACTGTATATCATACAATCGTCTCTTTCGTACTTCGCCACCGCGCATGCGCGAACACCAGCGGACACGTTTTGCGACACTTTTTTCAAACGTTTTTCCCCAGTTTAGTCATCCCTAAAGCACATTTATGCAAAAAAAATTCATACCTCTGCCTGCTTATGAGATGAATATACTAAATTATAAGTGAAAATTGATAATAATAATAAATTGATAATCCCATGGGAGAAAAACATGAAGTATTTAGGGGTAAACTTAGACAGCAGACTAAATTTTGCACAGCATGTTAATTATATTTGCGATAAAGCTAACAAAATCCTATTTAAAATATAACCATATTTCAACAAGAAGTCCTTACTGAGCCCATCTAATAAATTACTTCTATTTAAATCAATAATAAGACCTGTATTAGCACATGCTTGCCCTGCATTCAGCTTTATATCAAAATAAAATATGCAGAAAATATAAATATTTCAAATCAAGTGTGTCAGAATAACCAATAACTACCCGTACTATACCAAAATCTCAAAAATGCACACTGAAACGAAAATATCATACATATATATATATATATATATATATATATATATATATATAAACTTACGTATAGTTTCTTTCAAAGATGCAGGAAAAGCAAGGACCCACTGATAAAAGAAATAGGTAACTACACCAAAACATCAGGTAAAAGATACGTGCACAAACGTACTAAACATATCCTTATGACTAGGAATACTGAAAAGTAAATGTTTCAGACCAGAATCATCTATTATACTGCCTGATCTCTGCTCCTATTATCTCATAGCTAGGACTAGCAGCTCTAGATGCTAAGCTGTAAATATAAACTCTGGGCTTCTACAATCCCATTCTTTAATTGAATTAGTTTTCTACTATTTATTTCTACTATTTATTTTAATTTATTCTTCAACTAGTTTTAGGCCTATTAATTATTAATTCCCTCTCCTATTACTCATCAGTGTATATCTCTTCAAAAATTATTATCATTATCATTATAGTTAATATTATTATATCATTAATTATTATATTCATCGTTAATTTATATTATCATTATATGATGATATAAATTAACGATAACTAAGTCTTTGTACGTATGTAGTAGTGTAAGTCAGGGTTTTTGTGACATTTTTCCCTTAGAAATTGTTGACCTTAATTTTAATCACTGGAGTGTTAAACCTAGAAATAGTGTGTTTGTATGGTATAGAGGTGCACACGTGTTACTGTATTCTTTCTCTTTTATTAAATAAATTAAATTTAAAACGAAAAAGAAAAAAGTGAAAATTGATATCTTATAAATTTAAGATATAGTTCTTAGATGTATGTTAAATATTAATTACATTAATGCATTCATATGGTTGGAGGGAAGGAACGCGCTAAAATAGGTTGGAAAATAGTTAATTTAATTCTTCATATAAACATAATAATAATAACTTAATTCTCCATCTTGGAGCTCTTAACCCTTAGTTAGTGGTGCTTTTTCTTCCATAACTAGTGGCGTCGGGTCACCAGTGACCCGAATTCTAAAATGATTTTTTGGGTAATGTAATTTAAAAAAAATAATTATAAACACAAATATTTATTGAAGTACGGGCCATTTATTAATATAATACAATAGTTATCATAATTTACATAAAAAAAATCATTAAAAAAGTAGTGCTAAATGGAAGGTATGAAAACGACGGCGTTGTTTGTTTACAAAATTAAAATTTATGTAGTTTTCATTCAATAAAGAAAAATCAAAAAACTTAAGGCTTATGTTAATTGCAAACAAGTGAGGCATAGTCCTTATATACACATTTACCACTTTTTGCACAAAATGGAGAATATTTATTGTCTTTAGTGGAAGGACAAAAACTACACATTTTCATTTTCTGTCTGCTTAATTATCCTGCTTCATCTTTATTCCTGGCTGAATAACTATCAAACATTGTTCTTCCATACATATATTAATCTTTTGTTTGAGAGGCCTATGTAAAAAAAGAATTTGCGACCAACTGATGCCATAATTCTTGACAACCTAAGCCTTTCAATAAGCTCTTCCTTCCATAAGCTTTCCAGAATCCAGTGATTTTTTTGTAAACAACATAGGCATTTATAGCGCTGAGATTGATCAAATGAAAAAATATAGCGAAAGAAGGTGGTTACAGATTGATCGCCAACCTCCACCGATAAAGTAGAATTACTAACGTGCTCGGCGCTAATGACCTAGATGTAGATGCGCCGTAAAAAAAAAAAAAAAAAAAAAAAAAAAAAAAAAAAAAAAAAAAAAAAAAAAAAAAAAAAAAAAAAAAAACTAACGTGGTAAATTTGACAAACTACGTCTCCCCCTTCATCTGAAACGCTTTCTACAACATATTCCTCCTTACCGTTCCTGCCTCTTGATTAACGCCAATATTTCCTCAAAAGTACTAAATAATTTAAATTTAGCCATTATGAAGAGTGGAAATACTTTCAAAATAGTAAATTACGTCTTACAAATTTTAGGACGTAAACACTGGCGTCGGGTCATAATGGCCTCACGTGTTAGTACACAAACTCTAGCGTCGGGTCAAATAGTCAACTAGACTCAAAAATAATCGTTTGACGAAGATGCCACTAATAGTGAAACTTGACGAAAGCAGATCTAGGAGATTACAATGAATAGGGAAGACAATTACAATGAGTTAAAAAACCAAAATTGAATTAATAAATACCTTCGGGTCAATATGACGCCACTAATTAAGGGTTAATTGCATTACCAGCTGTTATTGTTTACTCACAAATTCTCTCTGACGTGCATACACCGCCTGCATTATATATACTAAAGTCTATACATATGCTAACTATTATTAACTAGAGTCTTGTACAGCTGGGTTTGAGGTGGCTGGATATTGTATTGGCTGAGATCTCGGCGCTGTCTCTTGAGTATTTCGAAACGAATTCAGAAGTTAGTCGCATCTCAAATTAGTATTCAAGTCGAACTTGGTTCTGAACCAGCGCCAACTTACCAACTCTCCAAGCAATGGCTTCCCAAATCCGGAATCTCGTCGCCAGAACTCGGTCACGACGCAGTTCCTACTTCTCAGCCAGCTAAGATTCTTATTGCATTTAGTATTAAGCAGTAATGGAAGTTATTGTTTATAAACTATTTTGTATTGTTTTAGCGAAAAACCTTCGCTATAAAAAAATTCATATTTGTTTGTACTTTTGTTTCATTAAAACAACCACCTATACATATACGTAGACAAATTCCAATAAAATCCTTGGTGCATAAATACAATTTAATCAAGTAAGTATAGACAACCCACATGAAGAAATGTACACAAGATAATCCCAGATCCAGAGGCTATTCAACATATGATAGGTGCACAGCAGCACACAACATTTGAAATTACTTTAACCATGAAATACTGACACACCACTCTTTACAATCACCTCCTTGGCTGTTAACAAAGCCCTTTATCAACACGACATTAGGAAAAAAGCAAAAGAAACCTAACTTCAAAATTAATTTAAAAAAAAAGGTATGAAGCATTTACCGTTGAAAATCTTGAAAATGTATTCCTACATTCAATACTGATGGTTCTAAATCAGATAGAGTTGTCGGAGTCGCATCTGCAATGGGAAAACATAAACATCATAGGCAAGAAAATAAATAGGATTTGCAGACTTTCTACAGCGCAACTCCGTGGCGTCCGTATCGAGATGAAACCGAAAACAGAGACATTATACTAGGTCGATTTATTTAGGATACAACAGACAATACTAATACTACGTAATAAACGTCCCATCCAGTACTAATACTAAGTCTTACTATCGTATGTACTGGCTACAAGTCCAGGAAGGGCTTGGGAAAAGATTCGTAACAGATTGTTCTACTCATAGAAAAAAAGACCGACTCACAGGAACTGCGTTGGTTGCGCGGTTCCCGAGTGCCATTAGTAAAGGAACAATACCTAATTTCATAAAAATCTGTCTATTTTTTTTGGCCACCTGGAGAGCAAAAAGAAATACTAAATGATATGAAGATAGTTAGCCCATGGTGATGCGTAAGAAAGGGGCTCGCCTGTCATAAATCGTGCATGCAAGAGAACGTCCTGTCAAACAACATCGGATAGTTCCTACACCTGGGGTGAACTGCAATCCAAGTGCTTATCGCCATAGATGTGAAGCCCTTAAAATAAAACACACATACACACACACACACACACACACACACACACATATATATATATATATATATATATATATATATATCCTATATATCCTATAGACCTATAGAGATCCTAGAGGTTCTGAAGGTTCTATTTTCTTGTCGGCACTTCCGGATTGTGTCATGAGGTCAACCTCATAAGCGGAGCTATGAAGGGAGGATGGAACCGCACTTGAAGGTGACTCCCAAGACAGGAGTATCAATTCCATTTCCCTTGAAAGCATTAACACACAAGTTTAACGGCGGCCACATTTTGTAAAATATCTTGCGACTGAAAAGAGGAAATTGATAGAAAGTTGGTTGGATTTTAATTATTCTTAGTTCTGATTGGCGAGTAACTTCGGCAGGCAAGCTGTCGTGTTTGTCAGGTTGGGAATTCTGGTAGTTAATTGAATTCCAGCCTGACAGTCCCATGACTGCCGCTTTTGCATTCACCTCGAGATTACAGGGTCCTCAAGAATATAGTGCTCCACTTACTCGCCAATAAGCTGAACTCTAGCAGGTATCAATTATTTTGGGTTTAGTTTCACAAATATTTCTAGGGAAAGAAATTACATTGTTAAGGAAAAATATGATTCAAGCATAGAAATGCATTAATAATTCTTGTATGGGCAGAAAAAAAAAAAAATAAAACGACCAATCAAGAGAAATTTTTCAAATTGTGTCTACAGAAGCAAAAACATAAAAAACAAAACCAATTTCTACAAAAATAGAAGTAGATCACCAAGATTATATATATATATATATATATATATATATATATATATATATATATATATCATTATCTAATGGTCGAGAGTAATCCGTGACTAAGGTGGTTGGTTCGATTCTCACATAAGGCTTTTCCTTCGTAAAAAAGAAAGGCATGAGCCCTATACTGGCTGGAAAAGAGTAGCTACCTGTAGGACGTCCATCTTATAAATCGGTATTATTATAAAAGGACGTTAAAATTTAATTAGGGACGTTAAACATAGTGAGTATGTTCCATAACAAATAGAATCGTCACCTTTGGGCACCAAATCGTAAGTTGAGTCATTTCCGACTGACTATTGGTCTCAAAAGTGTTTTACTGTCGGCTGTTAAATAACCCTAAAGTTACCAAACGTTATAAATATTAATTCCAATAAAAGTTCAACATTATGAAAAGACTTACTTTAGCCTTTGTTAGAAACCGAAATCAAATGTCCAATTCTCCATGTAGCAGGGCCGCCACATCTCAGAGCCGGGCCCGGGACCAGATCACGGGCCCCCACTTCTCAGAGCCAGAATGAAAATTCTAATACTTTGCTATAGGACTTTGGGCATTTTAAAATTATTTTCATCTTGAGTTTTGAGCAAAATGAGAATAAAAGCCGACAATCGGTGCTGCAAAGGTCACTTTCGGTACTTTTTTCCAATTAGCGAGGATCGACCCGGGCCCCCACGGTGCCCGGGCCCGGGCCACTGTACCCGGTTGTCCCCCCTATGTGGCGGCCCTGCCCTGTAGAGGTTTTACACAGAGTACCGGAGTATATAAAACACTCTTATATGTTATATTTTGTGTAAGTTACTACCAGAGTGTATCTAGAAGCCTTTAATAAAGAATTGTTTGAAGTAGGATATTTTTCCATCTAATTTCACAGAAGAAATAGCGTTATGCCGGGCGGATGTTAACAACCTGACTTATTTTTAGATTAATGTTTTAGGAAATATTTCATCATAACCAGATACTTTTTGTAGATCGCTGTGTGAGGACAATCTAATATAAACGAGTGCGTGGATGGTGTTTAAAACATTAACTTATATTTGCGACGTTTCGAACATGTTTAGGTTCATCATCAGGCATCTACAATGTAAAATATAATAAAATAATAATAATATATTGTATATATTATATAAACAATACATTATTATTTTTTTTATTTATTTATTGGAGCACCACAAGAAAAGCGATTTGCTCTTACATTTTTGAGGGCCTACAATTAGATAAGAGTTACAAATAAAGTGTACAATTAAACATAGGTGTTGAAGAACTACAAAGCTATCTTTGGAAATTATACAAACATGGAATAACAAAATTTTACAGTCCCGGGCTCTGGAGATTGTGGACGCCCTCCCGGGGGAGGGGGCGAGCACAACTATCTGTTGAGCCTTGCATGGTTCAAATTTCCCCTCATGAAGCATTTTACAAGGAGAGAAGTGCAGCGGTGTCGCGGTGGTTCTGGGCTTGGCCGTGCCCGTTCCACGGAGTGGGTGGGAGGCTTTTAGATTTATTTTTTAAATTAATGCTTTCAATTAAATTCTTAATTTTCCATTAATGAAACTGAAACAATATATTTCTGATTTATTTAGGAAGCAACTTCCTTTCGTTGGGTGCCCATGACCTCCCGCGGTTAAATGCACCCTTAAATTCAATTAAAAAAAATTATAATGAACAATGAGTGCTAGAATTTAAGCCTAATATACTAATTTATAAAAATAGAATAACTTTAAATTATACTATTCAGATTCTTTGATACATGTTTATGTGTTTTAAATGAGTATAGAGTGTATGTATGAACTACCCTCTGTAAGAAGTTCTTGAAGGTCGTGTGGAATGTAAAGTCTGTCATGTCTTTTACATTCAGTGAGAATATGTTTAATTGTCAGTGTCAGGTTTCAAACGTAGCTAATATTAGTTAATGTTTTAAACAATTTTCTTCAAGATTCCATTGATCATTCCCCCACCTCACCTTCAACTTACATCATCAGTTTTGCCTGGTCCAAGTGATAAACGTGTTTCCAGTGTATAGTAAGGAGGAAACATATTAAAATTCTAAAACATAAAGGGAACTTTCTTTGTACGTTTAAAATTAAACAAGAGGAACTGGGTGTTTGACGGAGGCTAAATGAGGGCGTTCCTCTTGTCTGGAATAGAAGGCCTTTCTGGATTGAAGGAAGGCCATTCCTATTAATTACTGGATTCTGTTTGATCTCTCAAGCGAAAATTCATTATTAGGCTGCTACAAAGACCGAATCCATTACGATGGGTAAACGTTTGCTTTCGACGATTAGGTAGCGAAACAAACGGAAGAAATTGATAACTAGTCGACGCTTCTGGAGAATGGACTGAGCTCGGGGTTTCCTAGTTCCACTCATCATCATTCATGGACTCCAAGAGAGAATTCCACTTGTCATATCATTCAGGAATTCCAAGGAAGAATTTCATTTATAATTCCATTCATGAACTCCAAAGGAGAATTTCACTTATCATTCTATTCATTAACTCAAAGGAAATATTTCACTCATCATTCTATTCATTAACTCAAAGGAAGAATTCCACTCATTATTTCATTCATTAACTCAAAAGAAGGATTAGGCATCGTTCCATTCATTAACTCAAAGGAAGAATTAGGCATCGTTCCATTCATTAATTCAAAGGAAGAATTCCACTCATCATTTCATTCATTAGCTCGAAGGAAGAATTCCACTTATCATTTCATTCATTAACTCAAAAGAAGAATTAGGCATCGTTCCATTCATTAGCTCAAAGGAAGAATTAGGCATCGTTCCATTCATTAATTCAAAGGAAGAATTTCACACATCATTCTATTCATTAACTCAAAGGAAGAATTCCACTCATTATTTCATTCATTAACTCAAAAGAAGAATTAGGCATCGTTCCATTCATTAACTCAAAGGAAGAATTAGGCATCGTTCCATTCATTAATCCAAAGGAAGAATTCCACTCATCATTTCATTCATTAACTCGAAGGAAGAATTCCACTTATCATTTCATTCATTAACTCAAAGAATGAATTCCACTTTGTATTCCATTAAGGAGTCCTAACTAAGAATATCACAAAGCATTCCATTCATTAACTCTAAGGAAGAATTCCACTCATCATTCCATTAATGATTTTAATAAAGAATTTTCCATTCACTCGAAATCTGAATTCGAGGGAAAAATGTCACTCATTGATGAAATAATGCCTCTAACCTACGTTTGAATTCGTCGAGTATACAGTAAAAGAAACGGAATAAATTGATAAAATAAGGCTTGTTCTGAGACGGATTACATTACATAGAAACTGTTAGCGGCCATAATTCTATTTATAAAATTTATTAATGTAATTCACTGTTATGTTTGCTTAAGTTACATTTTAGCACTTTCCTCCGAAGGAAAGTAGCCATTGAGGTTGGACTCATGACGGAATTTTTGAAAAATTTCTTCAAATCACTATCGATCCTACCTAGTAGACACCGAAAATGACCCCCGTTAAAATTTATATATGTATATATATATATATATATATATATATATATATATATATATATATATATATATGTCTGTTAACACGATAGCGGCCAGAGTTTTTGTTTT
This sequence comes from Gonocerus acuteangulatus, assembly GCA_946811695.1. NCBI lineage: Eukaryota > Metazoa > Arthropoda > Insecta > Hemiptera > Coreidae > Gonocerus > Gonocerus acuteangulatus. The sequence goes on along the minus strand of OX328123.1, from coordinate 128,315,315 downwards.
TTCGTCGTGAAACTTGGTATATAGCATTCAATTAGCAAACGATTGAACGAGTTCGTTAACCACCAAAGTCGGTCCACCGGAAGGGGGGGGGGGTTTACCCAGAACCCAAAACTCTAATTTGACCATGTCAGCCATAATATTGGTTATATTTCAACGAAACTTGGTATTCGTAGTGGTAATATAGAGAGAAAAGTGAGATCCCCAAAAAAACATAAATGTGAAATAGAGGCCAAGTTCCTGCCACCACAAAGAAACACTCCCTTCCTCAAAAATATCCCCTCCTAAAACCCCCCAAAAACGCCTTACCATTCTACACTCCAAAAAAGTAGTATGGGTTGGTGTATTAATTCAACCAAAAATATTTGCCAATACAAGAGATGATACAAGAAAGAAATGGCCAAGTTCATTACTTGGAAGACCTCATAGTTACTTACTAAGAACAGTAAAGACACTTCAACTGACCTTTAAAAACAACAATAAAAATACTTATATCCAGTTACTAAAATATCACTTTCCTCAACCAGGTATATTCTTAAACTTGGCAATGTTTAGTTTTTATCTAAAGATAATTTCGGCACAAAAAAAACATTGCCAAGTTTAAGAATATACCTGGTTGAGGAAAGTGATATTTTAGTAACTGGATATAAGTATTTTTATTGTTGTTTTTAAAGGTCAGTTGAAGTGTCTTTACTGTTCTTAGTAAGTAACTATGAGGTCTTCCAAGTAATGAACTTGGCCATTTCTTTCTTGTATCATCTCTTGTATTGGCAAATATTTTTGGTTGAATTAATACACCAACCCATACTACTTTTTTGGAGTGTAGAATGGTAAGGCGTTTTTGGGGGGTTTTAGGAGGGGATATTTTTGAGGAAGGGAGTGTTTCTTTGTGGTGGCAGGAACTTGGCCTCTATTTCACATTTATGTTTTTTTGGGGATCTCATTGCTTTTTTCTAAGTATTAAATAGAGTTTAGTTGCCGCATACCTACTGGCTTTTGTACTTCATATAAAACTAGGGTCTTTGGATTCTGCATAAGGTTCTCCATACTGCTTGATATTTGATACCAATAATCAACCTACATACATGTAATCACTAGACTAGAAAAGTTAGAAGCTCTTCCAAATGACATTACTTTAGAGGACAAATTGATTGCTCTCTTAACTAAACTGTTACACTGTAAAACACAGGAACCTTATCCCGAGGATAAAGATCACAATAGGGAAAGTGTAGAAGGCCTTCAAGAAAAATATAAGAACAAAAATGACTCGACTTTGAAAAACTTAGTATCTGTTTTGAAGTATATTATGCAGTGAACCCCTACGACTTTATTTACTACATTTAAGAAAGAAGTCAGAACTGTTTTTAAGATGCGTCGAAATGTTTTTTAAAACATCAAATATAGGTTCTCCTTACCAAGACGATTCATTTGATACCCCACATGATGGGTTTCAGAAGGAATGATGGCATTTCGATGGAACAAGAAGTAGAAAACGTCATAGGTAATATGACACTCCCGTATCAAGACCTACCTGCGTGCCAAGTTTGGTCAAAATAGGCCAAACGGTGTGAATTGGTATAAGGAACAAACATACAGACAGACAGCTGAAAGACCTTTTTTACCTAGCCTAGTGCATTCCCCGGACCAAGGCCTACCTGTGTGCCAAGTTTGGTCAAAATCGGTCAAATGGTGTGAATTTGTGTACGGAACAAACATGCAGACAGACAGCTGATAGACGATTTTGACTAGCCTATGGCACTACCCGGATAAAGACCGACATGTGTGTCAAATTTTGTCAAAACCGGTCAAACGGTGTGTATTTGTATAAGGAACAAACAGACAAACAGACAGCTGATAGACAATTTTTCCTAGCCTATGATTCTCCCCGTATCAAGACCCATCTGTGTCCCAAGTTTGGTCAAAATCGGTCAAACGGTACGGATTTGTAAGAGGAACAAACATACAGACAGACAGCTGGTATAAGATTTTTACCGAGCCTGTATGCGTCTCTATTTGTTTCTTAAAATATCAAATATAGGTTCTTCATACCGAGACAATTCATTTGATACTCCACATCATGGGTTTCGGACGGAAGGACGGGTTTCCGATGGAAGTACAAAACTGGCACGCCCCCGCCCCGGAAACGGAGTCAAACACAACTTTTCGCGATTTTTCGATTTGTTCCTTTAATAACACCTTCATATCTATCTTCATGCAAAATTTCAAGTCTCTAGCATCATGGGAAGTGCCTAATAATTTTGATGAGTCAGTGAGTGAGTGAGTCCTATAAATCCCGATTTTCGATCGCTTATATCTCAGAAACTATTCGATGTAGAATTATGAAAATTTCCAGTTTTACTCACATCCAGTAGTTTAATACCTGTGTAATATTTCATAAATTTATCTTCACCTGGTTGAAAGTTATGAGAGGGTAAAAATCGGCTCTAAGACCGCCTGTAATATACACACAGTATGCTTAGGCCGGAACTTGGCCTGGCGCACTACCGTGCGCCTAGATATAAAAATGAACTAAATCGGTTCATTAGGAGGGGGGGTTTACTCCGGACCCACAATACCAATTCGCCACTACCAGCCGTGATTTTTGGTATATTTCGACGAAACTCGGTATTCGTAGTGGTAATCTACAGGTAAATATGTGTTGTAAAAATAAACTAAATCGGTTCATTAGAGGGGGGGGGGGGTTTACTCCGGACCCAAATTCCTAATATACTCATACTGGTCGTAATCTCTGCTGTATTGTAACGAAACGCGGTATACGTCGTGGGTAACTCATGAGAAAGAAGTGTTGTAAAAATGAGCTGAATCGGTCAATCGGAAAGCGGGGGTTTACTTTGTAATATATTTCAATAGAAAAGCCCGCCAGACGTAGGTTCACAAAGCCGCCGCAAGGAGCGCTTTCTACCACTAGAGGGACTTTATCCTCTTCCTGTGTTAGATCAAAATACGATAATATGAGGTTTTTTGTATTTATTACGTAGTATAGTAGGTACCATGTGTAAACATAACTCTGGAAGCAAATTAATAATTGATCAGTTACTCATTGCAAATTTAAAAGAGAACTATTCATGTTTTGATTTTATTTATGTAGGATATTTTAAGCAAATTGTTCTGGAAAGCAGTCTACACTACCCAAATTCTGAGGAAAGTGCTTAGTTATGCAGCTCATGCGTGACGGACTGTTTTCTTAATGAAAAATCTTAATGAATCAATCTCGAGAAACCTCAGTTGCCATGGATAAGAGCTTTAAGAACGGAACATTATTCAGAGAGAATAATAACGGTTTTAGATGATGAGAGCTTTTATTTAGAATTTTCCCGACTGGTTTCTACCTTCTGGTTTACAGTATTTATGTAAATTTTATGGGAATATTATATCAACCCATAAAGCATAAAGATAAAACTCATAAAGGCTGCATACATTCCTTCTTAGATTATATATGGATACATACATGGGCCGCATCTTCTCCCGATCTCTCCTCTACTCCCTCAACCCCCCTTTCTTCTCTTGATTTACTGCTTCAAGTATAAAGTTTGAAGGTATACGAATAAATGTGTACTATATTCTAAAAGCGCATTTAATGGGTAAATTCCATATAATGGGCAGTGAGTTGCAATTATATTGCTGAAAGGCTTTTAGATAGAGTAGAAAGGTAAGCGTTTCTGTGTGTGCCTTTACGTGCGTGCGGGATATTATTACCTCGGTCAGAACCATCACCAAGTATAGCGTAAAATCTATGAAGGACAAAATCACAGTATAGTCCTAGTAATTCGAGGTCTTCCATCATAGTACAAATGAACCGCAAATAAAAATAATATTATAAAATAGATACAGTACGGTAACAGCTGACCTCTAATCGTCCAAGCAAGGCATGCTGCCTAGGCGTGCATGCTCTCTTCAAAACCAACTAAAAATTCAAACCCCTCTAATATTACTTAAAAATTTGAATATCAAAAAACCTTTCTTAACGAGTGTTTACACCCTACAGAGAGTGTCCATGCAATTTTTCTGTCAAGTAGTTTGAACTGGGCGATGATAGGTGAGTGAGTGAGTGAGTGTTATTTCACAAATACAGGGTTTCCCGTAAATGTGTGATTTTTTTTCTTTATAGATTGCTGACTTTTTTACAAAAAAAAAACTACTGTAGCTCCGCCCCAATTGGTTTGGGCCCCAAAAAATCAAAATTCCTCTAAAAATTGAATTGCATTAAATTCAAAAACAACTGGTACCAAATGAAAGCTGGGTAAATTTGCTATAGGAGTACGGCAGAAGATATCTACGAATCTAGAAAAAAAAAATGATGTTTTGTTTGCTCAAAGACATTTAGCGTTGAATTGAATTTTGTGGATATTTATAGCCCACATCGTTTTTTAGCGCGGTTCCTCCCTATCTCCATGGGAGAACCCGCTTATGAGGTTGACCCCACGGCGCAATCCGGACGTGCCGACCAGAAACTTTCTCGTTTTAGACCCCTTGGATCACGAAAATATAGGTGGTTCAAATTTTTATATATATATATATATATATATATATATATATGTATATATTTATATATTTATATATATGCTTGTCTGTTAACACTCTAGCAAGCTCAAAAAAGTTCCGATTTTGATGAAATTTGGTACAAAAATCTGTCTTCTTATTTAAAAGGTCAAGTTCGTTAGCCAGCAGAATCCGCCTAAAGGAAGATCGCGTTTGGGGCGAAATTCGCGCAAAAAAAATCGTAACGCTTACGTTTTTGAGTTCATATGCTTCCATGTACTTCTTTTATAGGTTTCTTAACATAGGAAAACGAATGAGACCATTTTTAAGGCGATATCTGTAACCGTTTTTGAGAAAAGTGGAATCAATGTTTTCGCATGTCATTATTTTATTGTGGGTTCTTAAAATCGCGGGATTCAATTGAAAGTTTTTCTACATCTTGGAAATTAATCCCAGCTGAGATGTTTAAATTTTGGTTATATTTGGAGTTAAGGAAGTATGCGAAAAAAAAAAAAATTATTGATAGATATGAAAAGTTTTCGGATCTTCATACATTTTTCGTAAATATCTCGATAACGGTTGGGAAATCGTGGTAAGTGGAAGGCCAGCATTCGAATTCTTACTAAATTCTCTACAAAAAAGGTTCTGAAGCATTATTCGATGGGACAACGTCAATCAGAGATATAAGCGCTTAAAACTTGAAAAGTGTTTGATTTGTTGTTTTGAAAGGGTTTTTCTATTTGTTTATCTCACTTTTTAATTGGTTGTTTTTTGTTTTAAATTGCATTTATCAGTAAAATTAGTATTGTAGTAAAATAAGCTAAGAAACGGCATAAGGTATTGGTAATACGTTTGGAATAGCTGTGGAAATCAAGATGGCTGTGGCTAACCGTGATGGCGTATACATAGGTTTGTTTTGAATTCTCCTATCTATATAACCTTCCTCCTGCTACAGCTGAAGTTATCATTATTTCTTATTTTATAGAAAGATTTAACCCACGAGAGAATGAACTTTTATTTGCAATAAAGCACGTATTCACAGTTGATTATTACAGTGAAACGAATTTGCTAGTAAAACAAGGAACTTAAAATGACAAAGAATTTTCGGTTGTTTGGAATAGAGCCTGCTGAGCAGTATTCGTAGAGTGAGTACGGTTTTAGTACATAATTGTATTGACTTATTCAGCCTTCCTCAAGAATGAGGATTAAGAATTATCCGCTTCTGTGTAAATTGGCTACTGTCAGTTTCCTGTTATTTGTGATGCCTAATCTACTCCACTTCTTCGAGACATACGGAACCGCGCTAAGATGACGCAGTTCCTTCGAGTCGGACCTCTATAAATGAGATCTGAACATCCCGGATCTCAGAAGAACTTCTTCATTTCTTAAGCTTTGATGTGGTGTGAATCAGGCCTATCTTTATTTCACAATTAAGAATGCGAGGGAACAACAAACAAAAAAAAAAAAAAAAAGAAAAAAAGAAAAAAAAGTGGTGACATTCGTGTTTCTGTCCGACCAACAGGGCGAAGCTGCAGTAGTTGGTTTTTAAAAAGTAAGCAATCTATAAAAACAGAAAAAACTGTAATATCTCCCTTACCGTTGAGAATCATAGCATACTTTTTATGAACTCTTTTGTTCCTTTTAAGGTATACTATCTATTCACAAAATTTGATCACACATTTACGGGACACCCTGTGTATAGTAGATGTAATTAACAAACTTGGCTGTCCAGGTAGAACCATTTACGGTCCTTTTCAACTGAGTTTCTCTCCTATGATAAAACACCATCTACTTACTGTTTCATTCACTAAGAATTTCTGCACAATTTTGCCCATGAAGAGTCCCGAAGAACAACACGCCCCTAATAATATCCTTATTCTTGTAAGAGGATTTTCCCGGTGTGCCCTGTCTTCCCGTCCATTGTATTCCAGGATATATCCCTGCTTTACTTCTCGGTTCCGAGGAAATTATTAAAACTTTCTGGAGGATAAGGTCCTAACCCCTTCCTTGGATTTACCTTTTCATTTAGACAACAATGAAAAGTAAAGGAGTATTCAAAACAGAGCTTTATTAAACGAGTAACCCCGGACGTCCCTCTTCCTGTTTTTTTATTTCTTCCTTTTAAGAATCCTCTTTTCTTAAAGTTTTATATTCCTCAATTCACTTGAAATAATAATTTAGTAAGTACTTAATATAAGCTCAAAAAAAAAAAAAAAAAAAAAAAGATAAGGTAATATATAAAGCTTAGTTGTTTTGTGTAATTTTTTTTGCTCATCATTAGTGAAAGCGTTTTCTTTATTATATTTATTTTTGTTTTGTATTGAGGGCAATATCAAGCACAGAAAGTAAAGTAATTAAAGTTGTCAATTTCGGCTGTTTCTTTATTATAGTTCCTCTCATAGAGTATAACCTATGGATTGTACTGTACTGCGGTAGAGATTAATCACCTCTTTTGGAATAACAGTAGAACGCCGATTGTCCAAACGCCAATTATCCAATCGCCAATTATCTGAATCGACCCCCTAAAGCGTGAACGAGCGGCTAAACGAATATGCGAGCGACGCGACAACTTACTCACGACTAAACAACTTACATTGGATGCTATGTTTAAATAACTTTTGTACTGTTTTGACGATATTTGTTTTTATAGTTCAACCATTCAACTAGAGTATTGCTTTTTCAGTTAATATTTGTAGGTCTGGGATTTTCTTTATTACGGTTTCTTGTGGTCTATGATCGTTTTTCGTTTTTATAACGCATTTTTTATTTTAAATCAATACTGGTTCCTGTTGGACGGCAAACTCGAATCTAAGTTCAATCAGTGAAAGGGAAAGTAACCACTGTCAAAGAGTCGAATCTGTTAACTATTTGACTGTAGATAAGCAATGTAATGGATAAAAGTTTTTCCACTCTGGAAAGTAGTGATTTTCACATTCGATACTTTGTATTTGTATCAACGATATTAACGTCCCTTTTTTTATTAAAATTACATGTCCAATTATCCGAATTTTCGATTATCCGAAGCACCCCCGGTCCCATTTAATTCGGATAATCGTCTTCTGCTGTAAATCTTTTGGTGGAGTGCTTGTAGTGGATGTTATTCCATTAAAAGGTGGCTTTTACGTTTTTACAGGAGATCTGAATTGAATATACTCCGTACTTAAGATTCGATTCACACTAGGGGTTGTAGCTTTTCATTCGGAAAAGAAAATGGATCACTCATATCCTTTTTAGATATTGTGTATTGTTTATATTATCTATTAACAATATATTATCTAATAATGATAATTATTTAATAGTAATATAATAATAATGTGAATATTCCATATAAATCACTTCCTACAAGCCTTGCAAAATCTTATCTCTATTCATTCCCGCTAACATCATGAATAATGATAATAATAACCGTGACGAATGTTGCTTTATTTATTTATTCTTTCCTATTAGTTTCTAACGGATAGTTATCAGAGATTTAATTTATTCACGCAAAATCTGCCACCTGGACCACTGTGCATTGGTGGGACTCCCCTACTAAATAAATGGATTCTCAGTTCTGGACCTTCTGTCAATTTAAAACTACAAATTAAATAAAAAGTAAATTTTTTTTGTTCCTTATTGCAATTTCAAAGTTGTTTTAGCACGGCTTTAGAAGGGAAAGCAATATATATTTTTCCCTCATAGAATTAAACAGTGTACTAGATTCTCTTTCTGATTTACCATTCTAATTTCACGCATTTTAGCCAATTGTAGATGTTTTAGCCAATAGATTCGGCCAGTGTCTGTTTTAAAATCCGCAATCAGATATTCAAGAGGTCGGGGGTATTTCTCTATTTTACGCTTTATTTCTTTTTATGTAGAACAAGTTATTTATTGTGGGTTGCAATGCATACAGATTGGTCTAGGTTGGGGCAATCACCATCTTCTTAGGGGAAAACATGTTCTAGAATATTCAACAGCCGAAATATTTCAGAGAACGCTCTCCTTGTAGATTTGGTAAACAAATCTCACCTTGCTATCTCAGCCATTGGGTTTAGCAGAAGTTTTTCTATCCTTTCTCCAATATCTTTTCTTTTTTTTTGTCAATCAAGAATAAAAATATATATTCCGCTCAGGAAATAAAATACTATGTTTTCAATTTTTGTTAATATTTTCTAAATAACATAATAACAAATACATTCAATTGATTAACCTTGATTGGGCAAAATTGACTTATACGCGAATTCATAAAGTACAAGAATATGACCTTATTAAACTTAAGTGCAATATATTTAATACAGAACTTACAGTCAGTTAATGACAGGCTGCTAGAAAGGGCGCAATTTTTATATACCATTTGATAATCTGGAGTTCCTGGCCAATGCAAGACAATATATAAACATTACACTGGACTACCGCAAAAACAAAGAATTCCATAACGACCTTAAGCATTGTTGGCTTGAAAAGTTCATATTTTCATTTGTAATAAGTCCTATTTATCGACGATATCTTATACACTTACATTTATACATATTGCAGTAATATAAACTTTGCACCGGTTCCCGTTTATCCCCGATGTAAAGCAGCGTCGGGCGTGGCCAGTATCTGAATGGGTGACGACCACGCACTGTTGGCATTATAAAAGAACGGCAAACCTGTAGATAGCTGGGCGTTAATAGCCCAATGATTCAGCAAGGCATATATAAATAATAATAGTGATCGTCATTGCTAAATTTCACTTGATTAAGTTCTTTGAAAGTTTTATTACTTCTGAAATACTGAAATCCCACATTTTAACAGAATATTGAAATTCTTTCATACAGTACGGATGAATCATAGCATACTTACATAGCTCTGGTTAGAACCATTGTATAATAGACAAAAAAAAAAAATAAAAAAAAAATGGAGTCAATGAGTTATATTAAATTTAACTTATTTTCTACAGTGACTTTAATACCTGGTTAAAATAAAACTTGGTTTATAGCATTTCGACGAATGATTGGAGGAGTTTCTTAATCAATAAAATCAGTTTTTCTCGAGAAGTGCGGGGGGGGGGATTCTGAAAAAAAATTATTAATATGACCCAAATTAATAGCCTTAATATTACATTAAGGTATTAGCGCTAAAATGATGTACTTACCAAGAACACTGGCTATCTGTGGTCTTTCCTCGTCAATCATCTGTTCGGCTTGTGCTGTGAAGACCTGGAAGAAATCAGCAATGCATACCACCTTGATCTTCCCCTGACTCTGTCTAGGCATCTCGTACTCGAGGAGTCCCAGGGTCTCGTACTTGCTGCCGACTCGTGTCCTACTCACTTGGCTAGAGTTCACCTGAAATATACAACACATCAATATCACAAATCGGATGGAATAAAGAATCTTAAGACGGAAATGTTAGTATCAATCTAGAAAATTTCAATACGTTTCAGTACTCATTTGTGGTTCACTATTCTTTCTTTGGTTATTTACGGCAATTCAATCATTATTGGGTCATTCATACGTCATGGTCAGTCCGTCGGTAGTATCGAAGGCAAAGACAAAGCCGGACCTAGCCAAGGTCGAGTAGAGTCCCCCGTGCCAGTTCTACCTTAGTGGCCCGCATCTGGTGACTGGCTACTAGGTCTATGATAGGAGGTGTAGAGACTTGTAACATCTTCCAAATAGACGGACGACTAACCCCCGATTTTGGTTGACCTAAACATCCCTTTTGTCCAAGATATAATTCCTAGCTGCATCTCATCTTTCCATAGTAAATTAATCAATCATCCTAATCATATAGCCCAATCCTTATCCAGCACCAATCATCCTTCCTCTCCACCAAAACGTCTCAATAGGAAGTGGCCCCGAAATCTACTAAGGTACTGAAGTGTCGCGGAGGGATCAAAAATCAGTGTAATTATATTATTGAGAGTGATATCGATGGATATATTCTCTCCTCAGGATATCACAGGCCACGTCTCATTCGCCTCCAATCCTCCCTGCTAGTCGCAGGGTGTAGTTAGATGGCGTAAGGTAACTCCAGGTCATCCTAGAATCCTTCCTAACAAGGAAGGAACTCGGCTGACAACTGGGGACACCTGAGGAATCGGCAAGTAACATGTATCAAAATTGCATAATACAATCGAAATTGTAGATTTAATATTCTGTAAAGAAACAAATATATATATAGCAAGAAAAAAACCTGTCTGAATGATTTAATAAACTAGCATCTTCATCAAAAGTTAATCGATTCCTTAATTTCTAGTGATTTAAATTGTCAGTAATATGTTTGAATACTACTGGGCCTTTCCCTGGACTTGTTTTTTTTTTTTTTTTTGGAAGACCCCCTTCACTATTTATATGTATATATATATATATATATATATATATATATATATATATATATATATATCCCTAATGAGTTATTTCAGCGATTGATTGGCTTCGAGAATAACCTTATAAAGGCATTCCCGTAAATTGTAAAATATGAGCTATGTTCCTGCAATGAATGCCGCTCAGAGCCTCGTTTATGTGAAAATAATCAAAATCGGTCACTACTTGTCAATTGAATTGGAATGACCCACGTATAGGTTATTAATGGTCACTTCGACTATAAGGAGTCATTTTCAACCTTTGGTGCCGTTGACTTTGTTCTTCATCATGACTCGTAGATTCGAAATATACAATAAAAAAATTTGGGGGTTATTTTTTCCGATCTCACATTGGAGAATCATCTGGCCAAAGAATGACCATTATGTTTCTGACGCTTTGTGCAAGTGTTAGTCTATAAGCTCAATCCTGAGTCGAGCCAGTACTATTTCTTTTCGCTTGTTGTCCGCCACGGCCAAATTGTTAACGAATTTTCGTTAAATATTGAAACATTTTGAGCAGAATAGTATACTATATTCATATTTATAAAACACCTAGTATTTCAAGCGACTTATGAGAAATTAAATCCTGTTAGATGAGAGAGTAGATACTGGAAGGTAGTTTTGTAAGGTGGAGAGGAGATACATTGGGTGCCCCCTCCTTCCAAATCTACCTCCAAGCTGGCATCCTCTTTGGTCACCCCCCCCCCCCTCTAGAAATCCTACTCCGACGTGGCATCCCCTCGAAATGAGATTCCAGGAGAGAACCACATCCACTTCCATCCCACCCTTCGTCTCCGACACCTTAAAGCCGTTCCGTAATATCCCCAGGTTAGTGGCTGTGTTAATATATATTAAGCTGGCGTGGAACTACCCAATAATTCCAAAATTCATTGGAATTTATTTATTTATTCATGGAGCTTCACAACGGCAAGGTGATTTTGAAATTCAATATATTAAATTTCTGAAACAAAAACATAAAAACAAATAAATAAAATAATAAAAAAATATACAAAATAAAAAATAAAAATAAAAAAAATAATAATATTAATATGAAATAAATAATTAAATCAAACCAAATAATTGATTTCATAATTTACAATATAGAATATAAGAAAATAAATAATTGGAATAATACTATGTATATATTTAGGAAATATTACTGAATTATTTAAATTAGGCGGTAGTATATAAAAAAAATCACACTCAGTTATTTCTGCTTCAAATCCTTTTTTAACTGCCCTACATACTTCACGCCATTATGGCGACTCTTTGGGAGCTTATATAGCTTATATTTATCAGGAGGACGGTCAACAAATGAAATATGTGAATTAATAAAAATGATAAATTGATTCCTGCTCAACGTGTTTCGCTTGAATGCATAAACAGTTATGACGTGCCCCTCTTAGTAGAAGGTTCTATTGCTCACCGTAAATATTCTACATTTTAGCTCCTGATTAGACACTAAAGGGGGCGAAACACGTTGATACAGAACTGATAAATTCTCTTTATTAAATAAAGTATTTTTATTTGTTGTCCATCTCACTGATAAATGAATAAAATTATCTCTGTTCAACTTATTAAAAATTATATTAAACCATGGGGCTAAAATTTCCACGAAACCAGACTGTATCAACAATAAAATATCGAAAGGGTGCGCAGGTATATCTGTTACTTTTTAGTTATAAGATCCTGAAGTCGCACCATAATGGCGTGAAACATGTAGAGCAGTTAATAAAGGATTCGGAGCAGACTATGTTTTTATTATTGAACTTTCGCAATATTTAAATAATTAAGTAATTTTAAGGTCCTAATAAACATAATAGGTAGGTCTACTCAAGGTCCCCCGTGGCATAACAATAGTACATATAACATTTTTGTTGGGTATCAAACCCATAGGAACTATTGAATATATAGATATATGTGTGTGTGTGTGTGTGTGTGTGTGTGTGTGTGTGTGTGTGTGTGTGTGTGTGTGTGTGTGTGTGTGTGTGTGTGTGTGTATGTGTGTGTGTATGTGTGTGTGTATGTGTGTGTGTATGTGTGTGTGTGCGTGTGCGCGTGCCTTGGTCTTGTAGAGCATACCATAACTTCTTTTTAATTGGCATGTTTCTCTGAGTTTAATTGCAGGAAAGAAAAAGTAAGGCTAGAGTATGGGAAAATCTATCCCCCTTTCAGATGGATTTTGTTGATTAAATGAACTCCGTTAATCGTTTGTTAGGGGAGTTTTTATGATGTTCCCATATAACATATATGAATTGTAATACTACAATTTGGAATGAATCCCCGCCGTGTGTTGTCTATTGTGAGAGGCGCTTTTTGTGAAAATAAAGACCGTCCTGATTTGGGCCATTGATTTGGGGTTCTTTGAAGGTAGTTCATTAGAGTATCCAGTGTCAAAGGGACAATAAAAGTGACCCGCAAAGTTCCACTTCAATGGTTTTCAACTTGCAATTCTGCTATCTCATTGTTAATCAAGGAGTCCTGCTCTGCTTATATGAGGCTCTTCCAACCAGAAGGGCGGACTCGCTAGTTGATATTTTTCTTTTCATTTTACATTTATTCTCGTTTATTAACAGCGCAAAGTGTGAGAGGGGCAGTTTTTTTTGTTAACCTTTGTATGATAGGAGACATCCAAATAAAAAAAAAACCGAGGGGTTCAATTTGAGCGATACCTGCGCGGAACAGAAGGGTGAATTCGTTATCTGCAATTGCATTTGGCGAGTTCACCATACTGGTCGGGAACGCCACGTATGTACTTTTTATCTATATAATTTTTACACATAGATTAAATCATAAACACAGATATGTATGTAATAGGAATTATACATATACATCCAATTTTATAGTTATACATCCGGTTAAAAATTTATATCATATTACATATACATCTAATTATAAGTAAAACAAAAGAGAAGTATCCTATTGAAAATAAATAGAAATAATAAAAAAATAAATAGGGTTAGTGTGATACAAGTAAAACCAAGGAGTAATCATTAGAGTAATTCTTTATTATTTTATTTGTGCACTGCTACATTCGCTGCTTCCATGTATATATCAGCGTATAAAAATGATAGCCGTAAAAAAAAACAAAAAACAATAAGGGTCTTTTTTTACTTCGTTTTAACAATTAATGTATTAGGTTATTTAGTTGAGAGCGATTTTTTAATTCATATTTATATTTTATATTTTCATCGCATTATGGACATGCCTGCTATGCGTTTTCGCTCGCTACGCTCGCACAAGAAGTTATCAAAACTCTAGTCAGTACAACTTGCTAAAATTAATAGAATTCTATTAATTTTAGCGAGTTGTATTGACTAGAGTTTTGATATCTTCTTGAGCGAGCGTAGCCCGTACGCCCATAAGCGACTGGTTACGATGGGTAAGGAGGCGCGAAAAATATAAAATTATTTTTGAATAAATAGTTTATCAACATTTCAAAAGAGAGTTCTTTATTTCCCAATTTTACATCCCTGCGCATGAGTTTGTATACAAGTACGTTGTTGAACAGTATTATATTACGAACTAAAAAAGATCCAATAATAATAATAAAAAAGTCCGTCACGCAGGAGCTGCATAACTAAGCACTTTCCTCAGAATTGGGTAGTGTCGAGTGCATTCCCGAATAATTTGCTTAAAATAACCAATATAGCTAAATAATTTTTTTTTAATTTTATTTATTTGTACTAAATAAAATAAAAACATAAATTTTATTTTATAAATTTATGTTTTTATAAAATAAAAACATAAATAGTTTTTGAATTTATTATGAGCACCTGTTTCAATTATTACTTTTGTAATTAATTTCCTTCCAGAGTTTTGTGTATGCGTGGTACTACACTACGTAATAAATACACAAAGCTTCACATTTTCGTCTCCTGATCTTGATGAATAATATATAATAAAAATTACGACTGGTATTGGCAAATAACTACTTTGGCTCCAGAGTAAACCCCTCCCTCCTAATGAACCAATTTAGTTTATTTTTACGACAGATTTTTCTCTTCAGTTGACCATAACGAATACCGAGTTTCGTTGGAATATAACAAAAATTACGACTGTTATTGGCAAATAACTACTTTGGCTCCGGAGGAAACCCCCCCTCCAGGTGGACCGATTTTGTTGGTTAACGAACTCGTTCAATCGTTTGATGGAGGAATACTATATACGAAGTGTCGTGGCGAAAAATCAAAAACTTTGGCCTGTATCGTGTTAACGGACACATATATAACTATATATATATATATATATATATATATATATATATATATATATATATATATATATAAATTTTAACTGGGGTCATTTTTGTGTCTACTAGGTAGGATCGATAAAGATTCGAAGACATTTTTCAAAAATTCCGTCATGAGTTCAACCTCAATAGCTACTTTCCTTCGGAGGAAAGTGCTAACAACGTTATGCGATAAAAAGTTGTTGTCTATACAGTTCACAAATATTATTTGGTCATTCCGTGTCCGCGTTTTCTATTTATTACCTAAGAAATAAATTCTCGTGTTCCAATGACTCCACCAACTTTCTCAACATTCAATCCTGAAAGATTGTCTCGCATTAACGAGTTAAATAGATAAGTCATCTGGTAATAACATGTTAAAGAGTATGTGCATTATGGTCGTCATGTTTCCAAGGAATGTGTTCATATTACGCAAGTCCCTTGTATGTTTGTTTTCGAAGAATTATTTAATACTTACTAAGTAACGTAAAATAAATTTAGGGACGGCTCTTTCTTAATATGCTTCAGCTTTGAAGAAGTTGTTAATGTGTTTTTGAAGTGGACCGTCCAAAGTTAGGAAGTTTTCTTGAATGTGTAAAGATATGAGGATTTTTTGTTGGCAGTAAAGTTCCTGGTTGCCAAGAACTTGCCACTTCTGGTTCCTTTGCCTATAGTACCGTTAGGCGGTTGGCAACTTCGCGCCCCCCCCTCATCAGTGAACAATCCGAGACAGTTATTATTAGGGAGCGGATGTTCATGGAAAATAAAATTCGAAATATGTAGTAAAAAATACCAATAGTACTGAAAAAAATTCAAAAGAAAAGCATAAATAACTAGTAAGAACTCTGTTATTATATTTGGAAAGAACAAAATTTGAGAGTATATAGAACAAAATGACTAAAACTCTATAACTTATTAAAAAAAGAAAAACTTAAATAAAAATTAAGAACTCATTTTAAAACGAGAAAAAAAGAATTTTAAAATTTCTACAGATGAACTTAATTTTGGAAATTTTTTTGAAACAAAATGCATTTTTCAATTGTGTAACGTGAAATGACGCCGGTCTGATCTCATATGGGGAGAATACGCTGGTGGGGTCACCGATCAGGCACATTTTTGTCAGATGATTTTGCATCGAAAAATAGTCGACACGCGTCCGAGCGTTTCGTCCAATGCGCCTTAGGAGCTAAGAAATAAAATTATATAATGAGGTGTAAATAGTAAGCTGTGGAGGTGGTAAGCAATCTGGGAATAGTTGGGATTCGGATAGGAAAGCATCAATACGATTTTTGTAAAAATCTGTATTAAGGACGTTTAGACTACTCAGTGGTAGGATTTACCAGCTGTTACTCGTTTTCTGCATTCTTACTTTGTCTAATATTTAGGTTTATTATAAAATGTCCGGGCTTTTCCGTGGTCTAGTGGCTAGCGCCTTAGATTCATAAGCGGGAGATGTTGGGTTCGATTCCCACCGGCGGCAGGAATTTTCTCATCCCACGGCTCGTTGGGAAAATTCCTCGCTGTACCCTGGATGTCGGCGCTAATGTCGAAGCGCCGTCATATATTTAACGGAGACATATCACAAATCGGGTCGATACAAAACTATTTAGAGATGTATCCGATATTTATGTTCATCGCCCAATTCAGACTGAATTCAAAGATGTGAAAATAATTGAAATTAAAGATAATAAAATTTTTTCAACGCCACCTAAATAATATTATGACGTTCTTGTGAGTCAAATAGCAAAACTATTAAACTTGCATTGATAGACAGGATTAAATATACTTGGCTATTTCTATTGAATTGTATAAAAGTGAGCAAGCAGAAGCAAATTCCTTTTGGTAAATAGCAAGGAAGCTAAAAAAAGAAAAGACCACAAGCCACAACCACAGGTCTCTCAAGTCCTTTATGCCCCGACCCTCTTGAAACTTCTCTTTGTAAAAGTCAATACACTTTTGGAATGTTTCCTCTTTATTCGTTTCAGCTTTTGACCATGCAACACTCCAAGCTCAATCAGCTTCCACTACTGCAAAATCTCATACAAAATATTTCAAGCCTTTATGAATTTATTTTCGTTTCGTACCCAAAAACAGAACAGCTGTTTTAGGTAGTGACTAATGCCACATATTCTTTGGTAAGGAGCACTCCGTGACGGAGGTCGTGGGTTCGAGTCTCACTAGGGGGTACCTTATTTATAACGAGTTCATAAAATTTTAATAATACTAATATCATCTCTTGAGACGAATTCCATGTTTTTTTGGATAGTTAATTATCAAATACAATAGAATATATCGGTCCATTAATGATGAGTGTTTACTTCAGAACCAAATTAATAATTAGCTTGATCCGGGTAGTATATTCACTCGGTAGATATTATACCCAACTGATGAGAAAGTTTTGTTGTAAGAAAAGAGCAACATCGTCTCATCAGAAGTTCGGGTTTACAACAAAATAAATTAAAATAAAAAATGAATGATTAAGTCATATTTACAGATTTATTTATTTAAGACTAACCTACTAAGGCGATTCGCTCAATACATGTATACATAGCTCGAATTCATTAAACATGTAAAAATCACCGAAAAAGTGAACAACAAAGGTTGTTAAAAGCGAATAAATCCAAGAATGACTAGTATGAAACATCAAAAAAGGAACACCTTGCAAAATAATCCACTTAACATAACCAACATTTATTTATACATGTATGTATATATGTATTTATATAACATGTATTCATATATGTATTTGTAACATGTATTTATAAAAACAATTGTTTGTATAAATACATCTTTTGCCCGACATGTTTCGTGCCTTTGTTTCACAGGGGTTTTTCAGGAAGTCCTCTGGTCATGTTCTCTCACTTGAATTAGGCGTAATAGGCCTGTAACGTCTGACAAAAGATAGCTAATAAATTAGTTAATGTGAACAAATGGTTTGCTGTTTTATCGACCTCCTGCCATAAAAAGTAAATATATATATATAAATATATATATATATATATATATATATATATATATATATATATATACATATACAGGTTGCACATGGTCAGGATGTGTTTGGATATAACATAGAATTTACTTTACTGAATGTCGGGTAAATGAAATGTTAACATGCATTGATCTTGGATACATGGTTCTTCTTTTTTCTCAGAATAAAACAATGAGGTTTCACTACACTGCATTTTGTGACCCTTAAAGAAGAAGTTGAGACTGGGAGGACATCAGTACTCATAAAATCCTAGCATATGAAATACTAGATAGCATCATAAAGAAGGGATATCTCAGGGAACACTACTCCTGCCTATAGAATTTTATATTCCGAGTACCACTTATTACACATATTTTCTGTATTTTGGGTTTTATCCTATTTCTATTTTCAATATATACTTAAAATATACAAGGTATTAAAGTCAGAATGCTTTCACGCTGGTGAAACGTCAGTTCTTAATAGAAAAACTGACAAATTTAAAAATAGAAAGGAATTGTTAAAAAAATATAAGGACTAATTAATAGTAATTATTTAACTTAGAGAGTTTGAAGGAAACGAATGAATATATTGAGATACACTCAGACTAAAACCAAAAACAAACAAGAATTAGATTCTTACGATCCGTGTTAGGCCAGCCATAGACGTCGCGGTATACCGGTACAGGCGAGATCTTACACACGCTACGGTAATCCGGACGACTGAAGGATTTCTAGCCTAGAAAAGGCGAGCCAACAAGATGAATAATTTTTATTTAAAATCTGTACAATTTATATAGTACTATAATTAATTGTACTTGTGTTATTATACATCTTAGTGAATAGAATATGGAAGGAGCCAATTATTATTCCTAATATATGCTAACATTCATATGTTCACAGTTTTTAATCGCTCTTAGGGTAGATGGTCACGGGGCCAAAGTCGCTTAAGCCTCCTGGGAAGGTCTTTTTGATGGATCCGAGTGGAAAGGGATTACCCTCTAGGATTTGGAATGAAACGTTAGGAAACGGGTTTTTGCGAGGTCCTTTAAGAAGGGGATATTTAGGGTGAGTTTGTCAGTGGCTACAAACTGATGTAACTCAGAAGATGAGATGCAGGATGGAAAAATGCAAGAACCAAACTTGTGGTTACTGTGATAAATGTGAACTTTATTTGTGTTTAACTAAAGGCAAATCATGTTTCAAGGATTACCATTTGTGATTTTGATGAAAAGAGAAGAGAGTTCTTTTTAACTTTAACTCATAAATCCTTTATGTTTCAATAAATGTAAATGCTTATTCATGTTCATTCACAAAAACATTCCTCCCCATACGCAGAATGATGCCAACAGGCATCTTTCAGTTTTCATTTAAAAAAACAAAACAAAAAAACTCGATGAATTTTTTCCCGTTATCCTGAGGCTTATTTCTACCTCTCGGATTTTTTTTAAGAAAAGAAAAAATCATGCATCAAAGGGTTAAGTAAAAGATACATATATTATTACATTGCATTATGTGAATACGAAAAGTTTATACACTTATGTTAAATATGTTTATATTATTACATTAAATTATATTTAAAGAATGCTTGTATTAAGTTTTTTTCCGTCCCTATTCTTGGAAATTTTGTAAGTGATCAATATGAATCTGGGTTAAAGGGGATTATGAGAATAAACTCATGAATTATAATCTCCAATTGCTGGAATATTCATGTCAGAGGAGACTATAGTAATGTTAAATATTTAGTTTTGTTCATAGAAGCCGTATAATCCATTGTTGTTAAGGCTATGTATTATTGAGTCTATGTGTTGCTAAGTCGTAGGATAGGCTCAAGAGACGTCGTCTCGGTCGGACCGTGGGTAAAGTTTAAGCGTAATAGGAGTATTGTATATTTCACATCTGTCATTCATTCATTATCCTGCCAGCAGCCGAGCAGTAAGGACCTGAACTGCTCTTATATATGGCAGGTAAATTGCTCTTTCATTTTTGTTAAAAAGCTAAAGCTCATGTTAAAGTTCATGGCCCTCTTTAGGGCCATGAAACGGTACATGAACACTGCCGGTATGGACATCGACGAAACGGTAACTCCCTGAAGCGAAGTTTCACAGACGCAGAAGGCTACATTCATCAGCCCAAAATGTTTGTAGCACGTCCGAAGCTGCCCAACATGCCCAGGACAGAGGTGCACAACTCTTTTTCTCCGCATTCTGTGGAGAATACAACTTCTTCCACTGCTAAAAAAGCAGATCAATAGAAAACAGAGGACGCTGAGAAGAAGAAGGAGCGACAGCCACCCTTCTTTATTACCCCAGCTTTGGCGGCTGCTAATCTAAAACAACAGCTTTACGTCAGGTGGATCACTGACTTCGTAACCTCCAAAAATAAGAATGAGACTCGCCTGTTCCTGAGGACAGCCAAGGAAAAACAAGCCGTGTCGAGCATCTACTGGAGGCGTGACATTCTACTCCTTCATTCCCAAGACAAAGAACAGAGATAAGAGATTTCTCATCCACGGCTTCAATAGAGAGCATCATAACAACAAAATATTGGCGAAGCCAAAGAAAAGGCAGCCCAGTTTCAAAAAGGCTTCCAGGGTAACACGGACGGGGATGGTCATCCCACGCCCTACAAGCTGTGCCCTAAACGCTTAAAACTGGCGAAGGAGGCCAGTTCGATGAGGTTGAAAAAAACCAAAGCCACAAGAGCCGCACCGAAGACAGAGCAAACTCGGAGACCCCCCAGCAACAAGAGTCAGCAGCGATGTCTCTTACTCGAGGATGTCAGGCGGAGGAACAGCACCACAACCCTACGCAGAGCCCTCCAGGATCCCAGGAGAACTCACGCAGCGGCCGCAGGGGATGAGGATGGACGCGATGTTCACGCTCATCATTGGTCTCGTTGACACCGTGTCGAAGCTCATGGCCAAGGTTGATACACTGATTGACCAGGTGATTCCCTCGAAATGATCGGGCACATCTGTGTCACCTATAACATCCGCTGTCTTCGACCTAAGACGGCAAGGCTGGAAAATCTCCTCCAGACTTACTCCTCTGAGGTGGTGGCCATTACGGACATCCAGCTGTGCCACCAAGACCGGCCGTTCTTTGGAGGATACACATCCTACGAGTGGGACGGTCCGTCTGTAACTTTCGGAGGAGCGCTAATGTAGGCATATAGGTAGCCCCGCTTGGACGTCAATCCTATATCTCCTGCCTCTTATTAGGACGTACGGAACTGCTACTGACCACGACAAAGCCGTGACAAGCTTGACCGAGGTCATCAGTCCCCCGCCGACAGGAGGATTTCTATGTTTGTTCCGAAGCCCATCAACCAGTGTAGACGACCCACATCACCAAGCTGATTGGGATGCAGGACAACCTTAAGAACATCTGGAGGTGACGAAGGACTGCAACCTGGGGGCCCCAATTGATGCTATGACACGGTAAATTGGGCAGCTGCCTGCGCAATGGAAAACGGCCCTCTGGCACGAGCAGCCCCGGCGCGCCGGCGGGCCCACGAGGATACAAGGCAGTTCTGGTGTATCCTTCGGTGCACAGTCACCAAGTGACAAGATATCCTCCTCTCCGTCGGCGATCACATCCTGTCACGGGCTGAGCAACCGGAGACCCATGATGAGCGTGAATATCGCGTCGATGCTCATCCCCTATAGCTTCGGCTGTACCCTCAAACGGTCGGATTATGCCAGAAGAGTTTTATACAGACTCTTGTTACATTTGTCTAGTCTTGATGACGTATGCTTGATATACCTACATTAGTTTGTTCAGTAGCTCTTTTAGATAGAGAGTCAACCAACGAACGTTTACCATTAGTATTCATGATCTTGTAGCCGTTGAATGGTCATTAAATAAGATCAAGGAAACCAACCTGAGCTCCATAGCACCATCAAATCCTCAGTCCTAGCGCCATGTAATCTTGTCTTAAGTGTTATGATGATATGGTTGCTTTATAAGTATCCATTGTGGTTTTTCTCCAACTTGGAGGAAGATAGGGGACTTTAAAGATTTGAAAGTTTTTGTTTTAGTTGAAATGTCAGAATAGTTTCAAAATATTTTAACAATGCATGATATACAAGTGTATTAATAAATCATTTTCTCTGTGAATTGTAAGGCGCTAACAAGTCCCCAGTTCAATTTACAGTGACGCCGAAATGAATAAATTTCAAAAAGAGCTTAAATTTAGGACGAGTGAGGTAGGAGGGGGTAGGTCGTGAAAATGTGAGAGGGCTTATCAGGCAGAAGGCTGAGTGGTGGAGGGGGGGGACGTAGATTAAAGGGACCCATGGCTTTGCAAACCAAATTAACGGACATAGGCTTTAGGTAAACACTTCCTCTTGGTTCCTTATCAAACCCCACTCCCTTCCTCACTCACAATCTCACACTCTCTCTACTCACTCACTCACTTCCTCTCCCCCTCTTCCTCACTGCCCTGTCACCTTCTACCCTTTATCGCCCTATTCCAGTCTATCTGTCACCGCTCTCCACCTCTGTACTCAGCCACCTCTGTATTTCAGCTTATCTTAAGAATGATCCCATCCACCCACCTTTAGCCTTTGCCGATTGTTCGAGGTCAACTTCTGACGTGGTTCATATTCACATAAACTAATCTGTATAAATAAATTTTTGTCTGTAGATTGCATAGAATCAACTCTTTCCTGTTGTTATTGTTGAAAACAATGACTCCACCCTACAAACAATTTCTTTTTGTCTATCGATGTGTCCGACGGAAGCTTTGCTTCTTCAAGCTCGTAATCCAGCCGAATTATATAATAGGCTGAATCACAGACGTGATTTCCCGTATCCTCAGCAACAGAAGGCCTTATTAAGATTCAGTAACAAGTTCATAACTGAAACGTGGAGCGCTGCCTGAATAAACTCTGCTACTGGGACCGAGAACAAGAATTGCTTTTCCACAACAGCGGTCAAACAAACTTATGTTTGGGTTGCTCCCGAATTCCTCAGTACGGTTTTCATAGGGGCTCGTTGATTTTAAAGTTTTTCGCCATAGTTCAAAGTACAGACACACCTAATGGATATGACGAAACTGTGACTCATGCTCTACTAGAATGTGAGTAGCCAAAAGGTTCTCGCATCGAAATCTAACGAGTTGTATGCAAATATAACCCAACACATAAAGACATAATTGCATCATCCTTTCGTTGTAAAGTTTTGAGGAGTACATGAAATTTTAGTTCAGTTTAGTTTTGGTGCATCAAGAAGAGTCTAAAATCAACTTCAGGATGGAATAAAAATACATAAAAAATAAAATAAAATAACCTTCCGGTCCTGGTCTATATCAGCCCCTTGTGTCCAATAAATAGTAGTGGTATCCTTGAAACGAAATCGGTAACCTTGACTTACAACGTAGGATTGAAATAAAATCACAAATTGTAATGTTAGGATGACTGGAGTAATTTAAAACAAGCCAGCTTGCTTGAGTGATAGGAGGTGAGGGTAGATTCCAGTTAAACATTTACTCTGGTAAAATGTGTTAACATTTTTGGGGATTCGACTAGACGTTGATTACGAATATTGGCTGGAAATTCGAATTTATTGTTTTGATATCACTTATTGAACAACGTGTAAGACAATGTGGGTTATTTCAGTTCCGTACTTCAAGGAGTCGATTTGTCAATAAAAATCACCATCCCATCCGAATCACAAACGTGAATTCCTTCCCATTCTATAATTTGTCTTAGTAGGCTTATAACACTTTGGGTTCGGGTCCAATTATCAAATGGCTTTAAAGGAAGAGAATATTGTTAAATAAATAGAACAAGGGTACGAGGTTAGCTCAGTGGTAGAGCACTGGACTAATACGTTGGAGGACCTGAATTCAAATCCCGAGCAAGCACTAAAGATTTTTTCTTCTAGTGTCTTCGTTTATGGGTTGGATTCGGCCTCCCTGATCGTCCCTAGGCCAACCCAGCCTTTAATAAATTTATCAATGGATACCTTGGGTGCTAATGACTCTAGCAGTCGAGAAGCATCCAAGGGGAAAATGAGGCGGCCGGAGCATAGTACTGACCACACTATCTCCCTAGTGTGCCGAATGGTCGTGAATCAGATACCTGTATAGTATCTGCCCCTCAGTACCCTCGTGGCCTGTTACGGGACTGATTTTTTTTTTTTTTTAAATAGAACAAAAAAATTGACTCTGCTTATGGAGCTCAATTATTATAAGGTTTATCAAAATTCGTTTTAAATTATTTATTTTATTAATAGTTCATCGCAACTAAGGCGATTAAACTGGTCTAATATTAATATCGTAAAAAAAAGTAGAAGTCAATGTAAATAGCCATTTCATGAATGTCAACCAGTCATTTTCGAAGTATGTATTTAATGCGTGTGATGAAATCAACTTAATTCTGTGTAGAGTTTTAAATTATTATCTGTAAATATACATCTAAGTGAGCATAATTTTCTCATTAACACATCAACCATAACTGCCTTCCTATCGTTCTTAGTAATTTGGTGTAATGGGATGAATTCGATTTTAGGTTAAAGAAAACTTGTCAGCCCTTCAATGGTTCGGTTATTCTGAACGTTTTCACCATCACAACAATTATATACGCTGCTACCTTATATTCCCTGTTCCAGGTAGGTATTTCTAGTTAATAAATACGATTTTTTTATATATAGACATATAACAACATTAAGGAGTTGACAAGGCAGCAAACTCTCCATTAAAAGACCTCAGACTCACATTAAAGACATGGCAATAGCCAAATTATGTTGAGTTTTACGTTCATTTATTTGAAATTCTTCTTGGCGAGGAGTAAAACTGTAGGTGAACAGCCTTGTTTTCTTTAAGATCTCTTACTAGTGATAACTCACTCACATTCACAAGGGGCGAATCGCCTTCGTTGCGGGATACTCACAAATAAATTTAAAAAAAAAATAGATTTGAAAAAATAGAGTTGATTTAAGTTTAATCAATATTAATAATCATTTTTATTTTTAACAATTATAGCTATTATTTTTTTATAGAAATTTGAAATAATTTAACATGTTTATTTAAAATTCTTATGCTTACTGAGAGAATCCAAGATCCTGAAACTTTACTTTTGATATGTTCCAGAAACCACACATTAATGTCATGGTGAACTACATTGGCACATTTGTGGCAGAGCAGACTTATTCCTACTTCATCTGCTATTTTGGAGAAGAAGTTAAAGAAGAAGTTTGTATTTCTATGGCATATAGTAGAATACAGTGTAGTTCTCTGAAATTTATTTATTTATTTACGGATCTCCGTTTTAGTAAATAAAAACATAAGAAAAACAATATAAAAATAAAAGAGTAAAAAATAGGTTCAAAAAAGTATTTAAAATATATGAAATTTACACAAACATAAAAAATAAATAAAATTCATTTCTCAATTAGCTATATTAGAAAATGACAAACTAAGCAATGAGTAATACATAATAGAATAAACTCTTCCTTCCAAAGTTTTTCTGCTGACGCAGCTCCTAAGTAAAACGACACGCAAACAAAACTAAAACATAAATTTATACTCACTTCATAGACACATACATATCATATTTTGTCATACAGTTTTATTTTACATAGGTATAGAATTAGTCCAGTCAAATAATACATTGTATCTTGCAAAAGGTGGGGTAAAAGATTTTATTTTTTAATTTGTACATATTAGTAAGATCTTGGTTAAGTTGCAGAAATAATAGAATAGATCAAAGGGCGCTGATTTTCTTTTTTGGACGCGATTGTCCCTATTCCACAACAGTAGGTCACGGCTTCCTCACAGTATTTTATGTTTTACAGTATTTTATTGTTATTAATCATAAACGTTTCATGTTTATTCGGCCCCTCAAAGGTTCCCTTTGTTTTTATTATAACTACTGCCGTAGATTCGGAAAGTTGGCCTTTTTGTATTTTGTTTGTGCAAATAATTGCTTAAAATTTATTCCCATGGTAATTTATATGCAACGGGAATATAATGAATAACACTTATCTTCATATATATGCCTCCTATATTCATGAGTAAGTTCAATGATTCACATTGACTTACACTTTTTTTTACTAAAATTCGTATATCGTATACATGAAATAAATATAAACGTGAGTCTGTGTGCGCGTGTGATTCTAGTTTTTAGTAGGAATATTGTAAAAATTAAACTGAGCTAAGATAAAGAAGTTCCTTCAAATTGGCCTCATTATTTATGTAATCATGCAAAGAAATTCACTCCCATTTTCTTCTTGGAGAGATGAGTACTATTCGTAATTCGTACTAATTTAAACTTGAACATATTTTATACTTAAAAGTACAGAATTAAAGCGATTCATACATGAAATAATTTAAGTTTAGTAATATTCTTTTACATACTTCATATTTTGCAAATATTATTTCTCTCAGAAAGTTTCATACGAAAATTCTCATGGATGAAATGAAAAAAAAGAAGAAAAAACTCCTCTGTTCAGTATATACAAAAAAGCTGGGATTCGATTTCAATAAAAAAAAAATATACATACATTTTTTTAAGTGCCATTTTAATCATGTTACGAGGCTTTGGAGCGTGATGGCCGATGGGCCTGGTGTGGTTATGGTAGTAATAGCATTCCAGAGATGGACGCCCGCCCCAGCTTCAGCAAATTCATCACGATTCGTTAGGGACAAAAAAATATTATCGGCTGATTGGATGGAAAAAGAAAAGAACCGCCGGAATTGTCTGGGAATTTATTCAGAATATTAGGAGAAGAACATTCTTGACTTTTTGCGCTTTCAATATGGATGGGAAAACGGTTTGAAAGGAACAGGGGAAGAATATGTAGTCTCAATGGTAATTCAGGATATTTACATGGAGGAGGGAGAGATGATTGGATTTTAATACATTTCTTACAATATTCATTGATCCTTCTTGCCAGATTACCAAAATTAACCCCTTTATATTTGTATATCTCTCTCTCGCCGTATGAATCTTTTGACGTTTGTGGCCAAATGTGTTATACGTTCTCTACGGAAATCTGTAACCATTATTCGCACAAAAACGATTGAGTTCGCTAAATAGTGAATTCGGTTAAACAATGAAATATAGTTCAGTAAAGGCCGTAGTTTATTGACGGAAAGTATGTTCTGGGTTAGATAAAAAAAAAATTGACGTTGAACGATTTGATATTGCTCCTTGAAATATAATTTCCTGCAGCGTTTGACTCCGTATTTCCAAGGGTACGATGTCTGGTCTTACAACTTGGCTTCTACGTAACTTGGCTAAAGTTGCTTGAAAGGGGTATTTTGGCTGATGATTTTGCAGAACCTCATACACTTGAGGGTTATTAAGGACTTCCTGTTGGGGTCTCGAGATTGTTTTGATAATACCTTCAATATTTTCATATCATCTTGAAATGGCCTATATACAGCCCCCATTTTTATTCGATCAGTGAGAAGAAATTTGTATTTGGAGAATAATTAATCGCAAATCCAACAAAAGTTCAATATAATATGACAGTGAACATTTTTTTAGACCGGCTTAACCATTCTTTCACATATTGAGGCCTTACCGAAAAACTGCTTCTTGAAACTGCTTGATGAAGCACTAGGAAGCCTTCATGGAGAGTGTTGTGATATGAAAACAGGGCGACACAGTATGGCCCAGAGGACGGAATACACTCGCCACTCGGCTGAGTTACTGGCAGGACGTGCCTTGAAATATCTAGGCAACTTAAGTTTCAAACACCCATAGATTAGCCTCGTGCTGTCTTTTTAGACCTCGACACTTCTTAAAATTATCAAATTGTCTTCTATCGGCCTAATAGATTTTATTATAGTATATTGAAAAAGTATACTTTCTTTTCCAATATATTTTCTATTACCTCCCTGACCGGTGTTGAGCCTTCGCTCTCCTTCTCAAGAGAATTCATCAACTCTACGTTGCCCAGACAATCCTCGACTTACAGGATAGTCTTTTTACTTCTCTAAGAAAATTAATTTTCTTTCTCTTGGAGAAGACTCTTCGATATAGAAAGCTGAAAGGTGGTAAGGGAAAGGACCGATAAAAAGGAAAGTTGATTTAAATATAATATCACAATAAATTTCTAGTTTTCATTTTTTTGGAAGGGATGTAGCGATTATGGTTGCACTCATTCAATTGAAGGTGTAAAAAAAATCCTTATCGATCCTACCTACGTGATGCCGAAATGATCCCCATTAGTATATGTATATATAAAAAAAGAATCAGTCCCTTAACCATACGGCACACTAGGGAGTTAGTGTGGTCAGTATTATGCTCCGGTCGCCTGATTTTTCCCTTTGTAGGTATCCATTTATAAATCAATTAAAGGCTGGGTGAGCCCAGGGGACTTGGTAGCCCGAATCCAACCCTCGAACGAGAGCACTAGACGATAAAAAATCAGGTTTTGAACTCAGGTCCTCAAGTGCATTAACCAAGTGCTCAACCACTGAGCTAACCTCGCCCCCCCCAATATATGTGTATATCTAATATATAAAATTCTCGAATCATAGTGTTTGTAACTCAGAAACGCCTCGACCGATTTTGATGAAATGTTTTCTTTATATAAAGAAAACATTTCACCATATCTGACGAATATGTATATGTTAGGCATGGGAATAGGACGTAAACTATTTTTCATACTCCTAAGTGGTAAGGGTGGTCCACCCAAAAAATTGTTTTTCGGAAGATTTCGGACAACATTTTATAATTTTTTTTAGTAGTTGGTTGTACTACCGAGGAATAATTAATCGCAAATCGGCTCAGACGGCTACAAGACAAAACCAACTGGACATACACGGAGTTACATTACAAGATATGCAAACTGAAGCCAGAAGATTTGTTACAAAGAAGTGGGAAAAAGCCTGGCACATGACGACGGATAACAAACTTCGAGAAATCAAACGAATAGTAAGTGAATGGCCTTCAAGCAAAAGGGATAATAGAAGAGACGAAGTGATATTATGCCGCTTAAGAATTGGCCATTCCCGACTGACACACTCTTATCTCATGACAAGACAGGAAAGACCGACATGTACACAGTGTAACACACCACTGACTATAAAGCACATACTTACTGAATGTTTACAGCGTCAAAACTATGACTTACCTTACAATATGACTGAATTACTCGGCGATGGAAGCAAATATATCGATGAGATATTGAACTACCTAAACAAGACCAACTTACTAACCAGATTATAGCATAAATTTAGAAAGGAAGAAGAGTGAAAACAACCCATAGAGATTTGTTTATATATACCATTATTATTTATATAAAAAATATACCATTGTTTATTTATATGTTATATGTGTGTGTGTATGCAGGTGTGTACATGTGTGCATGCATATTTGTATGCATGCATGTATCTATTTGTGTGTATATATATATATATATCTTGTGACAAAACAAAACTAGCAAAGTTAAATTAAATTCTAGCTAAGCCCCCCCCCCCCTTTTTTTTTTTTTTTTTTTTTTTTTTTTTTTTTTTTTTTTTTTTTTTTTTTTTTTTTTTTTTATATATTCTATTATATCTTAATTAATGTATTTATTATATTATATCTTTATTTATCTTTCTCTATTATATATTTATTAATGTTCTATGATAGTATATCTTTATTAAGGTATTTATTCTATTATATCTTAATCTGAATAGTATTCTCCTATGTCTAGAAGTAGAATAAACTATATAAACATAGTGTAATGTATATTTGTATAATTTGATGTATATATATATATATATATATATAATAATGATGATGTATATATTGTTGATGTTGATGTATATATATAATAATGTGTTTGTATGCACATATGTAATAACCAAATTGTATCTATGTATATATGCATGTAGATATATATGTATGTATATATGTGTAATGTTTGTTCTGGGCAAGTCGCTATAGTTGCGAAAAGTTCATAAAATAAATATAAAAAAAAAAAAAATTTATTATGATTCGACACTAAAAAAACATACAATTCTAAATTTCCACCCGTCCACCATCAATATCCATTTTTAAATAGTGATATAAGTACTTTAATCATTTTGAACACTTGGTGTTCAAAAACTGATTGATTATCATGAAGTAATCGTTTGTCGCCTTTCACGGCAGATATGAAATGTCCAAAGAGCTATCCTATAATTTTCAGTAACGATAAGATTACAAATGCCGAAGGATGTCCAATATATCGTCGGAGAAATAGCGATAATGGCGGACTATCATTTACGAAATATATCAAGAACGCAGATGTTGGCATTGACAATCGTTGGGTGGTGGCGATAAAATCTGACAAGAGTGGTCAGACCGCAAACAAAAGAATAAGAAGGCCGGAGGGGAGCTAGGCCTTTCCCCATATGGGTTAAAGGCAGCGCGTGCGCACTACCTTGTTCTTTCGTTTTCGAGCGGACTATGGGGCAA
Organism: Gonocerus acuteangulatus; assembly: GCA_946811695.1. Classification (NCBI taxonomy): domain Eukaryota; kingdom Metazoa; phylum Arthropoda; class Insecta; order Hemiptera; family Coreidae; genus Gonocerus; species Gonocerus acuteangulatus. Next base: position 128,284,889 of record OX328123.1, on the reverse strand, counting down.
AGGAGAGGCTGGGCCAAATATATGATATACCGACATCATTATAAGAATATTTCTTCGAGCAAAATACAAATAATACAGCCCAATGTATTGTTCTCAAGAAAATCCAATAGACAGTTTCAAATACTTACGAGGTTTCCATTGATAAGCCAGGTGATATTTGATGGAGGGTTGGATGGTGGAGAGGTACAGTTTCCTTTGAGCAAATCTCCAGACGAGTAGCGTGCTTTCTCAAGTCTCAGCAATGGCTTCCCTTCAGGCATATCTGGAAGAAAACAATCATAAAACATTACCAATTCAATTAAATAGAAGAACTACAAAGAGGCAGGTTTACAAAGGCAGGCTCTATGAATATTTTAGAATAATTGATCGGTTAAAATTGCAAATATTTGTTATGCTCAGAGTTGGGCATAATCATAATCATAATTACTAACCGTAATTGGGGTCTCCCGTAGTCTAGTGGCTAGCGCGCTGGATTCATAAGCGGGAGATGGTGGGTTCGATTCCCACCTCCTGCAAAAATTTTCTCATCTCAAGGCTCGCTGGGAAAATTCCTTGTTGCACCCTGGATGTCGGCGCTAATGACCTAGAAGTAGATGCGCCGTAAAAAAAAAAAAAAAAAAAAAAAAAAAAAACCGTAATTATAATTAAAATCACAGGCTTTCAAGATATGATTATGTTTGGGATTATATTCACGGACCATGGAGATATGATTACGATTAAGATTATAATCGTAATTACAAGAGTGATTACGATTACACTTGTAATCATATCTTTGGTTGTAATTACACTCATAATCACAACATTTTTTTCATTAATTATGACCGAAATCAGAACATTTTCTGCAATTACGACTGTAATCATAGCTGTTTCTGTAATTACAACTTTAATAATAAACTTTCTTGGATTACGTGTTTAGTAATAATCAAAGATATGATTAAAAGAGTAATTGTAATCACTCTTCTAATCACGATTATAATCGTAATCATATGTCCATGGTCTGTGATTCGTAATCGTAATCACATCTTGAAAGCCTGAGTTTATAATTGTAATCGTAACTATGATTATGCCCAACTCTGGGATGCCTTAAGCGCATTTTCTCCATCTCTCCATAGGAAGAAAATCTGCTTGTGATGTTAACCTTATGATGCAATACGGAAGTCCCTACAATCAGAATCCGTGCACCAGAACATGGCTTTTGGAGCAAAATTCTTCAATTTTTTTTATTTATATAAAAAAATAATTGTTAGACTTGTTCTTTTGAACGGGTATTTGTCTCACAGTCAGTTTATTTAACTTTTTAATTGGCTGTTGTTGAATACAGTGTTTGCTTGTAAAGAAATGGAGTGTAATATTTAGTAATACCGATAATCATAGTTTTTTTTTTTTTTTTTTTTTAATACTCATAGTGTTTAATACTCAGTGTGTAATGATACTCATAGTGTTTCCTTTTTGAGTTATGAAACCATGGTTGCTAAAAGTAAACTGGTTAATTGCCGTTCCAATTTTTTAAATAGGTCTATTAAAATGGTTTACCCATAAGATTTACTGCGTTCTTTGCTGTTGATTTTCTGGAACACGGAAACGACTATTTTTCAATAAATTCAGAGATAAATTCTTGTTCATTCAACAATTGGAATAAACGCGAATAAATACGCAACAAACTGATTATGAACAGTTAACTAATAAAAGATAAGGGATCAGAAACAGGTGGTTAAATGTCACCAAACACCAATCCGCATGCTCGAGGTTGGTGCCAAGGCTTCAGTATCGTTTAGAACAACCCAAATCAAAATATTTTATAACCTTACAATTAATGTAACACTTGTTTCTAAATTTTACTCGAGATTTGTTTTTACTAGAGGGTTTTTCGTTTCAGCAGTCCAAATTTATAAAATAATATAGACAGAAATGTCAATTAGGCCGCAAAACGTCTTCAAACGGGTTAAGTATGCCTGGTTTAGAAAATCAAACTAACCTCAAGTCAATTTTCTGACAAGACTATTGCACAAGATTCTATTGCACACACATGTAAGTAACATTCTCTTGTATGGGTCAAGGGAATATATCGTTGAACTCATATTGATCAAAGGTTTGTAGAATATTCCTTTTAAATGATATAAGATTACTGCTTATCTGATATAATATTAATGCCGTATCATACATCCCTTAATGCTACTTCCTAATCCGCGGAAAGGTCAGCTTCTTTAAAGGGAGTAAATGTGTAATTATAAAAAAGATGGTGTTCCTCAAGGGTTAGTATATATTCCCTTTAATATATTGTAGCACTCTTTTAATGAGCGGCTTACATGAACCTCAAGAGGAACCACACGGGGGTTGAGTTGGCTTGAAAGGACTCTTTATATAGGCTGAGATCCTCTTGATGAGCTCTTAGACTTCATACTTTAGCTAATGACTTCCTAACTTTATAACGCTTTACACTCTCACTTCAGACTTCTTCATTCTATGGGCTTCGCGAAATAAGCTAACACATTTTGATTTTTTTTTATGTTTAATAACAATAAGTGGTAACTTCTTTAAAATGTATTATAGATAATTTTGACGATCATTATTTGGGTTCAGGCGCTTTGTTTTGTTGTAATACTAAATTCATTTCAAATTTAATACGTTTCTGTCAATGTCATTATAAAAATATTTTTTAGTGGGGGAAAAATGCCCCCCCCCCCCATTTTCAGCAGTCGATACAGACAATGATGTTCAATAAAAATTCTAAGGGCCCTCTACATACTTTGATCCTTATGTAACATTCTTAGACAATTTTTTTTTAAACGAGCCTATGTCCAAAAAAAAAAAAAAGAAGAGGAATTAGACTCCGCATTGTCCACTTTTTTTTGGCTGTTTATAACGTAACCACTTACAGAAGAATACTCCTTAACCAATGTAATGATTTTATGGTGCTCAAAAAGACGTGGCGATTAATGCCTTCATTGAGGCTAAATACCCACTTCCAAATGTTCCACTCAGAATTATCATACCATCCTAGTCCTCAAAGCCTATCCGTATCCTCCGAAAACTTGTGAAAATATATATATAAAGAAAACTACCTTGGTGAGCGACAATTGCAGCGGTGATTTGAACGATTTCGAGCAGAAAATCGCAATCTAGTTATATCAGTCGAATATCTAGTAGAAGACTTTGATCGACACATTCTACAGTCTATCGACATTACTTAAAGGATGACTCGATACATACAAGTGCATATAAAACAAATTATTTTGTACATAAAATTTGGATACTTGTAACTGAAATGCAATAGAAGAAAAAAAATTATGAAACGCATGGCTACGTAGAATAAACTCACTCTCTATAGGGTTACTATAGGGAGGAAATAGATAATTAGAAAAATGAAAATTTTGAAACGTTAAAGGAAAATAAAATATTATTCGAATTATTTAAGAAGAAACTAAGAGTTATATAGCTCCATTGAGAGGGGATATTTTTAATGGTGGAAAGGCTGCTCAAAATATTAAAAAGATAAAAATAAATTTTAATTGGGGATAATTATAATTCCAGACATGCCTTGTTCACCCCAACCCCCGAGGAGATGGTTGATCCCTGAAACTTCAACATCGGCATAATTAACTTATTCTAAGGAAACTCTCATCAACAACGCACTCACGCCGAGTACTTGAACCAACCAACCCTTGACTTCACAAGTAAATGAGGGGGGGGGGGTGCGAGAGAAACAGGGGCAAAGAGAGACAGAAGGGGAGCTAAAAATGTATAGAAAAGAGACAAAATGTGAGATTTATCAAGGAAGTGACTTTTTTCACTTATTCAACTTCAATTTTTCACCCGACGATTATCTTTATTTGAACTGGATTATTTATTTTGAAATTTCTTAGATTTATATTTAAATCGCCTCTTTTTTTAAATATTCTTACTTAAGAGCATCCTCACCTAAGGCGATTAGGCCAAAACAATTATTTCATATACATCCAATTATACAATTAGAATTATACACATACAGCCAGTTATACAATTAATTTCACATTCAATTGTACAATATTGGATATACATTTCATTCAATTAAACAATTAAACAAATATGTAACAATATTTAGAAAGTATTAAAGTATATATCAGTGATTAATTTGCATTGTGTGATATGTCAGTATGTAATAGACTAGTAATGCATGAAAGTATAGTTTTCATATTCTCTTTAATGGTGTAAATACCTTATTCTCTGTGGGTTACGGAGAATTGTTTTCATCAATATATGCCAATGATCGATTTTTTTCGATATTAGTGACTTTCTCATTTCAAGGTAGGGAAGTTATTAATCAAATGTTGAAGTATTAAGTTTTGAACTTACGACTTTTTGCTGGCAAAAAATTTAAAGAATTAAAAATCCTGCCCAGGGATTTGAAAAAAAGTCTAACTCAAAAAATTATCATTTGGAAATCTTGGAATAGAAAAATGTACTATTTTGTAAAAAATATAACCGCTTGAAAGTGAGATTTTAGGCGCCAACTTGCACAGAATACTCCGCCTTTTCTGCTTTCGCTCGAAAAGTTCTATAACAAGTAACTTATCATACATAAGTTTTCCTTATATACTTAATTTTATACCGAGATATCATTTTTACTGTTAAAATCCTTTTTACTGTTAAATACGACTAAAAACGCCACAAACTAATTGATATCTGGGGGAAACAGACAATAACCGAGCAGAGGAACGAAACCAACACTATCGATAATTACATAAGATTTATTTTTTTTTTTTATTTTTTTATTTATTTTTTTTTTGTAGAAAATGTAATCTTTCGAATGGTTTCATTCGACTTACCACCATTTCCAACTTGTTTTCGAGAATTTTTAGATCATATACGAACGTTATAAAACAGCACCTTTCTATTTCTTCCTCAACACCAAACATCCAAAATTCTTATATCTTCGTTTTGATGAATGTGAAACGTGTTGAAAATATTTTAACACAATATAGCCACCCTCAATTATACAACAATAATAGTTCTTGAAATTTATAGTTTTTGCAATTTATAGTTTTTGCACATTTATCAAAAGCGGTAATAGATATTGTCATGAAAATTGTTTCATTTCGTTCCCCACACCCAATAACGTATAAAACGTGTATAAAATGCGTATAAGCCGCCGTATAAAATGCCGTAATCCCAATGATTTTATCGGTTCCTGCCTCCAAAAACTCATTCATTTTTACTCGTGGACTTCTCCAACAATATTAAAGAGTCAACATTTTTATATGTGTTTTTCTTTTTAGATTAAATTAATAATAATAAGTTTTACCGATAATCAGTAAGAAAAATGTCATTTAATGAAATTGGAACTTGACGATTACAGCTTCCACCGAAAAATAACCTTCTGCTACAACCTTTAAGTAGCTAGGCTGCAAAGATTTAGTAGTTTAGGCTCCTGATGAGGCGTACGCTGTGCGCGAAACTTTTTGAGAAATATCGAGTTTTGATTTAGAGATTTTTAGTAATTGCCGTTTGTTTGTTGTTTCCTTATGTAAAAGGGCAAAAAACTGCAAGGTTATCATTGCCTAAAACATTTTTTAATTGAATTTATTTATTTATTCTTTACCTTTACCTTTACCTTTACTTTACCTTTGAATTTGTAAAGTTTTACATGATTGCTGCTGTATCAGTAAATATTTTAATATGCTCATATAAGTAAAATTTTTTTTTTATTTTTCCTTTTGTTTTTACAATATAATATATTTATATTATCTTTAACATTTTATTGTTCTTAATTTTTTTTCATTAGTTTTTTAATATATATTTATTGACACATGTTTATGTATGTGCTTATTTTCATTGTTTAATATTTGAATTACCGTTATTAATCATTGAAATCAGTAAAAAATGGTATATCAGCAACTTTGCTTTGGTAAAGTAACTGTTTTGTCTCTTCTGGTCTTTTTGTTATATTGCAAAGCAACTTGTTATGCAACACCGGGAACTGACGGAAGTATAATATGAAAATAAATAAAACTGTTTTATTTTGCATAGAAACTTACCTGTAAAGCCCGTTAAAATTTATGTATATATATATATATATATAAATATATATATATATATATATATATATATATATATATATATATATATATATTTGTATGTATGTGTGCCCATTAGTACGATATCACTCCAAATAATTTTTGTTTTTTATTATTTACTGTGGTGAAAATGTTTTAAAATAAAATGTATATGACACTGAATACTAATTTATCTTATCAGCTTAACTTTTTCGAATTTCATCCAATCCTGAGTCCTCCCTTCCTCAATTTACATTTGCGTTCCTGAAAGTTGCTAGGAGTGGTTTGAAATTCCTGGAGAGAGACCGTTGGTAGGAGTATATAATATTTAATTGAATCCAGAGGGAATGTAAACTAGGTCACTTCAAAGTTCTCCTTTACTATCAACAATAGGACGTCTCTGTTTATTCTGTATGGAACGACCCGCCACGTTCATGACCTGATTTTATGTTTCATTTATGTCCACCAAATGTTGCTAATGTGTGTCATAGAGTATCTCCGAGGGGGATGTAATTGTCTAACGATACCAATGAAGCCTTGTTAACCTTCGAGTGGTTAACACAAAATTAATCACACATACAGGGAAAAGGAATGGATGACAATTGTCACACAGGCGACCTCTCTTGTTGCATAACAAGGTGCTTCCGCTCGACGTTTAAAATTCCGTTTATTATCCGGAATTATCTGCGAAATTAAGCTACATACAAGATGATAACAAACCAAGGGGGGGATGGTATTAAGTTACAAGTTTCTCTAGAAAAAACACTCCCAGTATTTCAAACGGAGATCTATGCCATTTTAGCTGCGACCCTTAAATTAAATGAGGATGGGGATTCTCCGAGGGAATAATTATCCCGACTTACAGTCAGGCAGTATATGAGGCATCAGAGTGCCTTCAGATCGACACAAGAATTGTTGAAGAATGCCTGATGAGGCTAAACGAAGAGGCTCGGACTAAGAAAGTTTTGCCATTTACTGGGTAGCAAGACATAGAGGTCCTCAACGAGATATGAGACACATTGGAAGGATTCGGCTCGGAAGTGGCTCCTACACGCGAGAAACAGAAATTATTATGAATATAAAAAGAAGGATTTCCTTGATATTTTGCAAGTACAAGCATATCATTATTTTTAAGAATTCGGCCCATTATCACTCGTTCTCTCCTTGCTGAACGCTTGTACGCTGCAATACTTACCTGCACAGATCCATGTGGTACTGATTTGCTAATCCTGTGGCTGCATACTCAGGTCCGACTCATGTGTGTGAGTATCGTACGTTCAACAGGAGTGCCAACCTGAATTGATAGATAGTATCTTCGCCATCCTATATCTTTAAAATTTTGAAATATAGAATGTCTGTTTTACATTCATGAAGAGGATTTGTAGAATAGCGGTGGCGGAATAATCGAGCCGTTTACAGCTTGAAGGCTCCTCCTGAGAATGATCTTTTGACGGCGAACATACGAGGATGTATTTAAAGATTTCATTTGTATGTTAATGGCGGCGAGGAAAGGGTGTGTAGCTGAGAGGTAAGGTGGAAGTGGCGTTTCAATCAGCCACTTCATGAATAATAACCCAAGAGCTGTGGTGTTTGGGGATCCGTCTCCCCCTACCCGGCCCTCTTTGTTCTCTCCTCTTAGCCCTGTTTTACCAGAGCGTCCCCCCCCCCGCCATCTCCCTCCTCACACATATTATATTCAGGCACTACCTAAATACACCCTTCCCTGGAGCAGAGGCCTAATAACACTCACTGATAACGAATGGTGCAAATTTTTTTTTTTTATTTATTTATTTGTTTATTTGAAATCTGTACAAATTATAAACAGTACAATGATCAAGTTTGATGATGCAGATATTATGAACAAGTTGAAAAAAATGGAAAAAGTAAAATAAAATAAAAACAATACAAAATGTGAAAGAAGCCAGCCATTGTTGGCACTTTCAAAGCTGTCCAAATAAATATTTTAATGATCCCTATATGATCAGAAGAGTAAATTGTCTCGGGGCCACTGTCTCTTGAGCCGCCTGGGAGGATTGTCTGGATGGGATTGGGACGATAGGGATAGACCTTCCGGGTTAGGATGGTAGGACAATTTGGAGTGGAACATTTGGAAACGGGTTTTAGCAAGGTCAAGGACAAATGGAATGTTAAGGTCATTGTGAAGGGTTTTGTTTGAGACGTAGAAAGGGGCATTTACAATTTTACGGAGCACTTTTGACTGGAATGCCTGTATTCTGTTGATGTTGGATGGTTTTGCAGACCCCCAGAGTTCAAGTCCGTATGTCCATATTGGTCGAATGATTGTTTTGTATATCGTTAGTTTGTTCTGTATTGATAATTTAGATGAGGGTCCAAGGAGTCGTCTAAGTAGTCCGTATCTTTTGTTCAGTTCTTGTCTTTTCAGTCTCGTGTGAGGGTTCCACGTCAGTCGGCTGTCAAGGTATAATCCTAGATATCGAACCTCGCTGGATACTGGTAGTGGAGTGTTTTTGAGATGTACAGAAGGGCATGATCTCCGGTTGAGAGTGAATGTTACCTGCTTACATTTTTCCGGGTTGATTTTTACTCTCCACATGTCACTCCAATGTTGTATGGCGGTAAGATGTTCCTGCAGGTGTTGGGATGCTACTGAGGGATCAGGGGAAGTTGACAGGATGGCAGTATCATCTGCGTAGGTTGTTAGTAGGGTTTGGGGGTGTGTGGGAATATCCGCAGTGTAAAGGAGGAAAAGGAGAGGACCAATAATACTCCCTTGAGGGACTCCAGCATTTATGGGGCAGGTCGGGGAAAGAGTTTGTACCGTATTTGACTTGGAAGGATCTGTTTGACAGATAGGATTTGAGGATAAGGAAATAGGGTGTGTGAAGTATAAAGCTTTACTTTGTAAAGTAATCCCGGGTGCCAAACCCGATCGAATGCTTGAGCAACGTCGAGAAAGGCACTCGTGCAAAAACTCTTACGTTCAGCGAGGAGGAAATTGAGTCTACGACTCGTAAGCACTGTTGTATAGTGGAATGCTGGAAGCGGAAACCAAATTGATGGTTGGGAATTGTATTCGAGGATTCTATGATAGGGAGGATTCTTTTGTACAGGAGTTTTTCGAATATTTTGGACATTAATGGGAGAAGGCTGATGGGCCGATAGGAAGAGGGGCAATCTGGAGGTTTAAAGGGTTGAATGGTGCAAATATGACGGTGTATTCTCTCTCTAGAGACATCCTTTGATTTAAGAAAAATACAATTATAAAAGTCAATAATTTTTAGAACGTGAAGGCCCAATGGCTATAACAGCCTACAGGACCTTGTTCTGCGTTCTGTCATGGGTCAATCCATATAAAATCAACCAATGGATGTTGCTGACATGTTTTATTTACTTTTATCAGTTTAATTTCGATATGTACGTAGATCTGGGCGTACAAAACTTTTTTTTTTTACAATTCTATAATTAGTAATTCAGTTGTTAGCAACCACTTTGTTTGTGAATTTCGGTCATTTGTTGCGTTTTCAGAGGTTAGCAATAAGTTAAATAACTTTTCTATTTATTATGCTATTGACTTGAATTAAAAATATCTTATTTCGCATAAAAACTATCTACAAATAATGTTATTATCAAAACCTAGCTAGGTATCCAGGAAAGTGCCTAAAATTAACTTCAAAATCGTAAAAAAAAAGGAAGAAAGCTTGTATATTTAAGATTTTTTTTAAATAAAGGAATGGATACACTTTTTTAAAATTGTCTCCCCTTAAAGATATAAGATATAAATAAATTGTAAAAAAGAAAATAGTTTTTGTACTCCCAGATATATGTACCTACATATGGAAATTGTACTGTTTAAAATTAAAATAAAACATGTCAGCATCAATTTTATTTGTTTTTGGTTGATTTCAAATGGATTGACACTCATGTATGAGTGAACGTAGAAATGAATAATAAGCAATCAGGGAATATATGTGATTCGGCTAAGAAAACATCAATACGGTTTTTGTAAAAATCATTATTAAGGATCGTTTCGGCTGCTCTTTGGTAGCCTTCGTAAGCTATGAAGTGCCGAGGAGCACAGAAAGACCAAAGATAAACGTTAACCAACCGAATATTATCACAATGGTGACATATATGTTAACTTTGGCCTTTTCCTGCTCCCCGGCACTTCACTGCTGACGAAGGCTACCAAAGAGTAGCCGAAATGTCCTTTATACTGATTTTTACAAAAATCGTATTGATGTTTTCTTAGCCAAATCCCAACTATTTCCTGATTGCTTATCACCTTGACGGCTAACTATCTGCACCTCAAAGTGAATAATAATTTAAAAATTAATAGATATCAATCATGAATATAATGCACTAACGTAAATTTGTATTTTAATATAAGCAGATGGAAAATGTTCTTTCCCGTTTTGAATGATCTTAAGGTGAAAATCACCAAATCCTGTCAATTTCAAAATCATTCGTTGTTTTCATACTGTTCTTCTGTAAATAAAACTCAAAAATAGATGAACGAAAATGGATAATTCTAGTTTCAGAGCTTTTCCTCCCTTTCTCCTTAGTTATCAATAAATGGTTCTATTCCTATGCTAATGACACGAGGGACATGAACGGAAACGAGATAACATGACGCAGTTCCTTCTGGACTCTAGTATCGTATAATACTAATATGGAATGGCCAGGATACTCTACCCGCATGACATCTATGCGTGTCTGGACGGGTTTGTTTGGAAGGTCTCA